>VXBX01006564.1:4615-90022 GCA_013400415.1 Scytalopus superciliaris
TCTCACCCTATAGGGGGCCAGCAGCTCTCACCCTATAAGGGGCCAGCAGGTCTCACCCTATAGGGGGCCAGCAGCTCTCACCCTATATAAAGAGCCAGCAGCTCTCACCCTATATAGGGCCAGCAGCTCTCACCCTATAGAGAACCAGCAGCTCTCACCCTATATAGGGCCGGCAGTTCTCACCCTATAGAGAGTCAGCAGCTTTCACCTACAGAGGGCCAGCAGCTCTCACCCTATAGGGTCCCAGCAGCTCTCACCCTATAGAGAGCCAGCAGCTCCCCCCGGTGCTCTCACCTGTGCAGGAACTTCTCGTAGGTTTGCCGGAAGGCGAAGCCGGCGCGCCGCACCCGCACGTTCTCCAGCAGCCCCAGGTACTCCACCTGGTGCCGGCAGCGCTCCTCGTCAAACACCTGCGGGGACTTCTTGTCGTTGGGCTTGATGCAGCGCACGTAGTAGGGCTCCTGTGGGACACAGCACGGCCAGTTACAGCACCCGGGGGCTCCTTCCTGCCCCTCACACNCCCCCGGTGCTCTCACCTGTGCAGGAACTTCTCGTAGGTTTGCCGGAAGGCGAAGCCGGCGCGCCGCACCCGCACGTTCTCCAGCAGCCCCAGGTACTCCACCTGGTGCCGGCAGCGCTCCTCGTCAAACACCTGCGGGGACTTCTTGTCGTTGGGCTTGATGCAGCGCACGTAGTAGGGCTCCTGTGGGACACAGCACGGCCAGTTACAGCACCCGGGGGCTCCTTCCTGCCCCTCACACCCTGCCAGGACCTGTCACAGCCCCCAGGGGCTCCTTCCTGCCCCTCACACCCTGCCAGGACCTGTCACAGCCCCCAGGGGCTCCTTCCTGCCCCTCACACCCTGCCAGGACCTGTCACAGCCCCCACGGGCTCCTTCCTCCCCATCACACCCTGCCAGGACCTGTTCCAGGCCCCATGCTGGGGTTCCACTGCCCTTCCCTGTGGGCACACCCAGTGGCACATCCCCTGCTCTGCTGGCTTTGGTGGCAAAACTGGTCCTGTGAAAGGGCCTCAGCCCCCTGGAATTCGCTGCCCTGCTGGACGGGGCTTTCCCAGCGTCCCCTCGAACAGCAGCACGGATTGGCCATCAGTTTTCATGGAATATACGGAGTTGGAAGGACCCACAAGGCTCTTCAAGCCCAGCTCTCCAGTGGATGGGCCATGCAGGGATTGAAGCCACACCCTTGGCATTATTCACACCAGGCTCTGACCAGCTGAGCTGATCTCAGTTTTAGCTGTGCTGGGCACAGGTTACACCCTGTTCCAACACCCCTGGAAATGGCTGAACCCCCAACCCTTCCCAGCCCTCACCCTGCTCAGGACAAACACCCCCCAGTGGGTTCCCATCCCTGCACCCCCTGGACGTGCAGGGGCAGACAGGGATGGGTGGCTTTACCCACCCCCAGGCTGGGGGTCCTGCCCCTGCCTGGGCTCGTCCTGGGTGTTCAGGTGAGTCCCAGGGGTCACACACCTTCCCTGTGGGACCAGCCCCACACACAGAGTGCAGTGTTTTATGTTTACTTCCATTTTTATGAGAGTAAAGGCAGTTTTCATGCATGGTCTGTAACCAGCCCCAGTGTGAGGGGAGGCTACGAGGCCTTTACACTCATGCACTTCCACCCCAGTGGGTTTTGGAGTTCCCTCATTTCTGTCTCTTGTCAGCCCTTGCCATCCCACTCCTGACTTTGGTGCTGTGTGGGAAACCAAGGATTATCATGGAATCACAGAATATCCTGAGCTGGGAGGACCCCCAGGGACCACCCAGCCCAACCTCTGGCCCTGCACAGCCACCCCAACAATCCCCCCCTGTCCCTCAGAGTGTTGGCCAACCCCTCCTGGAGCTCTGGCAGCCTCGGGGCCGTGCCCACTGCCCTGGGGAGCCTGGGCAGTGCCCACCACCCTCTGGGGGAAGGGCCTTTCCCTGAGATCCCACCTGACCCTGCCCTGGCACAGCTCCATGTAAGGCCCACCACAGGTTTTCACGGTAAAGTTGTATTCTTCTGCCATTAATAGATATTATTTTTAAGTAGCCATTGCAGCACATCCTGCAGGCTGGCAGAGCCCACTGCCCACCAACATCACCAGCCAAGGAGAGAACTCCAGGAGGATCCCAGTGAGCTCAGGAGGTCCCAGGCTGGCCAGAGCCCTTCAGAGGCCACCACAGACACACCAAGTGCAGCACCTCAGACAGCAGCTTACAGCCCTCTGACCTCGTGCTAAAGGGAGGCACAGCCTGGGTGGCCTGTCAGCACTGCCAATGTCCCCTGTGATAACCAGGAATGACATTCCAGCCATTTCCCCTGGAGCAGAGGAATTGGTGCCTGGGAAACTGCCCTGAGGAGCCAGAGGGACCTCAAGAGGGAAACCCCAAGGGTTTTGTTCCAGCACCTCTGGATGGTCTCAAAACCCCACAAGGGTAACAAAGAGGAGAAGTGGTTGGGGGGGGGGGAAAGGAGTTAATTTAGTGAGAACAAATGCAAAGTTCCATATTTAGCAGGAATAGCTGATTAATAAAGAATGAAACACTGATCTGACACTGGTGCTAAAAGAGACTCGGGAGTTCCATCTGACATGAGGCAAGTTTGGGTTTTTCTAGGAAAGGGCACAAGAACAGGAAAATTGCAAGACAAACCCCCCCCCAATTTCAGGTTCCCTGAACAGCCCCCACAGCCAGGGCACTGCAGTCAGGGGGGAACAGGCAGTCAGTGCAGGCAACAACAGCAAAGAGCAAAAAGCCAGCAAATGTGACTCAGAGGAAATGAGGTTTAGTGGAGCCACAGAACCATCCTGGTGGGAGATTGTATACATTTAAAGGGGAGATAAGAGGAAATGTAAATATTCAGGTTTAGGACAAAGAACTGGCTTTAACCATGGTATAAAAACTCAAATTAGGCATCAGGGAAACAAGGAGTGGGAGCAGAGCCTGAGGAAAGGAAGGATTCCCCATCACTAGAGAGAACAGCCTGACCAAGCACCTGAAAGGGAAGACACAGGCAGAGGTGTCCTCAAAGAGGCCTGAGGAGCAGGTGCACTCCCAGCCCCCTTCAGCCCCACTGTCCCTGATTTCAGGTCACTCCCCCAGTCTCAGGATAACATGAGAGGCAGACACAGGTTCCCTGGACACCCCCTGAGGAGGGGTGTGCACTCAGGGAGCTGCATCCCCCTGTGCCTCTGGGCAGTGGTGACACTTGGTCACTGGTGGCACAGCCATGGGCAGCCCTCAGCCACCCCTGCTGGGCTCCCAGGGACAGCCCTGCCACCCACCCTGCCCCACAGCCCCCAGCCTGGCACTTCAGGCCCAGCACAAAGGGGAGAGGCTGAGCCTGCACTGGATATAAAATGCTGGAACCCTTTGGAAAGCGGGGATGGGAAGTGCCTGCACAGACAGGAGCTCATCTATCAGTGCAATTACAGTGCAATTAAAGCCTCTCAGCAACGACAGCTCCAAGGGTAAATTCTAAAGGAGATTATTCCAGGCTTGCAATCCCCCAGCCCCAGCTCTTCAGGGGGATAATTATGCAGCTCCCATTCTTGCTGTCAGGGAACTGCAGTTTAGAAAGGGAAGAACTGAAGTGCAGACACAAAGACATTGCTCTGAAAGCTCTTTAGATGCCTAATTGCAACTCATTTTATTTTTCAATCAAACTGAGTGATTTTTAGATTTCTAAGTGTTAAAGGGAAAAAACAAACCAGTTCCAGGCCATTGGACCCTAAACAAACTCCTCCTTGAGAGGCTTCTTCTCCCCAGTTTATAGGTATTAAAGGAGAGAAGGGATAGGACACAGGATTGACAAATGTGTGCTGGATTTGTCCCATCATTCACTGTGGTGACATTTGAAGCTACCAGAGATGAAGCCTGTCAGGCTGGAGAGGAGCGGGAGGGATGGAAGGAAGAGCCAGACAAAGGGAGTTACAGAGGAGAGGGGGAAAGGAAAAGAACAAAGGAAGAGATGCCTGTCCAGAGAGTTCCCAGAGCAGCTCATCATTCACAGCCTGGGCAGCCACAGCACTGCCCCTGTCAGGATTGCCAAAAAAGCCACCCCAAATAATCCATCACAGAGGGCAAATCCTGCAGGGAGCAGCACAGGCAGCAACACAGGTGCCTGAGAAACAGCCCGTGGCAACTCAGGGGGCCAGTGGGGGGGTTGGCTGAAACCAAAGCAAACCAAAGCAAGAGCACTCTCCTGTCTGCCAGAGGGTTCTGCCCGAAAGACTCCTGTGTGAGTTTGGAGGATTAAACAGCACTGGGAACTCAGCATCCTGCAAGGACATGTTTCATGGAATCATGGAGTTCAGGTTGGAAAAGCCCTTGAAGATCATCCAGTCCAGCCATGCCCCAGCACTGCCAAGGCCACCACTGCCCATGTCCCCCAGTGCCACATCCACAGGGCTTTTAAACCCCTCCAGGGATGGGAACTCCACCCCTGCCCTGGGCAGTGTGTTCCAATATCTGACAACCCTTTCCATGGAGAAATGATCCCAATATCCCCCCTGCCCCTGCCCTGGCCCAGCCTGAGGCCGTTCCCTCCCCTGCTGTCCCTGTTCCCTGGGAGCAGAGCCCAATCCACCCCCTGGATCCATCAGGGACTTGCAGAGCCAGAAGGTCCCCCCTGAGCCTCCTTTTCTCCAGGCTGAGCCCCAACAGCCCCCTCAGCCTCTCCTGGAGCTCCAGCCCCTTCCCCTGAACTCACTCCAGCCCCTCAATGCATTGAGGGCCCCAGAACTGCCCCCACAGTTTGAGGGGGTGGCCTGGCCTTTGCAGCCACATTCCTGGTTTCCAGACATGTATGTACACAAGTTTGCACCCACTGAAATTAAACCCATTAAAGGCACTGTTGGCACAGCCAAAAAACCCTTCAGCTTTTCAGGAAGGCCAAGTGATGTCAGTGGAGAGGAGCTCCTGGGCTGCCATCCTGCCTGGGGACTGTAGAAATTGAGCACATAAATAAGGTTGAAAGAGTTTTCAGAGAAGGCAGAACAGCCCATGTGGAATGGGTTGCTGGGATGAAGCAGCAGCTCTGCCTGCACTGGGCACACTCACCCAAGGTTTATAAATCATCAGCTCCAACTGCAACAAAACTCAAGCCTATCTTGGTTTTTTTGGGAAACAGCTGAGAAAAACATGAAGTCATTTTACCTCTCCCTAAGGAACCTGATTCCTCTGCCATGGCCAGAGCACAGCAGCTGACACAGCCTGTTCCAGAGCTCCCTCCATCAGCTGGGACCACAGGCTTCCCAAAAAAGTCCTGCAGGGTCTGAACCACAGTCAGACACACAGACTTTGTCACTGTTGGTCCCACAAGTGCAACTCCAGCCCCAAGGTCAGCATGGGAAGAAGGAGTAACTCGGCCCCAGGGAGGGATCAGAGCCCCTGGAGCTGCAGTGCTGGTGCCCCCACAATGGGCAGGGGCTTCACCAGCCTCTGCTTCCAGCCCTGGGAGGGCAGGGCAAGGGCAAGGATCCAAACTGGCAAAATACAAAATCACAGAATATCCTGAGCTGGGAGGGCCCCCCAAGGACCACCCAGCCCAACCCCTGGCCCTGCACAGACACCCCAACAATCCCACCCTGTCCCTGTCCCCTTGGCCAAACCCTCCTGGAGCTCTGGCAGCCTCGGGGCCGTGCCCACTGCCCTGGGGAGCCTGGGCAGTGCCCACCACCCTCTGGGGGAAGGACCCAAAAAGCAAAGACATTTTCATCTCCTGGCTCTGGTGAAGATGAAGTGAGGGCAGCTCTCCTGCCCTGCACAGCCAGCCCTGGATGCCCCTGCCCTGTCCCCCAGCCCCTGTAAAGACTTCGTTCCTCCTGCAGCTGCCATTCCACACACACATTCAGAGTGCTCTGCTCTTCACAGTCCTGGCAGAACAAGGATCCCCTTTCTCCCAAGCCTTCCCTCACTGTCCCCCCACTGTGTGCAAATTCTCCTTCCAGACCTTGGGCCACCAGCACTTCCTTTGCTCCTGAGAAGACAAACCAAGCACATCCCCCTTTATTGCTCAATTACCCCAAATGTGAAGATGTTCCCCACTCAGGGCTCACTGGTCACCCCTGTGGGCTGTGCCCCAGTGCCAGGGGCCCAGCCAGCCCAGCCAGCCCCAGGAACACCCACCATTCCTCAGTGATCCCTGCTCACTCAAGGGATCCCACTGCTCAGACAGCCCCTCCCCAGGTCATTCCCTCTCCCACCTTCCTCCCCACAACGTGGTGCTTGCCCAAGCACTGCCTTCTACTGCAAAACTCAATTATTCAGTGAAATAAAAGGCTTCCCTCCTCACCCTCTGACATGGCAAAGAGGAGGGAAGAAGGAGCTCACACAGGTCTGACTGTATTTTCATGGAAACCCATTGGATTTAGAAGCCAGGGAGAATGTCTCCACCATGAACACCCTCCTCTGGGCCTTCTGCCAAAGGGCTTTGCTAAAGATAATTGTTCATTTGACATAATAATTACTACCTAAGACAGACAGGCTTTCCTACAAGTGAAGGCTGCTCTGGTCACAGAGGAACCAGAATTGCAGGTGACCCCCCTGGGACCCCTCCCAGCTGCCCACTGGCACATCCCAAACTCCTCTGGCTGTGCCCAGCTCAGCTCCCCCATGGATGGCAGGGATGGGAAGGGGGGAGGGTCTCCAGGGAGAAGCTACACCCAACTCTTCATAAGGTGCAGTCAATTCTGAACCAGAAATCTTTACCTTCAGTGCCAGGTTGTCCACCAGTGCAATCATGGAGTTCTTGAACAGGGTAGCAGCTGTCAGAGGTCTCTTGGTGACCTCAGTGATGCTCAGTTTCCCTTCAGGCCACATCATCTTCAACACAGGGTTGGAGCTACAAGAGAGCCTCTTTAATTCCCCCTCTACCAGCACTTCCACTCCATTCAAAATTCAAGAGCTCGTTTGTGCCCAGCCCCAGTGCTGCTTTCAGCTCACACTGCACCAGCCAAGCCAGAGTGACACTCCTGGGCACAGCAGCTCCTGCTTTTAAGAGCAAGTTCAAGCCTACAGTTGAATCTTCTGGAAGAACAACAAGCACATTCCCTCCTCAGATCAGGATGTGCATGGATGGGACAGTGACAACCCCACAGGGGTGATCCATCAAAGGCAGGGGCTGATTTACTGACACAACATAAAGAATTTAATCAAAACAGAAGAGAGTAATGCCCACAACATCCTCCCTGGGTAGCTCTGACCTGATTTCAAGCTGTATTTCTGCACCACTCTGGATGGATAAAGCAATTTGTACACTTTAGCCTGTATTTTTGAAGGGTTGAGGGTGAGGGAAAGTGGCCCTGATGGATGGCAAGAGCTGGGGAAGAGACAGAAAGTGAGCACAGTTCCAGCAGGGCAATGGCCAGTCTGTCCCAGGCTCTGAAGTGCTGCTTGGGAACAGGAGTTTGGAGAGGCTGCACAGAAAACAGGCTCCATTTAATAAACCCTCTGTGCAGCAAGTGTTTTGCAAGGCTTTTGGTCAATGGGAAGCCTTGAAAAGAGGGACAGTGGGAATGCTGAGGGCAGCCCAGCGAGTGAGAGCAGCAGCCTGTGAGCCAGTTAATATTGCACAGGTAAAACAGGCTGTGTGTGCCACTGTCACCTCTGAAAGCTGCTCAGGGGCCACACCCATCAAAAGCACAGCAGGTTTAATGCCAGCTGTGAAGGGAAACAGCTCTCTGGGCACTACAGACATTGCCAGGGGTCTCAAACCTGCCCCTCAAAGGCAACTGGCCCAACACGAGACCTCGTGGGTCACACTTTCCATGTCACTGCACACACTAAAGGGTTCAAATCTGTTTGTCCATCTTACTCTGCAATTTCTTTCAAAACAGGGTGTTTTAGCTGAGGCCAAGGATGTCTGTTGTTGGCCAAAGCTCCCCAGTATCCTGAGCATTGATTAAAGCCAGAGCAGTGATGGTACAGCTGCAGCTGGCCCAAAAACCTGGTTAATGACAGATCAGGCAGCACAAGTCAGCTCTGCACTGCCTTGGTTGCACAACCAGCTGGTTTCAAAAAACACTTTAGATTTAGTTCAATTAAAGGCTGTAGCAGAACAAACCCAACATGTACAGAGCAAGGACTTTGACCTGAAAAAGCAAACTGAGAGCCCTCAGGTGCTGGTGGATGCACAAAGATCAAACCCCAAAGAGGGTGTTTATTCCCACACAGCAAAGGCAGACTCAGTGCAAGGCTCAGTGTCTGTTCCCACCCAGTCCCCAGAGCAGGTTCTGACACACCACAGCAGAATTCTCCTCATCAATTCTCCTCCTACCTGTTGTACATGAGGCGCTTGAAGTCCTGAAATAAAGTGTCCTTGTTTTTGTCAATAAATCCAGTGACTGAGTAGCTAAGAAAGGGAAACCAGAGTTAATCACAGAGCAGCAACCTGGGAAGGTTTCTGTGTGGAACCAGCACTCTGCAGACACAGCAAGAGCCCAGCTCTGTCCCCACAGCAGCACTGAGACCCCTGGGAGACCCAGCCCCTCAGCCCTGAGCCCACAGCCAGGGCAGGCACAACTCCCCCTGCTCCACAAAGGTGTTTGGGCTGTGCAGGAAAAGGCTGGGACACCTCACAGGTGCCCCAAACCGCAGAGATACACTCAGGATTTCTGCCTCCAAACTGTGTGTTTGTGCTGAATCCCAGGGCAATTGAGGTCTGGGTTTCAGTGTGGCCAGGGAAGGTTCTCTGGCAGGACAGGGCCTGGAATGAGGAGCAGTGACCTGTAAGCAGGGACTGGGAACTCTCCTGGGAATCAACACACACACAGTTTGCACTCTGTCCTTCTCTGACTCCCACAGAAACATCACTGCTTCAGAGTTTCATCCCTTCCCCAGGGCTCAGGTGTTCCATCCTCAAGGAAAAAGGTCCAAAGTCTCCCCACTCAGTGAGTCCCACTCAGTTCCTTCCCAAGCTCCAGGTCCCACCTGGGAAGCTGCCCAGAGCCCCACACAGGGAAATCCCTGCACGGAGCCACCCCCAAACCAGGAAATCATGGACTAATTGGAGTTGGAAGGGACCTCAAACCCCACCCAATCCCACCCCCTGCCATGGGCAGGGACACCTCCCACCAGCCCAGGGTGCTCCAAGCCCCGTCCAACCTGGCCTGGGACACTCCCAGGGCTGGGGCAGCCACAGCTTCTCTGCCCAACCTGTGCCAGGGCCTGCCCACCCTCAAATCTTCAGGCTCCCAATAAGATCTGAGCCTGAACTGTGTTATCTGTGAATATTCCCACAGTTCAGTTTTCTTTTATACAATTTTTCTGCCACTGGCAATGCAGAAGATTCAATCCCTAAGATTGCACTTTGTATTTTCACCTCCAAAAGGCCCTGAAATTGGGGGTGTCTGCCAGGAATGGCTCAGCAAAGGCTCCAGGGGACAATCTGTGCTACAAGGGCTCCTGTATGACCACACTGGTTCCTCTTACAGACTGAAGGAAAATGAATTCTCAAGGTAAAAGAAATCCTGAATTATTTCCTCAGTAACTCCCTTTAGGTTCTGCTGGCACAGCAAGTTACACAAATCCTAACCCATTAAATGACTCCAGTGATATTCCAGCCAACAGCTCTCCCAGGGAACATGTGCACCCTTCACTTCCACTTACTCTTGCACTGCTGTCACCTCCTGCACACGCTCCTGACTTCCCAGCCCTCCTGCAGGTTAAAACCACCCTGTGCTCTGAGCTCAAACCGTTGGAGAATGTAAAGCCAGAGTTACATAATCACAGCAAACAGATGTCTAACCCAGGTTTTATTAGCTCAGTGTGGCTCCCTTGCACAAACACTGCTGCCTTTTCTCCCCTCCCGTTTCTCCCTGGAGCACAGCTCTCCCCCCCTTCCCTCTCCCTCCTTTTGTCTCATTCCAAGCAGGAGATTTCATTGATAAGCAAGTGCTGCTCCCTGTAATTGGGGGTGACAGAGCTCTGGCTCCCAGCAGGAAAGCACAATGTTGTACCCCCCCAGAGTTGGGCAAAAGACAAAAGCAGAAGGTGCAGCTCTGTCTGTGGCAGAGACTCACATCACATCCCCAGCATAGTGTTTGATCCGGAAATCCCTGTCGAACTCCAGCGTTTTGTCCGTGGCACAAAGCTGAAAAAAAGGCACACACATGAAAACATCACCCCTGGATTTGCAGGAAAAATACCACCCCTGGGTGGGCAGGAAAAATATCACCCCTGGATGGGCAGGAAAATATCACCCCTGGATGGGCAGGAAAATATCACCCTGGATGGGCAGGAAAACACCATCCCTGGACTTGCAGGAAAATATCACCCTTGGATGGGCAGGAAAAATATCACCCTGGGTGGGCAGGAAAACATCACCCCTGGATTTGCAGGAAAAATATCACCCCTGGATGGGCAGGAAAAATACCATCCCTGGAAGGGCAGGAAAACATCACCCCTGAATGGGCAGGAAAACACCATCCCTGGATGGGCAGGAAAACATCACCCTGAACTGGCAGGAAAACATCACCCCTGGATGGGCAGGAAAATATCCCCCCTGGATTTGCAGGCTCCATGGAAAACAACATGCCTGCAAAATAGCACTGGAAACTCTCATTATTGCACTTCATGGATGTGTGTGCAGGTGTGAAATCCACCTCCAGCACTGCCTGGCAATGCTTTTTCAGGGGTGCACCATAAGAACGTGTATTTGCACAAAACCAAGTTGCAGGAGCCTGTATTTTTGTTTCAAAAGTGCTTTCTCTCAGGAACAGCCCTATGCAGAAAGAACCCTCGTGCCTGTAGAGAAACATTGCACCCACGAGTTCATTTGTGGCTTTTTTTAAGCCTTCCTTCCCATTTTTCCCCATTGCTGTGTCACTCCTCAGCCCAGAAATGAGCCACTTAAAATGTGAGCTCCAACAGCAGGGCTTGTTCTGTCCCAGAGCACTCCTGGCCCTGTGACACCCCCCAGCAGGGACCCCCCTGCAGATCCACCACTCCAGCTCAAATTCCCACCCCATCCCTTCTGCACAAAAAGGCTGGTCAGTGGCAGCTGCTGCAGAAGTGGCTGTAATAAACTCATCCCTTCAGGAATAGCAGAAGCCAAAAAATCCATCAGGTTTGGCTTAATTAAAAAAGGAGAACAGGATAAAAAAATGAGGGTTTTTGTTACAGGCAAAAGGGAGATGAATTTGGTCTTTGCAGGCAGCACAGGCACCACTGAACAACACTGAGGGCTGTCAGAAAGATCTGTTATCCCCCAAAACCTTGGGAAAATAAGAGAAGAAATGATCAGAGGTAAAGTGAGAGGTGACTGGGAGCAGGATGACACCCTCCAAAAATTCACCTGAGCCCAAGGGCAGAAAACAGATGGGCTCAAACTGAGAGAACAGATGTAGAAATAAAAGAGAATATATTTTACAAAGAGTAAATCCCAGGGGGGACCCAAGCAGTGCAAGAGCCCAAGGAGGTTCCAGGGCTGTGGGAAGTGCAGCACAGCAGGAGCAGGAGCAGGAGGCTGCAGGGCTGGGGGTGACCAAGGTGCAGCAGAAGACAGAGAAAAGGCAGGCAGGACAACCAAAGCATTTCTGTGCCTGCAGGGGCATGGAGGGCCTTCCCCAGCCACCCAGCCAGCTCAGAGCAAGCAGGCAATAAGAGAGGGGCATCCCAAAGGACGTCAGGAAGGTGTCTGTGCTACCACTGGCAGCACAAGCTCCTCTAAAACTCCCCCAGCTCTGGACACTGGGAGGGGCTGGAACATGGGGCAGTGAGTCTGCTGCTTTCTGGGTCCTTCTAAGCTTTGTGTCTACTGGGCAAATCAGCTGCAATCAGTATAAAAGAGACCAGCCAGTCTATCAGCACCGTGGGTCACCTTGCTGAGCCTTTCCAGAAGGTTCCTCAGTGACAGCTCCCAGGATTTAAGGGCTCGGAGAGACAAGGATGCTGGGAAGGTGGCAGTGGGAGCCTGAGCTGAGGCCACGCTGCTCCCAGAGGGTGAGATGAGCTGCAGTGTGAGGGCCAGGGGAAGGTCCTGGGGCTGCAGGAGCTGCAGGGGCTGTGACATGCTGAGCAAACTCAGCATCAGTGCAGGGAACACACTGAGAAAGGCCAAAGTTCAGAGCAGCTGGTGGGCCCCAAATTGTTCATTCCCAACCCAACAAACATCTTAACCACCCTCCACCTCAAAAAGGACACAGGAGGACTGGAAGAGGCTTGAGGAAGGGCAAGGCCAACCTCCTGCCTGACTGCTCTGGGAGGATGGGCCAGGGAACTCAGGCTCTGCAGGGTAACAAGTGCCAGGACATGATGGCAAATGATGGGGAGATGATGCAGGCGAAGAAAGAGGGAACTGGGTTTGCCATTCAGAAACCAGGAGGTGAGAGAAGCAACCAAGAGGGGAGAAGGGAGGAACACAGGAAGGAAGGAGCTCTCCATGTGAGTATCTAAGCTGTGGAATCCTTTGACAATTGAAAAAAAAGCCCAAAAAAGCAATCTATTAAGGATACCAGTAGTCACTCAGGAGCTTCCTGGGCTGCAGATCACTGGGGACTGGGAGGGTATCACATTAGCATCACACATTTGTCCCAAACTGGTCTCTCTCTCACTGTGTTCCAAGACACTCCTGCCCAGTGCCTTGGAAGACACATCAGCTGGAGCAGCATGGACTGATAACGGGACTGATACTCTTCCCTTCCCAACCAGTTTGCTGAGATTGATGCTCTCCACACTTTGAAGGTTTAGGCATTCCTGGACTGCCTGTCACTGCACTTGATCCTTCCAAAGTCCAACATCCACAGGGAAAAATCAGGGCTGGGAGAGGCTGGGAGACCAAAGGGGGGTGTTGAGAAGTGCCATCAGAGCAGGCTGCAGACCCAGGGCCAGGCAGCTCTGAGAAGGACAACCACTGCTCCAGGAACACAACACTTGGCCACAGTGGAGGTGCTCCCCAGTATTCCCTGGGATTGGGTAGCCTTCACCAGGCCAGCCAAGGAGGCAGCTCAGCTCAGACTAAACTGGGACAGAGTATTTAGGGCATGACAGCCCCCCAGAGCTCGTGCCCAGGGAGCCAGAGTGGCACACAGGGGGGCAGTGGAGCAGGAACTGGGGGTGGGAGCTGCTCCCACTCACCAGCACAGGCACTGCAACCCTTCAGAACAGCCTCCACCTGCAGGGACCTGCCCAGGGTCTGGCTGGACCCACTGCAGCCTGCAGGGCAAACCCTGAGCTGCAACGCAGCCCTTTGTTGCAATCCAAGCTGGAAGAGGCTGGCTTGGAAAGCTCAGGCTTCCTCCAGCAGCTCTGGGTGGGAAGAGCTCGGAGGGGCTGGTAAAGGACGACTGCAGAGGCGCAGGGGGAGGGAAAATAATAATTATGCTGAGAGGTTTATGGGTCAATGTTTTCAAGGCTCTATTGATTTAACTAGAAATTAGCAAGCCAGGCAGATACATCATCCCCTCCATAAGCATTATTTATAGCAGGATTCCTTGTTTCCCTCTCAGTCTGTGCAGAGAGCTCCTGACAACGCCACCTCCTGCCGAGCAACGCCGTGGCTGCAGCGCCGTCCTTTAATGTCTCCTTGCTGGGAAGGGACTCCTGGAGGGAAGGACTCGACCAGATTCTACTTTTCCACTTCCATTTTACAGCCTCCCATGTAGTTTATGAAATTCCATGCCCTTCTGCTGCTGCACCAGAGGGCCCCACAGTGGAACCCCTTCCCCGAGACAAGGACAGGACAGAGCCCGAGCTCCTTTCTCCACCAGCTCCTTCCTCCACATCCACCGACCAGGGAGCTCCAGCAACGGGACCAGTCCCAGCCCACCCCACTGCTGAGGACACCAGGGATGGCTCTCACTGTTCCCAAGCACTAATCCTGCTGAAGGGAGCAGTTTGCACTCCCAGAGACCCCCGGGCCCGTTTCCAGGTGAGCTGTCTCAGAAGGTGCCATGTCGCTGCTAAACCCGGGGCAGCACCGGAATGCAGAGCCCTGTGCCCAGCTGTGCCCCCTCCCTGGGCTGTGCCAGGTGAGCTGCCAGGTGTGCTGCAGCCAAAGGGCACTTGAGGAAAGCCACATCTGGGAGGAAAGAGTGGGTCTGGTTTGTTTTCATGCTGGCCTCTCCCCAGACAGCCCCAGCCAGATGCATTGTTTACCCCGGGCTCCCCCGAGGCAGCCTTTAGCACATATCTTACACAACCAGGCTAATTTGGTATTTCTGACCTACATAAAACACTGGGCTGGGCTGGGAGGGAGAGGGGGGAAGCAGCTCTCACACAGCACTGCACACAGCCTGGCTGAGCAGAGACACACCAATAAATTAAAGGCCCTCATTTGATTACTCAGTGTGAGAGATTCTCAAATTAATCAGGCTGGTGACCATTTTGCAATCTGCTGCCAAGTGAGGGATAAATGAAGCCTTTTAATTCGCCCATTGTAGGCCAGACAAAGGCAGGCAAGGGGGGTGCTCTGGGGTGCAGAGGGAGAGCAGCACCTCCTGCAGCCCCGGCCGGGGCAAAGCCCAGCCCAGCAAAGCCCAGCCCAGCCCAGCCCGGGGATAACCCGGAGTGTGAACCATCCCGCTGTCCCTGCGTGTCGGGAGCCTGGCAGGGCAGCACGTGGGCTGTGCCGGGGCATCCATTGGCTACAGATGACATCATGATGTGTCAAGGCACGAGCTCAGGCTCCTTTTATCCTGGAATAAAAGGGCTGTGCCATTGGACGTGCTGGAGCTCCCTCTGCCGAGCTCGCCGCACACTCAGCCCTCACGATTCCGACCCAGCCACCCCTTTTTCCCTATTGCACTGCACCCCCGAGCATGGAAACGGCGAAAGGAAGGCTGGGGGGTGCAGGAGGGGGTACCTTTCTGCTGGAGAAGTGTGCGTGCTTGCCCAGCTTGCTGTTGAGAGCCTCCAGGAACATCTCGTCCGTGACCTTGCCCACGTTCATGCAGGCATCGTCCAGGATGGCAATGATCCCCTTGTGCTGCTGCTCCACCAGGTCCACGATGACCTGGTTGTTGAAGTAATCAATCTGGAGGACACAAAGAGCAGGGGCATGTGGGACCTTGGCTGGAGGAGTGGCAGGGCCACCCTGCACAGGGGAAACAGCCAGCTCTGAATGTGCAAATCCCCAAGTGGCACAGGCTCCTCTTCACCACCTCACAGCAGAGAAAGTGGTTTTACAAACCCCTCAGATACAAAGCTCTGCTAAGGGATGCACTTTAAAATGTGTTTTAAAATGCAGCTGTGTGCAGCCAGCACGGTGACACTGCACATCCTGTCCTTGGCATCCTGATGGGAGTTTGAACAGGAAAAGCCAAGATTTTTCCATGTTGATATCAACACATGGACAAAACAGAAGCAGCCAGAACAGAAACCCACAGTGATGTGTGTGCCATCACAGAGGTGCCACAGGAGGTTTTCTCTCAGCCCTGGAGGGCCCTGTTGTCCCAAGAAGACCCGTTGTGAGGTGACTGGCTGGCTCGTGCCCCAGCCTGATGTGACAGCACGTCTGCCAGGGCAGCTGGCAGGGACACAAATGTCCCATCAACCACAGCAGGGAAGTGCCTGCAGAGCAGCCTCAGAGCTGGGACTTGTGCTGGCCCAGTGACCTCAGAGCGACCCTCCCTCCCCTGCCAGAGCACTCACATGCTTCCAGGGAATCCCCTCTCGCTGGTACTCCTCCTGCTCCTGCTTCAGAACCAGCTGGATGAAGAGCTGCTGCAGCTTTTCGTTGCAGTAATTGATGCAAAACTGCTCGAAGCTGCAAAAACACACCGAGGAAAGGTGCTGAGTGTTCTGGGGAAGGAGAAGGCTCAGCCCTGGGCTCTGCCAACGTGGCTCACCTGTTGTTGTCAAATATCTCGAAGCCATAGATGTCCAGCACCCCGATGACCGTGTTTTTCCCGTGCACTGTGGTGTCGTAGTCCTTCACCTCGATGACATCGTTGATGTGTGTCACAATCCAGCAGAAGAGACGTTCATAGATGGCCTGCAGGACACACACACACCCCCCACTGCAGGCCCTGCCAGCCCCACCAGAGGCAACAGCCTGCTGAGGGTGAGCAGCCACTCCCTGAAGAAAACATCCTGTGAGAACAGTGCTTTTCTTTCTTCCAAAACTCATCTACACAGAGTCTAAGCCCCAGTGAGGTCGCTGGGTGCAGCAGCTCCCTCATTCAATCCCACTCAGGTTTTCAGCTGCCTAATAAGTTCCATTTCTGAGAATTATTTAACAATAGTGAGAGGTCAGTCACAGAAACCCAACAACTGAACACAATGGCAGGAAAATATTCCTGTTCACTTTTCAAACAGAAAATGTTCTGTAGGCACAAATTTCCTCCAAGTCTGTGTGTTCAAAGTGCACTGTGAAGTTGGGCAAAAGTATTGTACTAGGAAAAGAAGTCAAGTTAATAATCAAGGACCTTCATAACTTCACCTGTTCTTCCCTTATCATTTGATTCCTTAGCAAAGGAGGGACAATTGTCACTCCTGCCATCAGTACCCACTTTTCTAGTGGGAGGTGTCCCTGCCCCTGGCAGGGGGTTGGAACTAGATGGGCTTTAAGGCCCCTTTCAACCCAAACTAATCTGGGATTCTTTCAAAAAAATAAAAAAGATAATATTTTGAGTTTCCAACCTGTGTTTTAGATATTGCACTTCCACTCTCCTCTTTCAATTTCACTGCTGAATTAATTGTATTTCACAGAGAATTCCACCCTGTAGGACACATTGCCTCTGGCAGCCTGGCCTGCAGCCCCTGGGTGCTGGATCCCTGCTGGGGAGGGCAGGGATGGGGCTGTGCCACAGGGCCCAGGGAACACAGGGAATGTGCCCACTCAGAAACCAACCCACGGGAGGCACAGCTGTGCTCACTGAGCCACCTGGGACTGATCCACCTGGGAGTGATCCACCTGGGAATGATTCACCTGGCAGTGATCTACCCTTTAATGATCCACCCAGGGATGATCCATCCAGGGATGATCCACCTGGCAATGATCCACCCTTTAATGATGCATCTGGGAATGATCCACCTGGGAATGCTCCAACTGGGGCTGTTCCACCCAGGGATGATCCACTGGCAATGATCCACTTAGGAATAATTTGCCTGGGAATGATCCACTTGGGAATGATCCACCCAGGAATGATCCACTCATGAATGATCCACCCGGGGACAATCCACCTGGCAATGATCCACCATGGGATGATCTACTGGGGGATGATTCACCTGGCAATGATCCACCCTTTAATGATCCACCCAGGGATGATCCACCCAGGCATGATCCACCTGGGAATGCTGCACCTGAGAATGCTCCAACTGGGGATGTTCCACCCGGGAATGATCCACCCAGGGATGACCCACGCAGGGATGACCCACGCAGGGATGCCCCTGAGCGCTGACACCGGAGTGGCTCTGGCAGTGACCCCACGCGGGCTCCTTTCCCGGGGCACCCCCATTCCCTGCTGCTCCGAGGGCAGCCCCCGAGGGCAGAGCCAGGGGCAGTGGGTGCCCTGGCACGGCCCCGGGGCGGGGGGCACCCCCAGGAGGTGGCACCCACCTTGGCGAAGGCGTCCCTGCCGTAGGTGGCCTCCTGCTCCGTGTGCTGCTTGTCGATGACGTCCCTGCCGGTGGCCACGGTGCGGAACAGCAGCGCCTTCTCCACCATGTCGGGCCTGGTGCCGAGCAGCTCGGCCACGGCGGCCACCAGCGGCGCGTTCTCGATGGCCGGCGTGTCCCCGTCCACGCAGAACCGCAGGTTGCCCTGCAAGCACCAGCAGGAACGGGGATTTCTCCACCTGCCCGACTCCCTTTGTCCAGGAGTCAGCACATCCCAGTCCGTCCGTATCCCCCCTGCTATTCCAGGCTGTGAATCTGGAATTCCCCACATTACCGGCGTGGGCCATGTATGTCCACGCACCCCCAGAGCCCAAATGTCAGTGGAAGCAGCAAAGCCTGACCCAAAGCAAAGCATTCCCGCTCAGCTCTTGGGAAAAATCCCATCAAACACTCCCTGAGCTTTAAGCAAACCCTGTCTCAAGGTTCAGAGCCCAGGGATGGGAAATTCCACCCAGCACTTGTGTACACAGCGAGCCTTCACTGCAGCTCAGGCAGCGCCACTGCCCACCCAGGGAATGGGAATGTTCTGGGCAAGCTGGCAGGTCTGTGCCACTGGGATGGCCCAGGGGAAGGTGGCAGGTCAGTGCCACTGGGACTGGACTGGTATGACTCCACCACACAGCTCTGTCCCTGGACGCCTGCCCTGCCAGGATTAAGCAGTGACACCACTGTGGGATACAAGCAGTGGGTGGTCTCCCACCCTGCTCTGCCTCCACTCCTCCCCAGCACTGGGGCACAGCTGTTCCAAGGAGGAGAGAGACCAGGAGCAAAGCTGCAGTGCCCCTTGCCACCCTCCTCCTGCTCAGCCATGCCCCCCTCCTCAGGGAAACACAAGAGCTGAGCTACAGGGACACTGCACAGGGAGGAGGCTCTGTGGGTCCCAGGAGAGTCCAGGGCATTCCAGGGTTTCCTCAGCCTCAGAACATGGGGAATGAAGAGGACTCCTGTGTCCCCTCGAGCCTCCACCATGAAGTGAAGGAGTGTCCCTCCAGCAGAAGCACCACAGTGATGGTGAGTGTGAGGGCAAAAGGGGACAGGAGCTCCCTCTCCCCTCCCTGCCAAACCCCAGCAATTCCTTTTCCAGAACATTTAACAGCTCCCAGTACTTAGTGGTGTGTCTGATTTGGGAGCTGGACTATGCAGGAATACATGTGACCTTCCAGCAGCGTCCTGTTTCAGGAGCTGCCCTCACCACTGGAAGTTGTGGACTGTGCACACTGTCCCAGCCAACAGATCTTCCAGCTGCTTCTGCAGCAGCAGAACTGGAGCTGCTGGCAGTGCAGGAAGAGCCTGTGGACACCCATGGGCAGGGATCTCACCAGGTGGAGAATGGCTGCCACGATCTTGTAGACAGTCTGGATCTCCTCTTGCTTGAAGCCAATCACCTTCATGGCATCAGCCACTGCTTTGAACTCGGCAGCGTCGTTGATGGAACACTGAGGGCACAGAGGAGTTTGGGACAGGGGGGGTTAAGGGAGTCCAGCAAACACTTCCCAAGCCCATGGGAAATAGGTAAGTGCTTTGATATTTTTCAGATGCAGGACACTGTCATGAGGTTTCCCAGTTTACTCCAATGCCAACCCACGTGCCTGGACACTGAACCCTGCACTGCACACGCGTGTTCTGGCAGGTGAGACACAGAAATCCACCCCAGCACCACACAATTCCCAGTGGAACTCAGTGAGAAAGGGCAGAAATGGTCCATAAAAACGCCCAGAACAGCAGTGAGAAGCTGTGCCCTCACAGACCCCCCGAGCAGGAGCTGCAGGAAACATCACCCTCCTCAAAAGAGCCTCTGCCCCCTCCCCCAGCCCCTGGGTTTGTTTTCCCTGCAGATTCCCAGAGAAGCTGATCAGGCCTCTCTGGGGCTCTGGGATTCTGTGCCAAAGAGCATCTCATGAAAGCAACTGGGACATCAGAGAGGCTTTTGTTTGGACTCTGCTTCGGAGGGACAACACCAGGGACAGCTCCAGATGTATCTGAACATCTGGTGAACAGTCTCTGCAGTCCTTCTATGTAGCCTGGCCTTGCTTTCTTTTTTTTCCTAAACTCCAGAAGGAGATCCCAGTTCAGTCAAGTTCAATCAACCTTCTGCCCTGATTGTTTGACTTCTGGCACACTGGAATTGTCTCCTCTTGTGCTCTGAAAAGACACTTCTCAAAAAGTGACTATTATTTATGGCCCTCAATACTCACAGACTCCCAGGGGGCCTTCCTAAACAGCTCCCTGGGCATCCTCAGGCCCTCCCTCCCAAACTCCAGGGGAGGAGCTCTGCTGGCAGCATTTTTCATATCACCAGAGACTGAAAATGCAATCTCTTCATGCTCACTGTGGCCAAGACAGACACCAACATCACATTACCTACATTCTATTTACAGACCCAGGGGGTGCCTTTCCTAGTTGCCTTATTTTGTACCTGTATCAAGAAATTACCTTCAACTTGTTCCAGCAATTTCCCGAACCTCTTAATGCCTACTGTGTGACAGTCCCAGCTAAGAACAAGCTGAAATCAGCCAGAAGAACATGAGCATCTGATCTTGTTGTCCTGAAAATGCTATGAGTTTGTTCCCTTCTTTCCTTGAGGACAAGTCAGACATGAAGACTGAATGTTTCAGCAGCTTAAACGGTTCTGCTGTCAAAAAAATGAGTTCTTATGGCTTTTTGGCCCAGAAAGCAGTTCAAGTTCTCCATTCTGAAGCAGGGAATGTCTGTCACTGGCAGCAGGTCCAATACCTACACCTGCATTTACCAACAATTCATTTTACTGCTTTTTATAATGCAAAGAACACGAGAATGTTCAGCTGTAGGATGCACAAGCACACTGGTATGTTCCACAGGAGATTTTCCTGTGACTCAAAGCACACAGGAGCTTTGTCTCCAGGGCCAGAAACTCTGGGACAAACGACACACCGGGGCCACCTTTCCATGGTCACCCCACAGACACCAATCTCAGCTCCTGCTGACTCAGCAGGGCTCCAGGCATTTCAGGCAGCACTTCCAAGCCCAGCTCCCCTTAGGCCGGGCTCACCTTGAGCTGAGCCCCGGGGCAGATGTAGCTGTAGGCTGATGGGTCCTTCTGGAGGTGCAGAGAGCGCAGCAGCTGGTCAGAGCCTCCCTGCAGCAGCTGCACAGACAGGGGGAGAAATGGTCAATGAAAAATACCAAAGCTTTCCTTTTGCTGTCTCTTGCTCACCTGCTCGACAAGGAAAACCATGAAGACCTCAATTAGTGCCCCAGCAGGTGGAGTCAGAGGCACAGTGTTGGGAGGGGCACAGGCTGGGGCACTTGGTTGCCCAAATCACTGTCCTTTGAGTCACGGTGTTTAAAGAGGCAGCCTGACCCCCCTCCCAGCCCAGCCCTGTTTACATCTGTGACATGGCACAGCTGTGCCTTGGCAACCACACTTCCCTTTGCTGCTCCACACAGAGACTTTTCCATATGGGAATGACAGGTCCATGAGAGAAGTGCTAACGTGCCATCATGGGGTACTGAGTAAGTGGGAAAAAAAACAAACAGAGCTCCGTTTCCCTCCCTGCAGAGCTGAGACTCAAGGTTATACTAACAGGCCAACCATATCCCCCCAAGGACACTCAGGGAACCACTGCACAATGTGGAAGACATTAAAAAGGACCTCCAAAAAACCAAGAAAGTCGGCTTGGTGTCACAAAATTACTTCCATATGGACTAAAGGCCTTAAGACAAAATAGAGGGATTAGGCTTGCTACAAATAAAACAGTGAGTCAAAGTCCAGTGTCCTGCCATATTTGTTTAGTCAGCCTCCTTCTGAGTTTGTGAATGTGTTAATGTGGGACTGGAGATGGAAAACAATCGACCTTCCCATGCCCCTTCCCAGCCCAGGCCTCCCCCCAGAGCCCACGGTCCCCCAGGATGCTGCACCGAGGGAACCCCCTGCAAACCACAGGGCAGGGGGAGAGCCCGGAGTGCTCTGAGAGCTGGGCACGAGGAACTGGCTTCAGCACAGGGACACAAACCTGGTAGAAGGAATGGAAGCTCCTCTCTCCAGGCTGCTGCACAATCACACGGGACTGGGGGGACAGAACAGAGGGGGTGGGTGGGTGCTGGGGCTGTGCAGAGCTGCTCCCCCAGCACTCCCCAGAGCCAGCCCTGCCCAGCCCCAGGCCAGGCTGGGAGCACTTCACACAGGGGTGAACGTGCAGCTTGGAGTCCATAATCAGAAAGAGCAGGTTGTGTAACAGCTGCAGTGTCCTGTTCCCACCCAGCAACCCCACAGGATTCCTTGCATGGAAGAGTCAAATAAAACGTTGGTTTAATTTTAGAATTCCTTAAGCACTGCAAATGAGAACCAGGACTCTGTGACTACCATCAAATGCTCAGGGCCTGGTGGTGGTCACCATTCCTACATGCCCAGGACAGG
This sequence comes from Scytalopus superciliaris, assembly GCA_013400415.1. Classification (NCBI taxonomy): domain Eukaryota; kingdom Metazoa; phylum Chordata; class Aves; order Passeriformes; family Rhinocryptidae; genus Scytalopus; species Scytalopus superciliaris. The sequence goes on from VXBX01006564.1 coordinate 26,572, forward strand.
CTGGTCACAGCCCCAGGGAATGCTGTGTGTGACACAAGGGCTTGGTCAGGGAGCCACAGCCCCACGCCAGGGCACTCACTGCAACCCAGGGTAACAGCACAGGGAGATGTTAAACACCCCAGACACTCAACAAGCAACAAATCCTTATTTTATGCCAGAAGTTTAACTATAGAGCAGGAATTGTGTCAGGGAGGGTTAGGTGGGATCTCAGAGCCAGGTGGGATCTCAGGGAAAGGCCCTTCCCCCAGAGGGTGGTGGGCACTGCCCAGGCTCCCCAGGGCAGTGGGCACAGCCCCGAGGCTGCCAGAGCTCCAGGAGGGTTTGGATGATGGGACAGGGTGGGATTGTTGGGGGGTCTGTGCAGGGCCAGGGGTGCCACTGGATGGTCCTTTGGGGTCCCTTCCAGCTCAGGATATTCCAGGATCCTGCTGCAGTGCAAAGCCACTGTCTGTTAATGTTTGTGTTCAGGCCAGAGCCTCAACTGCTGTCAAATGGAAACAAATTTAACTTGGGAGAAGTCAAGAATACGAAATAAACCATCAGGAGAAATAAATCATCAGGATTTAAGTCACTGCAGCTGCAGTCCCAGCCCTTTTTGCTGCATCAAAGTATCCCGAGTTAAGTGTTTGGGTTTGTTGCTTTGTTTTTTTTTTTAAATAAAGTGTTTATTCTGAAAATAGACTTCAGGGAAATAAAGGGAAGAGCAAACCCAACACAAACAAAAAAGCTGTTGGCAGATGTGGTCAAACAACATAATTAAAGCCAGACATGTCTCACACAAGGAGAGCTGTTAATGGCTCACACCCCTTTTCTCCACACTTTTACATATTCCAATGTTTTCAGACACCAATTAATGACAGAAAAAATAATTATGCTCAGGATCACTTGGAATATACAAAACCAATGCTGCTAAAACATCACACAAGGCTTGGCTTTACTCCAAAATAACACTTCTCCAGCAGCCTGTTGCTACTTACAGCCCTGGAGATCCCCCTGATCCAGCAGGGAGAGCTCAGGGCAGGGACTTACAAAGAAGGAGTCGAGCAGAAGGCAAATTGTATCCAGAATAAAAGCTGAGATTAAAGTTCACACACCCACAGAAGTGTGTGGGTAAGGAAGTCCCTTTGCTGGGGAGCTCTGGAAGCCCTGGTGTCCCAGGACAAGGCACTGCAGTGACATTCCTGACTCCTGAGGGAAAACGAGGCCCTGGATTTATTTTCCACGCCCTCACACCTCTCTGCTGACAGCCCTGGGGGAACAGCAACCCTCCTGCTGGCAGAGCCCACCTTGCACAAGTACCTCCTGCCAAGGCTCTGAGCTGGCAGTGAGGGGGCCTTACCTTTTCTAGCAGGTAATTATTGATGTGCCCACCTATTGGGTCTCCTTTAAAATCGAAGTTGATGTCCATGTACTTCCCAAAGCGGCTGGAATTGTCGTTGCGGTTTGTCTTGGCGTTGCCAAAGGCCTCCAGCACACAGTTGGATTTCAGCAGGATGTTCTTGACCCTGCAGGGGGGGAGAGGGAACAGGGTGAGTCCAGACCCGAAGAGGAACCATGGAATTATCTTCCCTGGCCTTTCCTGGGGAGAGCTCAGTAACAGCAGCGATGCCTGTGGTGGCACAGCTGGGCAGATGTGGGTGACCAGCAATCCCGTGGGAAACCAGCTGGATCTGCCAGCAAAAGCTCCTCAGGTCAAACACCAAACCCTGACCCAAAACAGCACCAAGAATTCAGCTCCTTCACACACTGCAGTGTTGAAACCAATTTCTCCAACTCTTTTGCAAAGCTTATGCGAGGTTGGTATTAAACCTGTTCCAGAAGAAAGCCACATTCTTTGCTCAAACACTTTTACTCCAGGACTAACAGGCACATTTTGCAATCCAGGAGCCTGGAAGGCCACGGAATACCCTCCTTGCACTCAACATGCTGTGCTGATGTACCCAGACTTTGGGCTACTTGCCCCAGGAAAAGGGATTTACAATCAACTGGGAAAGACCTCTGAGATCACTGAGTCCAACCACGGGGTTGGGTTGGGATGGCTGGAAGGCACATCCTCGATATTGGTTCTTTTACTTTTTTGACATGATTTTAGCAATTAATACTGCAAAATTCCCAGAGTAAAAGGAGTACCTGACAAAGGGAATTGCTGTGCAATTCAGCATATTCAAGAGACCCTCTGCTGCAGAGCCCCCAGAGAGAGAGCCCCAGAGAGGAGACCTCCCCTCCCCTGGCAGGCGAGCCTTACCTCTCCACCTCAGCCCTCTGCCCGGGGTTGGTGATGGCTGCAATGTACTGCATGATGTATTTACTGGCCTCGGTCTTCCCCGCCCCGCTCTCACCTGGGGGCACAAACACCACCGTGACCCAGAGAGCAAAGCAAACCTCTGCAGAAGATCTTAATGCTGCCCCAACAGCGCCCGGGGCTTGGATTTGTTATTTTAAAACGACCTCTGTGTGCGCTCTGGGCGTTCTCTAAACCCCGTGGGCTGAGCTGGCTCGGAGCAATTGTGATGTGGGAGCGCCCAGGTCGGGAACGGGCCTGGCACACAGAGGATCAAAGGAATATTGTTAGAGCAGAAAGCCTGGCTTGCAGAGGGCTGGCTGGGCAGGACAAGGGGCCACTGTTCAGCCCCCCAGCTCGGGGCTCTCGCCTTTCAGAGCACGGGGACATCAAGGGAAGGAAGTGCCAGGATCCAGACAGCCACTGCCCGGGGAACAAGCCCCGCTCCCACTGCTGGGGCAGGGAACAAACAGTGGCCAGGCAGCTCAGGGACAACACCAGCAGCTCCTGAGCAGAAACAGGTCCTGCTCTGCTCATCCTGGAGTTATCCCTGATCCTGGACTTATCCCTGATCCTGGACTTATCCCTCTGCAGGCACAGACCCACCTCCCGACAGCCGCTCTTGATGGAGAGGTGAAATAACTGTGAATCAGATGCAAATCAGCTTCCAGATAAATGGAATTTTCCTTTATAAAACGCTGCCATTAGCCAAGCCATTACTCTCCTTCAGCCTGGAGCTGCACAAGGGTGCAGGGAGGGCTCCCCCAGCTCACCTGAGATGACGATGCAGGTGTCTTTGGAGCGCCTCTTCATGGCTTTGTAGGCGGCGTCGGCGATGGCGAAGAGGTGGGGGGGCCTCTCGTAGAGCTCCCGGCCCTTGTACTGCTCGATGGTGTCCCGCCCGTAGATGTTGAGGTTCTTGTAGGGGTTCATGGAAACCACCACCTCCCCAATGAAGGTGTAAATGCGGCCCTTCTCAAACCTGCCCGGGAGACACGAGGGCCGAGTGAGCCGAGGGCAGAGCTTTGGGGGCACGCCTGGCAGAGCCCAGCGGGGCACTCTGACCCATCTCTGCATGGGAGCAACCTCAGCAAAGCCTGGGCTATGGCCATGCCCTGAGAGGGGGCCCTGGATGGCACAGCAGCAGGTACAGACACACCTGAGGGTGCAGCAACGATGAACCAGGGCTGGCTTCGAGACTCACCACCTATAAAGGGCATTTCTCCTGATGCTTCACCTACAGAAACATGACTGACCATGTACTGTCTCTACAACTGATGATAAGCAAACACACGTGTGAGGAGCAAATAAAATCTACTTCATAAAGGGGATTTCCAGGCAAATCCTTTTCCCACGTTCTGCAGTTGCCCATAACCCAGCCCAGCCCAGAGAAGCACCAGTTCTGAACCCCTCACTGAGAGGTCTGGTCACACCTGGAAGAAAGTGAGCAAAGACAAGCCAAGGAGGGAATTGCAGCCTTTCAGCTCCAGCAAGGAGCTTCCACTCCATCCTGTCCCCTGGAAGGCACTTTGGAATCACCACTGCTCCTAAACCAGAGGGGAAAGATTCCTAAGGATGTGTGAAAACAACCCTAAACTGCCCCTTTCCTAAACCTTACCTGGCCCTCGGATTCTTTCTGCAAACAAGACAGAAAACAACTGGAGGGTTGCTCATAAAAAGTTCAAAACTGCTTCCAAAGAAATCCACATTTTATTGGAAGCTCCCTGTCCAGGTTAGCAGCTGGAGAATTCATAGAGCAGGAGCAGAGAGGATGGCAGGAGATTTAGGGCTCGGCACCCCAACCATGGCATTTGTGGCACCAATACCTGTCTGCAGCTGCACTTAAAGCTCTCGGCATTAGATGGCACCAGAGCCCCTCCAATAGAGCCCAGGGGCTCGGCTCCCTCCTGGACTCCGGCACGAATCCCACATTGCTTTATTGGATTTATTACCACCCCCATGTGGTGACAGCCCTGACATTTCCTATTGTTCATCTGAGAATTTTCTGCAGCATCTTGGCAGCGTCACTTTTTAGCAGGTGTAATAAAACTCAAGGAATATCATCCAGCAACCAGAATTCCACTCTCTGGAGGTGCCTGAGCCTCCAACTCCAGCTTCCTCCAGAAACACTGCCCTAAAAAGGCACAAGAACTGCAAAATCTTTTTCTCCTGCATTCAGTTTTAACTGAAAGTGTCTTCCTGTACATTTCCCAAAACATTAACGACCTTAAAATCAAAAATAGTTGATACTTTTGAGATATGTGCTGTTTGAAAACCACCAAAAATGATTTAGAAAACACAAGCTTCAAGTAATTATCAGTATCAATGCACCTAATTTTAACTGGTAGAAGCAGCAAGCAGGTGGGGACTGTGGGGTTTGGAGGATCCCAAGGAGGCAGAGGGTGCAGAGGGATCAGGTACCAGGCTCCTGCCCTCCCAGGAGCCCTGCAGGGACTCTGCATATACATAGGAGAGCTCAAACAGCCAAACCCACACAATACTGTTGCTATTAAGGAGATCAAGTCACTCTGGGACATAAATATGTAATGGAAGCCACAACAAGGACAGCACAACCAGCAGAATCCTCCCATTTTTTGGAGATGGACACCCAAAAGAGGCGAGGTGCCCAAGAGAGTGCCCTCCAGCCCGTGGTGCTGCTCCAGGCACTGCTGCTGAGGAGAACAGAGACCCAGCAGGTTCTGGGGGGGCTGGAGCCCCCCAGTGCTGCCACACACACGGTGAGGGTTCACAGCCCCAGGGAGGGCAAAGGGGGGGCTGTTCCTGCTGCTCAGGAGAAATGAAGGCCCATTGTGCCAAGTCACCATCGCAGCACCCAATACTCTGACCTGCTCCTTGAGTCATGAATTATGTAAACTCGCAATGGCAGAGCCCAGTTTAAGTTTCCTCCCGTGGCAGTTCAGTGTCCTTGGCTGAGCCACAGAACATCCTGAGCTGGGAGGGACCCCCAAGGACCACCCGAGCTCTGAAAGGGCTTTCTGGGCTCTGATGGGTCGTGTCCCCAACCCTGGGGCAAAAGGCAGATGGAGATGAGGGAGAAGGAGAAGGCCCCATCTCCAGGCTTGACAAACAGGCATCTCTCCAGCTTGGCTCCAGGGACACAGAGCTCATGGACAGCTGACACCCCCATGCACATCCTGCTTGGCTTTGCTTCACTCCTGAGCGCTGGAGTTCAAATTCCAGGGCCGTGCTCAGCCCATCCCAACAGCCCCTCCCGGCTGATAAAGCCCCTTTTCATCCTCAGAGCAGCTCAGCTCAGCTCAGCAGGCCAAGAACAGCAGGGCCTGTTTTCCTGGTGGGAGAGCCAGGGTTTGCCTGGCCCAGGGAGAACTCCTGGAAAGAAACTCAGGGAAACAACCCAGCAGGGCAGTGCAAACGGGGAGCATGAGCCGTGGCACAGCCACGTCCTGCAAGGGGGAAACTCTTTGAAAAGCTCTTTGCTTTCTGGAAAGGCTCATCCATGAGGGCTCTGCACCATCTGGGGCCACTCCTCAGCATCAGGGCCAGCACAGCCACTTCAGGGCTGAGGTTTAAATGTAGAACTGGATTTTTGTTACTAAGAGGAACAGCAGCAAACTGGATAAAAGGAACCCCAATATCTGATCCTGGGGCAACATCCCGTGGGCAAACCCTGTTTTGTGTCTCTCATGGAAATCACATCAGCTTGTGCTGCAACAGAACATTGCCCTGCAGTAATTCTATTAGAATCATTTCTGTATCAATGTCAGAGAATCACAGGATATCCTGAGTGTGAAGGGACCCACAGGGATCACCAAATCCAGGTGATCCCTGCCCAGGACACCCCAACAATCCCACCCTGCCCCTCAGAGCATCATCCAAACCCTCCTGGAGCTCTGGCAGCCTTGGGGCCGTGCCCATTGCCCTGGGGAGCCTGGGCAGTGCCCACCACCCTCTGGGGGAAGGGCCTTTCCCTGAGATCCAACCCACCCCTGCCTGGCACAGCCCCAGCCCTTCCCTGGGTGCTGTCCCTGCTCACAGGGAGCAGAGATTGAGCTGCAGACCCCCGAGGGGTCTCCCCTCAGTCTGCTCTCTCCATTAGCTCAGCAGCCAAAAAGAAACTCACAGCATTTAATTCTTGTGATTTATTCTGAGGAACATCAGCTCTTTCATGAGAAGTTTTTATACTGGTTTTTATTACCTCATTAAAGCATCAATTGATAATGAGAAAATAAAAAGCAGCGAGTCACAGACTATAAATCATTTCAAGGGAGAGGAATTATTCTCTACAAAAGAAGACCACTAAGGCAAGAAAAAGGCTCTTACTTTCTTTTGTAGTTCTTATGTTTAGGGAAGGGAGCTGAAAAAAATGCACCTTTAAGTCCAGACATCCCATGTTCACATGCTGGAAAACACACTGCAGGAATGGGAGCAGAAATCTTCACCACCAGGGAGCACTCAACATTTAGGATTTCCCCCACCTGACAAACGCTCCAGTCAAAACTAAAACTGTTCTTACCGAGGAAATGATGCAACTTCAAATGCACTCAGTACAAATAAAGCAAAGAGTGAGCTGGCAAGGCTTGGAGCCCACAGTCCCAAACAACATCTGCAGGACATGCCCCCTCAGACAGACACCCCGCCGGGCTGGGCTGCCCCACCACAGCTCACAGGGAACTTCTCATTAATCATTTACTGGACTCTGCTGGCCCTGCTGTGCCCCAGCAGGCAAAGAGGCTGCCCACAGTGGGACAGGGCTCCTGGTGCCCCCTGTGCCAGGCTCTGCCCACCTGTCCAATGTCCCAGGGCAGAGCAACCCCTGGGAAACCCCCCAGTCTCCTCCTTTGGGGCCGCCCCGAGGGCTGAGGTGCAGCTGGTGGGATTATGGACCCCTTTCCCCTGGAGAGGGACCTTCCCTGGCCCGGAGCTGCTCCCACACCCCCCTGCTCAGACTGACAGCACATTCTGCTCACACCCCCCAGCCTTTCCCACCAGCAGGTGCTCCTTCCTCAGCCCTGCTGATGCTGCAGAGATGCCCCAGAACTGAAGCTGCCCAGGGAGCCACAGCCCAGCCACCCCTGAGCACAGCCCTGCAGTTCATCTGCACAGCAGCAGCTTCAGGTAAAGGAAATGTTAACAGAAGAAGGAAAAGCAAATAATTCAGCACAGACCAGGAGTGCTGCAGAAGCCTCAGCTGCCCTGGTTACCAGCTGAGCCAGTCCCACTGACAAACTGATGGGTTCCAACTCTTCTCTACTTCCAGCTCATCTGTGACCCCCAAAGCACAGACTGAAATACTGAATATGAAATATTAAAATATCAGGTGTGAGCACACAGCTTTGTCCTCCTCATCCTCTGTGCATGGCAAGAAGGATGATCCAGCAGCTCCACAACTCTGGAACACAGAGGGGGGACAACTCCTTTCCCTGCTGCAAACACCCCATGGGGTTTGGGTTACTATCCCAAAGGGGGTAACAAGTCTTAGTTATTTTTTCCCATTAAATATATACAATAAAATCCATTACTGCAGGCTTTGAGCCCATCCTCTTTGCAAACCTGCCTGAAGACATTAATTAAAACTGTTCCTGGACAGTCAAGGATGGGCCTTTGGGACGTGTTCACCAAGGAAGGGGATCTGAGCAGACTTCTGGCACTGAAACCTTATTTACCTGGTTTTAAAGGCAAGAATGTGTGGCCTGCACTCACACAGGGGAACACCCATTCTCTTCGTGCTTTGGGAAGCAAGTGACTGCTAAAACACACTCACCGTGAGTGCCTCAGGCACTTGTGCCGTTTGGATGTGATGTGGGTGTCTCTGCCGGGAGTTCAGTGCTGCCGAGAGACTTTATTTTAGGCAAATCTTGAAATAAACTCAGGACCTCGAGGCTCTCAGCAAACTGCTCCTGACCTGTCTCCCAGCGAAGCAGCCTCTCACAAGAGCCCTCAGATAAACAGGATTTGCCTTGGCAGAACTAGAGCTGAAATATTCTCGCTGCTCTTGGAAAAACAGCCCCAAGCCCCGTCCAGTCCAGTCAGTCCAACTGGGAAACCGCCCCGGGGCTGTGCTGGCCGTGCCTCGGCAGGTCTGCAGCTCACACTGTCCATGTCCATGCGGTTCTGACCCACCCCAGGGCCACAGCAAAGTTCCTCTGGCTGCAGGTGAGGCTTTGCTGGCAGCTGCCCTGGCAGGGCTCGCAGCTCGGGGACGGTGCCAGCCCAAGAGCATCGGAAATGCCGCCTGGGAGCGCGTCCGGCACCACTCCTTTCCTGCTCGGAGGGAGCAGCCAGGGCAGGGCAGGAGCCCTCTGCTCACCCCAGCCCTCAGCCACAGCAGGGAAGGGGGTTAGCACAGTTCTTTGCAATGATGTCACTTTTTTTTGTAAGGGAAAACTGGTAAACTCTGAGCCACTCACCCAGCAAAGCCAGGCTGGGGCAGACTGTAATGTGATGAGGCTGGTTGGGCTCCAAAGCCAGCCCTGGGCGAGCCCTGCAGAGCCACAGGGGAAGGCTGGGCAAGGCAAACGGGGCAGGGATGCTAAGCCAGCTCTAAGGGAGGCTGGGTAAAGGCTGGAACTGGGAGATGCAGAAAGAGCAATAATATAAAATCCCTCCCTTTAAACATAAAGTACTAACCTTGCACTGAAAAGCTGCCAGAGCAGGGAGCACAGGAGTCACTGAACTCCCATCCCTGTTTGCGTCAGACGGCCCAGCTCGGCTGCAGGGCAGGCACTGCAGGCTCCTCTTGGAGCTGCACAAGCAGAGCAGCCCTTGAAATAGATAATGAAACAAAAGAAAGGACTTTGAAAAGCCTCCAGGACAGCAACTGCTTTGTGGGTTTATTCCAACCCGCAGGAGAGGGAGCTGCTGCAGGCACAGGTAGAGGAAAGCAGTTTGCTCCTCATCGCTGTGTGTGCAGCACAAAACACAATCCCAGCTTCCAGGGGGAAAGGCTGGCTGTAAAATCCCACTGCAGTCACCACATCCCTGTGCTCTGAGCAGGACATTGCCCTGAGGGTGAATTATCCCAGATCTCACCAGGAAAGAGGAGAACAGCATGGGATAGCAGCAAACAAGAGATGGCCACCTGCCCATAATCTCCTTTTAATCTGCCAAATAAAAACACATAATCTGCCAAAGGGCAGTAAAATCAAAAGAAAACTCAGAAGTCAGGTGGGTTCTCCTCTTTGTTCCCACCACAGGCCAAGTCAACTGGAGCAGGAGGGGAGAGTGCAGAGCTTGTCATGCAAGAGAGCTCGTTTCAATGCATAAGACTCGTAAAAGGCTGAGGAGGAGGAAAAGGTGGAAGGAATCACTGACAAATCCAGGGGGAGATGAGAATCCTCCTGCCAGAACTCATTAAACACCACATACACAGGCCCATGCAAAAGGAAAATGGGAATGGCCCACCCTGGCCAACAGAGGCTGGAAACAGAGCTGGTGCCAGGGGAGCATCCCGTGGGAGCTGCAGGGACCTGGCAGTCCTGCTGGGCTCGGCTGAGCTGGTCCTGGGCATGTGTTTGGAACATCTGCCTTCCTGCAGTGACCCACAACTGCCTTCATGTTCCTTCCACTCTGCTGTCACAGCACTCAGGCACTTAAAAAAAGAGACATTTCATTCACCTCCTCCTTCCAAACCCCATGTCCATATTGACTGTAACCTGCTACACCAGGATTATCCCATCCTGCAATTTGGGGAATTCAGCTTTGTTCCCTGGATTATACAGTGCTGGCTGAAAGGCTGCACAACCCCCAGGATGGCAGGGGACAAAACTGCCCAAAAAGCTGCCCAGAAGGCAAACCCCAGAGCAATGGCTGCAGGCTGGACAGATCTGCACCACGAGGAAGGTCCCACCTGATTCCACCCTGGGTCAGTGGGGTGGGAATTCTGCAGTGCTGGTTTTGTCCAGGCAGGCTCAGACTCCTGAACAACCTTCTTGCAAGGGATGCTGAAGGGACTACAAAATCCTGCAGCCCAACAGAAAGATCCAGAAACCTGGAGGAAAACAAAGGCCAGGAAAGAACCACCACTCCCTGCTGACCCCGACTGAGCAGCGACCTCGTGCAAGCAACAACCTGAACCCACCTCAGCAACTGCACTGACGACTTGCAGCCTTGTTTTCTGAGCCGTGTTCTTCCCCATCCCTGCTGTGATGTCCTGCACCGCCTTCCCAACTCTGTGTCCACACTGCACAATTACCAGAACCTCGTGCTGATGTCTAATTACCCCTCCACTCTCTCCCCAAGCCCACAGGTTTTCCCTGGAGATGCCTGGAGGCTCCTTGAGCAGTCAGCTGGCTGGAGCTGCTGCCCTTCAGCTGCCTCATTGTTCTGCTGGAAAGGAATACCCTGCTTTGTGGAGCTCGTGGCCAGTGCTGGGTGTGGCTGTGCTGAGCCCCCTGAATGCAGCATTGTCTGAGACAGGGCTGGGAAAAGCCAGGACTCATCCTGCAGCATCGAGGCACAGAAGCCCCTCAGCCAGCACTGCCAAAGCCTCGCTCGGCCCTCTGGCAGTGTCACAGCTGAAACAGAACCGGGTTCTTCCTTATTTCTACTAAGGCAGGTCATGCAAACCGTGCAAAAATAACTGCAAAATAGGCAAATAGTGACTCAGTGTCTGCAGCATCCGAGTGGTTGCATGGTTTGTACCTGTCACTGCAGCACAGACATTGACAGGCCTTGCACAGGCCTGTGTGCTGGCTGTGAGTGACACTGGGCTGGGAACCTGGGCTGTGAGTGACACTGGGCTGTGAGTGACACTGGGCTGTGAGTGACACTGGGCTGGGAACCTGGGCTGGGAACCTGGGCTGGGAACCTGGGCTGTGTGTGACACTGGGCTGTGTGTGACACTGGGCTGTGAGTGACACTGGGCTGTGAGTGACACTGGGCTGGGACACTGGGCTGTGAGTGACACTGGGCTGTGAGTGACACTGGGCTGTGAGTGACACTGGGCTGGGACACTGGGCTGGGAACCTGGGCTGTGTGTGACACTGGGCTGTGAGTGACACTGGGCTGGGACACTGGGCTGTGTGTGACACTGGGCTGGGAACCTGGGCTGTGAGTGACACTGGGCTGTGTGTGACTGGCCTTCTCCAGGCACTCCTGGGTTTCCAGCCCTCTGTGACCCCCCAGCCCCCCTGGCCTGGCCCGGAGCTGCCCCAGCAAAGGCTCTGGTGGCCAAACCACCCAGATGTGCCACCTCCAGCTGCCCATGCCACCCCTCGGCTGCCAAAGGGCCTGTGAGGGCCAGCTGTGCCCAGACTGCCACTGCCACCACTCTCCAAGGGACTTCAGCCAGTGCAGGGGGACAAAGAGCCACAGGCACTGGAGGGGAAAATTGAGTTTGCAGATCACAAAGCAAACCCGTTTCACCACCGTGTGTCCAGTAATGGTTCCTTGTCCTTCCTTGCCAGCATGTCCAGTCAGCAAAGTTCCCATTTGGGATACAGATTTGGCTCAGGTTTGTTGTGGGACTTTTCTATTCTTGTTTTGTACTGGAAAAGCTTCATGTCCCTCATGACAAACTGAACCAGAAGTGCCCTGAAATCCCTCTCCTCCATCTCCCAGCCTCTCCCATCACCAGGGATGGAGCAGCAGGTGCCCTGGAGGACAAACCCCCAGGCTCTGAAGAAATGAGGTTACATCTACATATCAGTGATGAAAAGGTCTTACTGGTTTGTCCTTCCACTTAAAAAGCAAATGATATTTTATAGGAAGTTTGGGTGAGAAATAAAGGGGTTTTTCCCTGCCAGCAAGTGTGGTGCTTTTGGCCAAAGCCAAGAGTGTGGTGACCTGGCAGATTCAGCATCAGGATCCTCCTCCCTCTCCCTGAAAGGCCAATTTCATACAGGGAATGCTTCAAACACCCTTGTGGGCCTGGAAGTGCAGGGTGGGAGCTGCAAGATAAGCAAATGCCTTTGCACAAGAGCCTGGAGCCCCTCACTTTGCCCCCTGACTGGAGGGGCAGCAGCAGCAACGCTGCTGTTTTTGCATTCACCACCCACCCCAGGAGGGGACAATTCCCAAATGCCAACTGTGCACACTGATAAGCCAGGGGAACATCAGCAATATGGAAAAGGACTTAAAGGGTTTGATTAGTAAAACAGATTACTTGATTTACATGCTGCTGGCTTTATCCTTCCAAATTATCACCGGAAAGATTGTGTTCCTCTGCTGCCTTCACATTTTACATATTTTTTGTTCTGTCAAGACAGCTCCCACTCAGAAGCTGAAAGACTATTGAAATAACAACGTGAGGCAGCACAAACACCACTCAAATCAGAATTAACATGCAGATAAGCAGAAAAAAATATCTACAACTTATCTGCCACAAGCTGAGCTGACTTTGACCACCGTTTTAATTCCAGCCACTGGAATTCAGAGCCCTGTGAAATTATTTAACAGAGGATCTTCTAAACGACCCATCAAGCCCAAGGATTCAGGCAGGCTCCGACTTCTGTGAAGTATCATTTGCCAGGGACTGGGCGTTAGTCAGTGACAGTCTCTGAGAGCCAACCAAAACAGTTCCATAATGAAGTTTTCAGGCACTAATTGCTCAGTGACAGCCCTGACTGAGCCTGGAGCGGCGCTCAGTGGGTGCCCCGGGCTGTGGCAGACACTGAGAGCAGCAGCACAGGTGCAACTGCTGCTCCTCGCCAGGGTGGCCCCCCTGCTTTGGGCACCAGTGCCAGGGCAGCTGCCCCAGTTGGAGCCAGGGCAGTGCTGGGGCGCCCCCAGTTCCCTCCCAGTTCCCCCCAGTCCCACCCGGGGCAGCCCCAGCTAAAAGCAGAACGTCACTGTTGCTGCCGGTAAGAGCAGTGCGGGTTTTCCACTTAATTCTGCTCCCAGCTTTATTTAGATGAGGTTTTTTAGGAATCAGTTTAATTACCAGCTCAGGGCTGACACGTCCTCCCCCAAACACAGCTATGTGTGTCCCTCCCTGAGCAATCAGCTGAAGGGGCTGCCATGAAACACAAAGAAACGCTTGGGATCAACAAGTCTGGCGGTCACAAACTGCCAATTCCTTGAAACCTTTGAAAAACATACATAAAATCACCTATTGGATGGAAAACATTATTTTTCTAGGGTTTTTTTTAAGTTAAGTGGTTTGTGTTACCCTTCCCTGCTGCAGGAGGGAGGAGTGGGTGTCTCACCCCTACTTGCACAGGTGGAATAATCAAGATCTTCCTGAATTACTAATAATTATAAAATTAGGGATGTTCACCACCAGCTCCCCACACACTCACTGATCACCCTCCATCAGGGAACAGCAAATGAGGGGGATGGGTCCACTGCCAGTTTTCCAAGGACTTCTGAAAACAAGGAGTGCTTCAAGTTCCTCCAAATCTTTTGCTCTGTCAGCTGGAATTCCATAGTGGACCACACCTGCCAAGCATTATGTCTCAGCACACACATCATGGCACCAGTTTATCCATGTTTAGCCAGGAGCAGCCAAGCTGCAAACCCTCACCCAGAGCAGCCTCTGGTCAACTACAGACACTCTGCTCACAGATATTAGTGAAAGAATTTAAGCCCACACCGTACACAACCCTTATTATTTGCATTTTAGATATTCAGTAAGTTGTAATGCAGCAGTTTGCACGGCTCTGCACACATCCAAATGCTCAAGGAGTAGAGTATTTCCATGTTCTTTTTATTTAATATAGCCATGGCCTGAAGCTGAAGGTTTAATGGGATATTGGGAAGGAATTGCTGGCTGGGAGGGTGGGCAGCCCCTGGCACAGGTTGGGCAGAGAAGCTGTGGCTGCCCCATCCCTGGGAGTGTCCCAGGCCAGGCTGGACAGGGCTTGGAGCACCCTGGGCTGGTGGGAGGTGTCCCTGCCCATGGCAGGGGGTGGGGCTGGGTGGGCTTTGGGGTCCCTCCCAACCCAAACCAACCTGGGATCCCCAGATTCTTTATTTCTGATCCATACAGAAGTTAACTTGTAAGGTTTCAATTCTGCTCCTTCCAGCAAACATTGCACACACTCTCCTGGCCTGCTCTTCTACCTCAGTGTGGGGGATCAAATGGTCGCTTCCACAATCCAGGAAGAAAATTCACTCAATAGATTTGGATACAATGACATGGTCTGATGGACTTGCAGATAAGGACGGGGTTCAAGAGTTTCAGTCACAGCCCTTTCATGCAGTGCCAACAAAATTGCTACAAATCCTGGTTTTGTCAATAGGAGAGCAGAACGTATTCATGAAATGACTCTTTTCCTCCTAAATATATTCAAGGGAGACTTACAGGAAAAGAAATAAAGCTCAGTTATTTCCTGCTCGCATCTCTGCCCTTTGAGGAGGAGATCAAAGGAATTTGACACTTTCCTATCTCCGCTCACCCTGAGCACCTTCCTTGGCCTTTGGCTGCAGCTCGGAGTGGCAATAACAGCACACACAGAAAATCAGCAGCCTGCACAAGTTACACGGGTCATTATGATGATAAGGACAGTTTTTATCACCTGTGTGCACTTCTCTCAAAGTCCCAGGTCAGGGGAGATAAATCCCAGCTAATTATCCCTTCCCCTCCTCTCTCAGGCTTGGCTGTGCTCGTGGGGTGGAATTCCTGTCTCAGTCCTGAGAGAATCACAGCTCAGCAGTGGAAGTGCCAATGGTTCCAGGAACTGGGCCGTGCAGAAACCCTCCCCAGCCTCCAGCAACCTGAGACAGGAAAAATCCCGCCTCAGCCCAGATCTGCTTGGTGGAACCTCAGGCAAGACAGAGCAGGGATCCAAAACACTTCAACACCACTTGAAGAGGATCCTGAAAATATCCCCTGTGGGCTGTGGCTCCTCCAGCTCTGGAGAGGAGAACAACAGACCCCCCCAGCAAGAACTCACCATCTCCCTGCTATCACCCAGTGCTGCTTTACCAGTCCTGCTCCTTAAATTTGCTTTTTCTCTTTCTTTTGTTGGGGATATGGGGAGCGAGGGGAAATGGTAACAGATAAGGGGTAATTCCACCAGCTCAGGTTTGGGGGCTTGTTTCCACTTTTAGTCTATCCAGTCAAAATTTACTGTCCTCCCCAAACCACTTCACCACAAGCACCATCTCCATTTCTTCTCATTTATCCTGTTTTAAACACAGAGGCACCAACCTGCTTATAGGTGTTAAAACAGAAGCCTGCCTGTATTTCCTGAGGTCACACCACCATTTCCCTGTCTCTGCTGGCTGTTCTCCCAGCAGCATCCCTGTGCCCAGGGGATGTTTTCCCGTTGCCTGCCTGTGTCACACAGAGGGGGCAGTGTCCTCTCCTCACCCTCTGCACCGAGCCATGACCGAGCCATGCACAGCCCATTACTCAGCTGGAAATGGATGGCTCAGCATTCCCTGTTTGGGTTCCCTGCTCCCACGAGGACCGGATGGTGCCAATCCTGCATTTCCACCCCTGTGAGCCCCTGCAGGGCACTCCTGCTCCTGAGCCCTCCCCAGCCCGGGGTGCTCACCAGCCCCTGGGCAAGCAGAGCAGGGAGCAGAGCCTGGGCAGCCCTGGGCCAGGGATCCCCTCAGCAGGGCTGAGCTCAGCCCCACAGCTCCCCGGGCACCCCTGAGCACAGGGCAGGTCCCACCCTGCCCACATGAGCAGCCCTGCAGGCACAGCCAGTCTGCCAAAGCCCTGTGGGATCAGCACCTCATGCCCAGCCACAAACCCACTGCATTCCTGCTCTGGGGCAGGTGGAACTTTGGGGTCACTGCAGTGTCCAGGTTTCCACTGACTGTATAAAGAGATTTTAACCCCACCAGCTCCTGTGTGGTGCATAATTGGGGATCACCTCCTGCCGCATCCCTGGGGTCCTCACTCAGAGACCACCACGCACGTGTGTGGAGCCACCTCAGCTCTGCAGCTTCACTCCCTGCAGCTCCACAGGCTGAGGATCCAGCAGGGCCAGGCTCTGCCAGCACCACGCCAGGGCTGCTCTGCCAGGCCCTGCTGCCTCTCAATGGAGCTCACGTGCACCCCGAGCAATGGGGTGGTTAATCTGCAACCACACCATCCACTCAGGGCAACCGGGCACTAAATGCACAAGGAATAAACCAGATGTTACTCTAAGTAAACATTAACTCACTTCTGCTTGGCTGCTTGGTTTTAAGCTTCCCACCTTCCCAGGGAGCAGGGAAAGCAGAGGGTGCAATGGAAGCACCACCTCAGTACCAAACAGTGTCACCCCAACACAGCACTGATTGTTTGGGGATGGCTAATTACAAGGCAAGGGCACGTGGGAGGTTTGCAGCACGGGCTGATCAGATAGGAGCAGAGTGTGACAAAACAAAGGGATCAGCGTTTGAAAAGCTTATAAAATGCAGCACCACGTTGGCCAAGCAGTGGGGCCCAAATTCAAATTGCAGCTTATTGAGTGACAATTACACCAACAGCACTGCAATTACTGAGGTTGCTCATCACAGTTTGATCAGGAACAGCAGCTCAGGATTATTAGACAGGTCCTGCAACTACTAAAGTGACCTGGAGAAATAACCCAAAATTCCCCAGGGACCAATTCCAACTGAAATAACTGCCAAAATACCCAACCAGAAAAAAGAACCATCAGTAAACCAGTGGCATCAACCCAGTAACCTACATGAGCAGATTGCAGCCCTTCACAAGCCATTGCTCATTTATAATGGCACCTCTATTGCTGCTTCTTGAACCCTGCAATTGGTTCGTGGCCCCCTCACATTCCTCTCTCCCCCTCACACTGGACCCCAGCTCAATTAAAATTAAAAACAAAGAGGGGAAAATGGTTGGACACAACTGTGTTCATGGTCAGCCAGAAGTCAGGCAGGTGGTCTGTGCTGGTGTTCCCATCACCAAACCCCCCACGAGAGCAGGGACAGGACACGGAACCAGCAAGAGGCATCTCAGGCAGCACCACTCGCTCTGGGATCAAGGTATTCCTTCAGCTGCTGACAGATGGTTCAGGGAGGCATCCAAACAAGGGGCTGTTCCAGGCAGGAGGGTCTGGCATGCCAGCAGGACACCCAGAGCTGGCACTGCCAGCAGAGCTGCAGTCACAGCCCTGCCTCCTCACAGCTGGCACCGCAGCCACCACTCCAGCAAAAAGTAGGACAGCAGGAGAACCAGCACCCTGGATGGATCTGGAAGAAATCACTACAATAAAAATAGCTGGAAACTCATTTCAGTGACTTGTGGGCCACAAAGCCCTCCAGGAGAATGACCTGCTCCTTCCCCCAGAGCAAAACAAGCTGTGCCAGGCCAGGAAAAGGGATGGAACTCTGAAAATCAACCCCTTGGCCAGTCTGTCCAAGGTGCTCTGTCAGTAGTCACTGACCTGGTTCATCCCCTGGTAAATCAGTAGTAAATCTATGACAGGTATTTTGACCATGTAATACTAATCTGAGCTTTCCCAAGCTGGCAGTCGATGCCACCTTGAAGAGTCATTAAAGCTTAAGAGAGGAAAAACACTTTCAGCAAGTTAATCCCTGCCCTGTTAACGTTCCCTGCTGTGTCTCAGGGCTGAGAAGCTCCAAAAACAGGTTCACAAGGCACTGAAAAGCTGCTGATACAATCAAGCTCTTGCTGTCGCAGAGCTGGATGGGTGAGGAGGAGAGACAGTGACCCCAGGAGAGCTGCTCTGCAGAGCCTGCCCTGCTGCTGCACCAGGGCACAGTTCCTGCAACACTTCCAGCCTGCCCAGGATCTTGAGAAATCTCTCCAGCACAATTCAGGGAACAGGGAACACTTTCAGTGCCAGACCTTTCCTCTCCTGCCCTGCTGCAGCTGAGCAGGGCATGGGCAGGACAGCAGCCCTAACCTGTCCCTGGGCTTGTCCCCTCTGTGTCCCCAAGAGCTGCTGCCACCTCTGAGCAGCCCCGTATTTGCTGCGTGAACCTCTGGAGGACACCCAGAAGGCGATTTACTATCAGAAAATAAACACTGAAAACTCTGGTTCTGTCTAAGCCTCCCCCCCAATAATATCAAATAGCTCCAGGATTCCCTAAATGGAAATGCACCCAACACAAGGCTTAAAGGTCATCTCGGAGGAAAACTGTGTGCAACAGAACATGGCCCGGCGACTCCACACTCATTCCACACTGCCCTGACTCCATCTAGGGCACAGAGAAAAAAACCACAGGGAAAATGAAGTAGTTGGTTAAAAGGGAATTTAAGGAGGTTCCTACCAGTTCTTTCCAACAGCAGGGAGAAGGGTTTAAAAACACCTCAGCTGTGGCTCCTGAGCCAGCAGACCCAGAGCTGCTGATCCCCCTGGCATGGCTCTGATGGCAGGTAGGGACCCCATCCCAGCCTGGGCAAAGCCACCCACCACATCCTCCTGCTCAGCCCACACCAGCTCCTGGAGTTTGTCCACAGGGCAACAGCACCAACTGCAGCCTCAAAGCCCTCTGGAATCCATGAACCCAGAAGCCTTTCCAGGGTGTTTGCTATTTTCCTGCCCCTTGGCACCCGGAGGGGATGAGACCCAGCTCTTGCGACACACACACCGAGCGACCTGTGGCTTTGTGGACACACCCCACCTGTGTCCCACGCCAAGCTTTAAACTGTTTCCTTGCTAAAATCACTACTTTGAGGCCAAACAATTATATCTTACATAATATGGCCCCTGGCCAAAGTAACAAAAGCTTTCTGAGGAAATCAACATGCCTTAAATTAGAGGCGCTTTTAGACTTTGAGCAAACTTAATAAACTCCTAAGCCACAGCAGTGTCTGGGCTCTGTCAGACGTGTGTTGTGCCTTCATACCTTATTAAAAAACAAGGAACAGCATCTGCCAGCTGGTTCTCTGCACCAGGAACTGCAACCAGCACATGCAGCCATAAAATGGGGCTTGGAAAATCATGTACAGATGGGCCTGGAGGTTTAGCATTTGTAAGTTCTCTTCACGGGCTGCATTTACTGCAGACAAAAGCAAATCATCATCTTTTCACAAATATCCTTTGCTTGAGTTACTCACAAAAGCACCTTGGAGTCAACATGAATTCAGCACGAGGCCAGTGACGAGCTGCAGCACAGACAGGCCAAAAGGAAATCAAACTACTCAGGAAAATGGAATTACATCCTGCCAGACTAACAACCCGTCTGATTGAGTGTCTCAGATCGGTGCTGGGAGGGGTTTCAGAGGCAGACACAGCTCCCAGGGGCTGTGCAGTTCCCTGCCTGCCCCTGCCTTTGCTGCAGCACAGACAAACAGCCCACATTAGCCCTTCTGCTGCTTAAAGAAAGAATTAAGAGCAGCACCACAACCAAAGGCAGTGCTGGCCCTGGGCCTGCAGCCCACAGACATCTTGTATCTCAGGCAGTAACATCCTATAAACAGCCAGTTTTAGTCCTACCTAACCATTACACTCCGAGGGAGAGGCTCAAAGTGCTCCAGAGCACATAAAATTTAGGGTCAGGCTCAGTAAAACAAACAAACTGCCATGAAGTTCACAAAACTCGTGTTGGCCAACAAGGAGATTAAAACAGAGAGAAGACAGGAACCTCAAGTCAAAACTAAAGTCCTGCTTGAAACATACCACAGCAGCAGAGGTGCTGAGAATTCGGAATCAAAAATCATTCATGTCTTGAATGTTACTGAAACTGCCAGAGCAATCAGGTCTCCCCTATCGCTGCTTCTCAAGCATCTTTTAAAGGCAGGTTATTGTCATACTAAACCTAAACCCCCTCAGTCTTAATCCAGGACACTATTAAAGAGATGTCTCAGATGAGCTCATTACTGAATCACCTCCAGGAGGATTATGCCAGGACTGTGTGGCAGGCTGGCACACGCCCTCCCCCTGCCCCTGATGCCGAGGCTCCCCGGGCTCCCGGCAGTGCCAGCTCGTGGGGCCTGGGAGGACAAACCCCGGGACAAAGCTGGGCTGGCACATCTCAGTGCAGGGGGATGTGCCATTCCTCAGGCACAGGCACCTCCCCGGAGCCAGGAGCTGCTTGGGGTCTGCAGAAACACCATTCCCTATTCCGAGCTGGACGGGAACCCCGTCACAGAGACACGAGCGGAAAGGAGCCCCGAGCCCTGCTGTGGTGAGACGGGAGAGGGTGTTGGGGCACATCAAACGTGATCCCAGCTCCGAGGAGCGGGGCTTGCTCGGCCTCCACCTGCCAAAACAAACCCACTGCCATGTGAGGCTGTTCAAATGCCTCCCAGATTAATCACGGGCAGCGTGTCCAAGAGCCCGGCTGTGCCGGAGCCGGTTCTGCCGCACGGGACGTTACACAAGCCCCGGCTGTGCCAAGTGCCAAGAAGGGCAACACCAGGAGTGGGAACCTCCATGGGTGGAGTGGCTCTCTCATGCCAGGGTGCCAAACACCATCCCTGGGACACCACCAGCCTGGAGCCAGCCGAGCTGGAGCACCACCGAGCACACGGGATCCTGCCCTGGGCGCTTCCACATCCAAACAGCTTTTCCTGTTCCGACAGAGGGAATTTAAATTAAGAATGAAGCCCTTTAGGTTTCCTGCAGGTCACCCTGTCACTGGAGCCCTGAGGGAGCACTAAAGCATTGACAACAATCCCCTCTCAGGAAGCAATACCTGTAAATATTAGGAAGTAACTCTAAATTGTGGAAAACCAAAGGAAGCCTCATACAAGGATAATTTTGTCCTGGAAAAGCACAGCTCATGTTCTGTTTAGATCCTCGTGTTTAACTTCACTCATAGAATCTGTAAGTGGAGACACCTGCCTCCCATGTCACCTTCTCCCTCATCCCAGACACAGCTCCTTAAACACCTGTGAGACACACAGAGCAAAGTGACTCTCCTGCTCCAAACAAACTGTTGGTAAGGCATGAGGGGCCAGCAGAGCAGGGTCTGGGCCACAAAATGCTGGGGGATGGAAAAGAATGGGAAAGAGTCTGTTGAACAGAGAAAAAAACCTGCAACTACAAATCTGTTCACCTTCTCTGCCAGTTGTGTGTCCGAGTTGATCACACCAGTGTCTGAGAGCTGCCACTGCAGACGGGGAGGGACCTCCTGGCAGGAAGATCCTGCTCTGGATAAGGCCCCGGGAGCTTTGCCCCCTCCCCGCTGCCCCGGGGTGCTGCTCTCGGGAGGGGTGGCAGTGCCCATGGCTGGGGTGCTGCCCTGTGTGCCTGACCAGAGGGGAACCCACAGCACAGGCTCCAGACTGAGAGTGTTCCCCCAACATCTGCACAGCCCCTGAGAAATGCAGCCCCCTCGAGCCCCCCAAGCCAGCACCAGCTGTGCTTTTGCCCCAGTGAAACCACCACTGAGATGGAGACCAGCCAGGACTATCTAGGAAATGAACACTAATTAAGCAGCAGGACTCCCCCAGGCTGGGCAGCAGCAGCCCCAGCCCTGCTGACACCAGCCAAGGGGCAGAGGCACGACAGGAGTGACACAGGATTGATTCCTCAGGGATAATCATGGGCAATTCCCACTGCCAGTTATCAAATCCAGGCAGAGGGGAGGGCAGGGGAGCAGCAGGAACAGACACTCCACCCTCACCTGTGGGCTGAGTTTGTCTTTGGGTGGACAAACAGGAGAAGAAAAGCAAGCTCACCAATCCAGGCCACCAGGGAAAGCTCGGTGACTACTGGCTAAAACATTAAGTAGCCCAAATAATCCACACTGCAATGGCCTATTTTTGGTACACGTGGATCTGGCAAATATGAGTCAGCTTTGGAGGAAATCCCAAACTGCTCCCCAGCACACTCATGTCTGTACACAGAGAAGAAGGAACCAAGTCCATACCCAAAAAAAGCCACCTTCACTTTGCCACTGGTGCTGGCCAAATCTGTCAGGGAGTTAATTTCCAGCTGGACAATTTTAAAGCAAATGTTGATTAAGATCAGAGGATGGTTGTATTTGGAACTAGAGGAATAATCTCCTACAGGACCCTCACAAGTTTGATGTAACAAATAAGTTTTCATGAGATCCCGAACTGCACTTGGTAAGAAGGCAAATCACAGCGAGACAAAGAAATGGTACCCACTAAATAGGAAGTGGTTTATTATTGCTATTTCAACTTTTCTGTGATGCAATTCAAGGTAAGTCTAGCAAGGCAAATGATGAAGAGTGGCCAGTTACACTCTGCAAACATGAGCCCCCCAACACAAACTCTGCAGGGGATCCAGAAGCACCAGAGGGTGATTAGCAGAGTGGGTAATTACAGAATGGACCGACAAGGCAAGGACCTGCACTGGGCTAACACTGAGGCTCCTGTGGCTTCCCCAGGGACAGGCCCTGGCTGGGCAGGGCCCTTTGGCACTGCTGAGGGCTGGCACAGGGGCCACTGTGTCAGAGAGGAGACACCAACACAGGGACACAGGCTGGGGAAGGGAAGGTTGTGTGGAGACCTCCCAGCACCTTCCAGTCCCTGCAGGAGCTGCAGGGAACCCCTCCTTGGGAACTGCAGTGGTGGCACAAGGACTAGGGGGTACGAGTTGAAAGAGGGGAAATTTAGGTTGGATACTAGGAAGGAATTGTTCCCTGGGAAGGTGGACAGGCCCTGGCACAGGGTGCCCAGAAAAGCTGTGGCTGCCCCATCCCTGGGAGTGCCCAAGGCCAGGTTGGAGCACCCTGGGCTATGGGAGGTGTCCCTGCCCATGGCAGGGGGGGGCACTGGGTGGGCTTTGAGGTCCCTTCCAACCTGTTAACATTCTACAATTCCTTGACAAGTAAGTTCATCAAAGAGGGTTTGCACTGAGAGCCTGCCTGAGCTCCCTGGTGGACAGGTGGGAGCAGGGCAGTCCCTGAGCAGGAGGTGGGAACTGAATGCTGAGGAAGGGGATCTGTCACCTGGAGTGAGCAGCAGTGCCAGGACCCTCAGCAGCACTTTGTGCCACCAGTTCCCTCCCTGGAGGGCACTTGGGCATCCTGAGCTGAGAAGCAATGGATCCTTTCTCCAGGCAAATCAGTTCCCAGCATGAACAGCAGCTCCTGGAAGCCCCAGAGGGCAGGGACACCCCCAAACCCCCTCAGTCCTTGTGTGACAATACACTCCTGGGAAAGGGACTCTCCCATCATCTGCTCCACAAAGTCCCTTTGCTGTCCATCCCTTCTCTGTGTTCACTCAAAATTTCTGTGAGACTGAAAACTACTCCAGCTCTTCCACTCTGAGTGAAAATTGCAGTTTCAAAGGCCAAATCTGGGGTGTGAAAACTCCATGGCAGGACAAGTTAATCCCAGACAGGGGCCAGTGGCAGCAGCAGCAGGGAGGGACCAACAAGTCTGAGAAATAAATCACCACTGGCACTTGTGATGTATTCCAGGGGTATCACGGTAAAAACTGGTTTTTATTAAAATACATCCTCCTAGAGTAAAAACAACACAGCCATCTTCACCCTTGTTAAGAGGTTTTTAGCTTTCATCACTGTCAAGTTTGAAACAACCACAGAATATCCCAAAGGCTCAAAATGTCAGGAAGCAGAACCAGAGGATGGCTGGACTTGTCAGGGCTGTTCCCCACACACTGAGAGTGTCCTTAAGGGCACGTGGGTGGTTTGTACCTGATATGGCATAGGATGTTTTTTCCCATTATTTCCTCCCCATGATAAAAACCAGGACTATTTGGCACTGGGCAGCACTGGGGTGTACAAAGAGTATCAAAACCCAGGTCACAACACAAAGAAACCACTGTCTGAAACGTCCCCTGCATTACCCAGGAGGGAACCAAAGGCTCCCACTCTCCATGTGACACCCAGGCTGGGGGCACAACTGGGCAATCTCCCTGCCCAGGCAGTGCTTTGGGAGCTGCCCATCAGTGCCCTCAAACACCTGCCAGGACAAACAGAGCCTGTTCTCTTGGCCCAGAAGGGACAAGCCAACACATCTCCATAGGAAAGGTTGGGGGTGGGAATTTTTAACCCCTCAGAGCATTCCCAGGTGGGTTCTGGGGCTTCCTGTGCTCCCCAAGGCACGGGGGAATTTGGCACTTGAGGTGAAAAATCCCTTGGCACTGCTCAAAGGGAGGGAGAGTGGGGTGGGAATTTCTGCTGCTATGGGATTTCTGACACACAACCATGTGCAGGGATGGAGGGGCCTTCTAAAAGGAGTAAAAGTGTCTTGATAAGAAAAAACAAAGCCAAAATACTGATCCTGACTGTCTGAGCTTCCCACAACCTTCACACAACATAAACCTGACAATGACCCAGCCAGTCTCTGTAAGAACCTGTTCATTTGTCCATCCCGAGTTTTATTGTGATTTAAATTTACATTAGCAAATTACTCCTTTCATTTGGTCAATGCACTATAGAATGTCTTCAAAATTCACTGAGCTAACTGTATTTAACTTAGTTTTTTCCTACATACAAGGACAATCAGGAAAGGCAGAAGGTTAAAATGTATCTGAGGGAGCTTAACATTTGAAAATATAATGACCCAGTTCTCCAGTTTTCATGATTCAGCTCCAAAGTTCTCAGCACATTCACTGCTCCCAGGCTGAACACCCAAACACTAAACCAAGAGAAATCACCCTGCTCTGTTCCTTGCCAAATCCAGCAAAGAGCCCCTCAGCAAAGCAGCCACTTACCAATCCTATGGAAAAACATCTCCTGGCAGAAGACTGAGAAGTTTTCTCCCAAAATTCAGTGGTGACACATCTGAGCTGGTCCCTGGAGTTACTCCTGGCCTGTGGTGTGAGAGCAGAGCCCCAAAACAGCATCACCCCCCAGAGCAGTCCTGGCACAGGGAAGGAGCTCCTGCTCCTGCTCCTGGGGTTCATACAGGGGGCAGCAGGGGCTGCTCCTCCCTGAGGGGATCAAAGACCCAGAAACCCAACAGCAAAGGAGGAAAACAAAGGGTAAAATAATAAATAGAACATAATTTAGGTAAATGAAAACTTGAGATTCACAGCGCTGCTCGTTCCCCGGGCAATGGGGTTGGCACACGTGGCACTTTTTAAAGGAGGGGAGTCCACCAGGGGGTTTCCTTGGCTTTGAACTCCCCCCTGGCAGCTGAAGCTGCAGCGCCCACCCATTGCAGCACTGCGGGTGCCAGCCTGGCACTGCCACCCCCTCTGCCCACGGGCACAGAGGGACAGCTCCCGGGGGGAACCAGCCAGCCCACAGGTTCTGCTTAGAAACAACTCACTCTGACAATAAACAGCCCCCCTTCAAGTCTCCAAAAATGTAAGTCCTTAATGGGAAAAAAATGTTTCCTATCAACTGATCGAAAACATTAAGCCAAATATTCCCAATAACTTCCAAACTGCTCGGCTTTCCTTGGGTTCCCCCCCAAGCCCAGCTCGCAGGGTTTCACCCCAGGCTGGCAAAGCTTTTCTTGGAGCCTCCTCAGAGGGGTTTGAGTCCCCCCTCAGTGAGGCAGAGTCGGAGCAGCAGCTGCCAGAGGCCGGAGATGGCTCAGGAATGTCTGCAGAGCCAGGATGCAGCACAGCCCAAAGCACAGGCTGAGGACAAACAAAGGCAGGATTCCCACTGTTTGTTTGGCTGGAGACATAAATGTTGCATTTATCAGGGGAAAAGGCAGAGGAAAACACTCCTGTGTCGTGCCCTCCTCACCTGGCACAGGTCAGCACACACACCATGGAAAGCCAAGTTTTCTTACTGCGACACAGGCAAACTCAGAAAGGGAAACATTTCTGATCAGGCAGCTCTGTCCACAAAGTCATCCATCCAACCCCGGGCTTATTTTAGAACTGCTCCCTGGTAATTTGCCTGTGCTTTGGAAAAGCAAGGAATATGTTTTGAATTATAAGAGGTTACAGGGACATTTTTGTGGTAAATTTGGACTTTCATTTGCAAAAAAAACCCCTTGGTGCTACAGAGATCCCTTCGGAAATAACATTTTTTTGCCATTGCTAAGCACTTTTCGGCGAAGTTTAACAGCTACTGTTCCGAGGAGGTGTTTGCAGCCACCCTGGAGGAGCACTGGGGTCCCTCTGGCCCTGCAAGCAGCAAGGTGTGTCTCCAAAGGGCTGGGAAGCAAAGCAGAGAGGGCCTTCTCTGCAGAGTGCCAAGGGAAACGCTCTCCCCAGTAAGTTTGCTCGGGGTCTGGTGTGTCCTGCCATTCCCTGGGCTGTCCCCACAGCCCTTTGAGCCCCCCCAGTCTCTGCCCCAGGCTCGGGAACTGCCCACGAAGCAGCCCCGGCTTGGGAGGAGCCAAAGGCACTTCCAGCCTGGGAAGTTTATAAACTCCATATCCAGTTGCTTTCTAAACAATGCAGGGGAAGGGAGGCCTTCAAAGCACCGTGGGCAGAGTTTTCCCTTTGAAGGTGAAATTTCCTTTATCATCGGCGCCTGTAAACAAAATAACCTCCCGAGCTGCACTTCAGCGACAGGGGAAACAGCGAAAGTTTTAGTGTAAACATCTGGGGCAGCCTGGAGTGAAAGGTTCAGTGTGCCCTCCCAGCCACTGCTGCTTTCAGCCTGATTTTACCCCTCCGTGTGCTGTGGAGGAGCTCTCCCAAGGAAAGCCGGGCTGTTTGGACACTGGGGAAGGGAATTGTTTGTTCCAGTTGGTTTTCCTTTGCTGTTGATGGAGAGAAGCCTTTGGTGCCACCGGCGGCTGCTCAAACAGGGCTTCTCACTGCTCCTCCTCTGTCTGCCTCCCTGGGCAGCACCAGCAGCAAAGTGCTCAAGTGCCCTCGAGTTTCCCTGCTGTGAGTTCATCCTGAGCACCAAAATAAACCCCAGGACAGTAATGAAGGCACTGATGGGTTTGATGCCATAAAGGGAGCCAGATATTAAAAGGGAACCTTTGCAGAAAGTTTCAGTTGGTGCCTCGGAGCGTAATTCACTGGCAGAGCAGCAACACACACCTGCTCTGTGTCAGAGTGGCACTGCAAACCTTCCCATCATGAGCCCCAGAACACAGAGACCTCCTCAGAAACTCCAGTGAAACACAGCTCAGGCTGATGGGAATAAAGATGCAGGATTGCATGTTCAGGGGCAGGGCAGATGGACTCACACCCAACCACCCTACCCTGCACATTGAACCCTCAAACCCCACGTGCTGCAGAGCCCACAAATCTCCCACTTTTATTTCCCAGGAAGACACAAAGAGCCTCCAGGCCTCCCAAATTAACTTACACCAACCTTGAAGAGGAGCAGATCAAGATGCTACACAACCAGATCAGTCTCTACCTGAAGAGCCTCAGCCAGGGTAACCCCAGGCCAGGCTCTGCCCAGCCCCGAGAACACAAACTCCAGCGGGCACAGATCCAGCAAACCATGGCAGAGATGAGCAGGATAAGCAGGGTCAGAGCACACCAGACCTCCTGCCTGGCACAGGGCTGTGGGCACCACGAATTAGCCATGCAAGGAGGGGGCAGTGCCTTTGCTGCAGTTTATCTGCTGTTCCTTCCATGCCAAAGGGAGCAACCGAGGGAAAAGCACAGGAATGCTGGTTGGAGGGTTCTCAGCCAGACTTGTGGCAGGGCAGGGAGGGACTGATAAAGGCTGGAAGGAGATAAGCTGTGTCCCTGAGGTGGAACAGCAGGGAGGCAGGGAGATTGGGGGGGCAGATACAACTGAGGGCAAACAGATCCCTGCAGATAAATCTGAGCAGCTCTGTGGGAAAGGGGGATTGTCGAGGCACAAGACAAGGAATGAGCACACAAATGAGTGCCAGGTGACTCCAGGCAGGACTGGGCTCTGTGCAAGGCTCAGGGCACAGGGGAAACAACACCCCTTCACTGTGGCCCAGGAGGGAGCCAGGCAGGGGGTGCAGGTGGGACGAGTGAGCTGCTGTCCAGCAAAGCTCACTCACTCCAGCCCAAGGGAATTCCAGCTGGCACACTGGGAGAGGCTGCAAAGAGCAGCACCAGGATCAAAGAGGATTTCTGTGCTGCTGGGAGAGCACATCAACAGCACAGGGCAATGCTGGGCAGAGGTGGCCACCTGCACAGAGAGGGGACTGCAGGAGGAGAGAGGAGTCACCAAGGATGACCTACAGGCTACTGCAGTTACAGACATGTAGGAAATCAGCAAGAGGAGAAAGGAAGGGCAGCTGGAACAACACTTTGGGGGGACAGCAAGAGTTGACATCCAGACAACGGCAGGAAACCTCCAAGGAAGAGAAATGACATTGGAAGTGGCTGCCCAGGGACACACAACTGGTTTAATGCCCCATTTTCACCCCATGGTACATTTTTCTGGGAAGAAGGCTCTGGATCAGACCAGCCCAGGAGTCCAAACTGTCCCCTGAAGTGTCACACGTCCCAAGGCTGGCAGGACACAGCAGGCAAGGGGCAGCCACAGGGCAGCTCCCTGGCAGCTTCCAGCCCAGGAGGGACGGCCAGCAGTGCCAGGAAACGTGGGCTGCAAATCCTTCAGCAGGACAGGACACAACACAACTGTGGTGGGGCACAAACACTCCAACTCTGCTCAGGGAGAAAGTTCAAAGGCTGCACAGAAAAATGCCCTGAAACCACCAGGGGCAGAATGGAAAGTACCAGCACAATCAGGAGGCAGAGCCAGAACGGGCTGGTCATGCCCCAGTGCTGGTCCCAGTTCTACTGGTGAGCCTGAGAAGTTGAGCACTGCAAGGCCATCCCTGATGGCAGGGCTGGTCCTCTGGCTCGTCATCAACAACTGTTTTATTGAAAAGGTCTCCATGGGACATGCCCCTTCTCCTCCCTCAGCTGGGCCCTGACAGCACAGTATCTGCTGCCCACAGAAACCACCCCCCAAAGGAACTGCCCAGGGAGCTGCTGCCACAGCCAACCCCACAGGGCAGGGTGAGAACTCCCCAACAACCCCAGCGACCAGGAAAACCCCATTCCTGGTTTCCCATTCCAGGGAAAAGACAGAGGGTATCTCAGGAACAGTTTAACGGCTTAGATGTGAATAATAAAAAAGAAAGGTATTTACAAGCAAGTTCAGTCTCCCTAATGCCCCTTTTTCACTCCCAAAGACAGAAGAGCCTCACAGGACCACAGGGAACACTCACTTCTCCCCCTGGTCTAACAGAGACAGGAACATCAGCACGTGACAGCAGCAGTGGGAGCTGAGAGCTCATCAGATGTAACCAAAAAAGCCCTGAAAGGAACCGAAATCATCTTTGCAAATTATATTTCTGCATCAGAGAGCTGGAAATGAGCATTTGCCACCAAGGGACACAGAGCTCCCTTGTTTCACACTTACAGCAAACCTGTGTGCAGAATCTGTGTCCTCCTCCCACCCCCAGAGCGTCTCCATTCCATAAAAAGATGCCAGCATGACCCAGGGATGCAGAAAGGAGAGAGATGATGTAACAGCCAAAGGAGATCTGCATCTCTAAAGGAATTCCAGTAAATGTGACTAAAGGGGAAAGCTTCAGGTGGAGTCAAAGCTTGTGGAGCCCAGAAGAAATGCAGAGTCACAGACATGCAAGGGCTTGGTGAGCAGCAGGTCAGCAAAGCCACCTGAAGAGGCAGATTTTTGAACAGAAGTCAATACAAAGGACTCTTGACTAAAGGAGACCACAAGACCCATTGGAAATATTAGCTAATGTTTACTCTAAGAGTCTGACAGATCTTAAAGTCAACCTTTATCTGGAGGAGATGATAAATTACCTCAGTTAAAACAAGGCAGGTTACACAAGCCAACCCACACGTGTGATAGTCAAAAACCAGCACCCCAGAGAGATGCAGCGCCCACCCTGAGGAGCTGCAGGACCCACATCAGCTCATCAGAGTGCACAGAACAATTGAAGAGAAGGGCAAAGAGGAAAGAAAGGACGAGGGCAGGGACTGTCCCCCTGTGCTGGCACTGCTGGGGCCACACCTTGAGTGTGTCCAGCTCTGGCCCCTCAATTCAAGGACACGGAGGGGCTGGAGTGAGTTC
Organism: Scytalopus superciliaris; assembly: GCA_013400415.1. Lineage (NCBI taxonomy): Eukaryota > Metazoa > Chordata > Aves > Passeriformes > Rhinocryptidae > Scytalopus > Scytalopus superciliaris. Next base: position 56,548 of record VXBX01006564.1, read on the forward strand.
AGGGAAAGGGGCTGGAGCTCCAGGAGAGGCTGAGGGGGCTGGGGGGGCTCAGCCTGGAGAAAAGGAGGCTCAGGGGGGACCTTCTGGCTCTGCAAGTCCCTGATGGATCCAGGGGATGGATTGGGCTCTGCTCCCAGGGAACAGGGACAGCAGGGGAGGGAACGGCCTCAGGCTGGGCCAGGGCAGGGGCAGGGGGGACAGCAGGAGGAATTTCTTCATCCAAAGGATGATTAAACATTGGAATGGGCTGCCTGGGGAGGTGGTGGAGCCCCCATCCCTGAAGGTGTTTAAGGATGGATGCCACTGCACTGGGCATTTTGTGCTCTGGTCTAGCTGGCAATGTGGGCATGACTCACAGGTTGATCTCAATGATTCCAAAGGTCTTTTCCAACCCAACTGATTCTGTGAAAAAGGCTGCTGAGGAATTCCTAAATTACCAGCTGGCTGTTTGTAGATATACTCTGTGTAAACAGCAGGAAAAAAAAAATCCCAGTTTATTTTAAAAAGATGCAGTAAAGGAGTGTCTCCTGTTGAGCTCCTTCACAAGTTGTGGTCACAGAACTGATTCTGCCAGCCTGTCCTTCACACCCTTTGCCTGGCACCATGAATGTCCCTCCCCAGCTCGCTGCCACCTCCCTGCCCACAACACAATGGCATTACCTGTGCTCTGACAAGGGCCACAAGCACAGCTCAGCCTCAGCACCACCAGTGGCAGAGTTTACAAGTGTGTGGTGCCCTGGAAGACTGATCTCATTCATAAATTCACCCTCATATATTATTCCAACACCCATGTGCTAAAATTACAACCACCACCCCCCACCCCCTGCCCTAACAAGGCTCCTGTAAAACTCCCCTCTGAGGAGGCTTTCACAGGGCAGGGAGGGCAGGAATGCTCAGGGAGATGAGGGAAACCACAAAAGCTCAGCCCATGCAAGGCTGGCCATCCCCTCCTGCCCAGCCTGGACCTGAGCAAGGACAGACCCACCTGCAGCAGCTCCCAGAGGAGCAGCCCCTGCGGGGTGGGGAGTTCAGGCTGGAGCCTCCCTGGGCTGCTTGGCCAGCTGGGAGTTGCTTGTTCAGGGAGATCCATGGCCTTTTCCATCTCTGAAGATCAAGCTGGGCCCTGTCCAAGCCCATAAAGTCGAATTTTGATGGACCAAGGGGGAATTTTCATTCCATTCATTCCAAACTCTGACAAGAGGCAGCTCTTTGCAAACTGAGCAGCTCAGAAGGAGCCACAAAGAGCTGATGAGACTCTGACACTGCCCAAGCAGAGGCAGGAGTGTCCTGCAGCACCCACAGAGGCAGGACCCTCTCCAGGGGGAACACACACTCTTCCCAGCAGCTCTTTAACTCCACACCACATGAACAATTCGAATATTCATAACTATTTAAAGTGAGGAAATTAAAATGGCTTAAAGGCATGAAAAGCTTGTTTATTAAGCATGAATATTTCATTAGCAACAGCACAAATGAAACCAGGCTTTCACCCAGCATTTCCTCTGCTGGGATTAAATACAGTTTACTACCTCATGTGAAGCCAAACCTCTCCCACCACAACTTCAACCCAAAATAGGAATGCTTAAGATGGGGCTGGGAAGATAAGGAAGTTGGTGTAAAAGCATCAGTGCAGTGGAGACACCACCCTTGGCTCCAGAACTGTAGGTGAGGTTAATGAAGGGAAGAGCAGGGAGGGTGTGAAACAGAGCAAGAATCAAAATGTGATCCCCATCCCTGTGAGAACTGTTCCTGATGGGATACAGGGACACGGACTCCCTGCAGGTGGGAGCAAATGCAAGTGTCTGCCCAGCACTGGGGCATGTTCTGCCAGCCCTGGTGAGGCCAGGAGAAAGGAAAACAACCCAGTCTGCAGAGCCAGAGCACACTAAATGGCACAACAGGAGTTTGGCCTTTCAGAACTTAAAGTTCATCCCTGGCAGTGCCCAAGGGCAGGTTGGACGAGGCTTGGAGCAGCCTGGGCTGGTGGGAGGTGTCCCTGCCCATGGCAGGGGGTGGGAATGGGTGGGCTTTGAGGTCCCTTCCCACCCAAACCAGCCTGTGACTTTGTGATTCTCAAGTATGGCCTCAACTCACCACATCACCCAGCAGAATGTCTTTTTTTTGAGAGGCCCAAAAGGCACAACAACCCCCACACAACTACCTCAAAAAAAGCCCTTCAAACACCCCTGGGCAGCATTTAAAGCCCAGTTCCCTGTTTCACTTTGGTCCCACCTTGTAGGGCTCCAGCCCACGCCCAGCCGTGCCTGCACAGCAAACAGCATTCTCAGAGGAGAACCAGATCTCCAGAACAGACCCCTGATGCCCAAAATATTAATAATCATGACAAATATTATCTGTCTTTCAAAAGTGTCTGCAATAAATACGGATTTAGAACTGTTGGGGTGTCCTGTGCAAGGCCAGGAGTTGGATTTGAGGATCCTGCTGGGTCCCTTCCAGCTCAGCACAATCTGATTCTATGATTAATCTGAAAATGCTGGGGGGGTTGCTGTAAGAAATAGTTGAGCAACAGTAGAAAAACTACTTTTAAAGGCTTTTTTTCAACTGTGTTTTTATGAAGTGCTGCTTGAAGAGGCCAGAAATCACCACATGCACAGGGGGACAACTGCAGGGACTGTTAAACTGCAGTTCTTTGCACCTCAGGCTCAGCTGGGCTGGGATGAAGAACAGCCTTCCCCATCGGGTTTCGTGCTGGAAGGAGTTAAAAACCAGAGGAAAACAAGCCATTTTACAACCATTACACACCACCAGGTGCTCTCACTGTCTTCCTTTCATGCATCCTTGAATTGTGCAGTCACAGTGACACAGATCTATTGTGTTCCCACGAGGGGGTTTGCACAATGCTGATGGAAAACGAGCAACCCGCTGGAAATGAGGAGAAGATGAGTCAGGTTGGCACCTGCTCACGAGGCAGATGTGAGCACAGAGCCCATGTGAGGCTGCCCCAAACACTGCCCTGATGCTGCAATAATCATTGTGTGCCTTTCCCTGCCCTGCCAGGCCCTCAGCTGGGACTCTGGGGGCTCCCCTGGCCGGGCCCCCACAGCAGCCCAGCACCCCCAGAGGATGGATCACGCCCTGCCCTCCTGGAAGGCACTGCAGCCCCTGTGAGAGACCCTGCTCTGCCTCCTGCCCTCACCACCAGGCCTGCAGAAAGGTAATCTGGCAACTCCCTCTTTGCATTCCACAGACCCCACTTTGAAAGCTCTCAGGTCTGATTTGCTTATCGAGACAAATGCGAGCACAGAACAGTGAGGGGGCTGGGCAGGGTAAGACCAGAAATCACCTACAAACCAGAATATTCCATACTTGTGGAAATTAACCTCCTTGCCCTCCTCCTTAGGAGGTGGTAAATTAAAAATGATTACTTTTACCAGTTAAAATCTTCTGTATGGTGTGATGAAAAATGAGGTGCTGCTGCAGAGTTTCCTGTTGCTCTTACTGAATAGCTCCCATCTAATTTCATCTGCGCCACAATTTCTGCAAAGGCTGAGCAGCTCCAGCCACCCCAGTGCCCCCTTTCCACAAGCCCCACCTGCTGTGGAACAGTCACAGTCATGCTAAGCCAAACCCACTGAAATAAAGAGTTTTCCCAAGCCCAGAGCAGGATGTTCTCCCTTCATTTACAGGTGGGTAACACTCCAGTACAGATAAATACCTGGCTGCCACTGAGGGGACCTGAGAGCTGCTGGATCTGAAAAAGATTCCCTGTTTTAAGGAGCCTTGCAATTAATGTGACATCCTCTGATTGGAATTGAAATGCCAACTCCTCCTGCAGCAGAGCACCTGCCCCAGGGTGCGCAGGGACTGTCTGCAGTCAACTGCTGATCAAACAGGGCTGTTTGTAATAATAATAATAATTCCCATTTACAAGTGCTCTGTTGAAGCTTTGGAGGTTTCTCTAAAGAAACAAAGCTACTGAGTCCACACCAACTGTTCCCATAGTCCTGCTTTTATATTTCTTTTCATTATTCTGATGACTGAGAATCAAAACCAGACGCTGGGACTCGGCACTCTCAGAACGAAGGAATTCAAGGACAGGATGACTTTTATTTAATATAAATTGTAACATTCAGCGACTGCTGAGTGGCCAGTGAAACAGCCAGTTCATTAAGTAGCTGCAAGACATGGCCATGAAAAAGCCCTGACGCTGTGATGCCCCTGCTGAATCACCACTCAGACCCACAAATAACTGGCCATGAGTGCAGGGGCTGGGAAATGAGGTAGTACAGTCACATTGCATCCTCCCACCCAGCCAGACACGCTCAGCCAGCCCATGTCAGCACCACCAAACTCAAATATTACAGTATGAAAAGTGCAACTTCACCATTTCTCTTTTTCCCACTCGAGACATCCCTGGGGAAATATCCTTGTGTGCACTGAAACTGGTATGAGTTCAATTCCACCCACAGCTGGGCTCACTTGGGAACTGAATCCAGCACGGCCCGTCTTGGGTCAGCCAGTGACCCCAAACAAAAATAGCTCTGGCAGAAAGCTGGATTTATGGAGTAGGGTGGAGCCCATCCAAGTGTAAACTGAACAAACCCGCCACTGGAACTGAGTGATGGAGAAGCCCCAACTCCCTCCCCTGTCCAGGATAGGGGAACACAAAGGTGGAGCCCCAATCCCCTCTCCAGGATAGGGGAACACAAAGGTGGAGCCCCAATCCCCTCTCCAGGATAGGGGAACACAAAGGTGGAGCCCCAATTCCCTCTCCAGGATAGGGGAACACAAAGGTGGAGCCCCAATTCCCTCTCCAGGATAGGGGAACACAAAGGTGGAGCCCCAATCCCCTCTCCAGGATAGGGGAACACAAAGGTGGAGCCCCAATCCCCTCTCCAGGATAGGGGAACACAAAGGTGGAGCCCCAATTCCCTCTCCAGGCCATAGGAACACAAAGGTGGAGCCCCAATTCCCTCTCCAGGCCATGGGAACACAAAGGTGGAGCCCCAATTCCCTGTCCAGGATAGGGGAACACAAAGGTGGAGCCCCGATTCCCTCTCCAGGCCATGGGAACACAAAGGGGCCTAATCCCACCTGCCCCAGGTGACCCCACACCCCCCTGAGCAGGCGGGTCCGGGCTGTGAGCCGGCCCTGCCACAACTTCACCCTGCCAGCAGCACGAGTTAATTGCCACTAAAGCAGTAAAATGAGAGCAGCAAGTGTTGTGTGAACGATGTAAAACGCCAGGAGTGGGGCCGGGTGGGCGGCCCAGGGGCCACCACAACCCCCAGCACTGACAGAGCTCGGCAAGCTTCCTGAAAAGCCCCACTTTTGGGAAACTTAGATCAGCTTTCCCAAATGTCCCAGAGCAGACAAGCCCGAGCTGAGTGTGTACCAGAGTCTGAAGGGGTGTCAGAGGACAAGGCCGGGTTTGAGCAGGTCTGAGTGGCAGTGCCCGGGGCACTGCAGTTAAAGGGGGGATTGGTGGTGTATCAGACACAGCAGGGTGTCCTGACAACACCCTCAGGCACGGCCAGCAACAGCACTGAGGAAAAAAAGAAACCCAGTCACACTCCAGGATCCAGAACCTCTGGCTTGTTCGACTCAAAATGAGCAAACTCTGCCCCTGCAAGGCACCTCTCAATTAATTAATTTGATTGCTAAAGGCAACCAACGTGCTATGTTGATTTTTAAGCTAACAATCCATTTCCAATAATTCACTGTATTGGAAATGACGATGTACATTTGAGAATTACACATTAACCAAAGAATAAAACCCCAAGAACAAACTGTGACACCCAAGTTTCCTGCTCATTACAAAGACACTGTGTCTAAGCCCTTTCTAATACAACTAGAATGCCATGGAGTGCCCAAATGAACAACTAATTTAAACTTTTAGAGGCACAGCAAAATGCATTTAAATCTGACCCTGCCTCATGTTCAAAGCTCAACCATTCTCATTGAGTTTTTCTTGGGATTTAAACACAAATGCCCTCTCTGCCCAAACAGAAATCCAAAATGTAAAAGAAAATGATAGTATAAAGTATGCTGGTTGTCATTACACCCCAAGGGCTGTAACAGCACGGGGTGTTACACCTGCAGGACACACAGGTATGTCTGTGTAGCACAAAGACTCCTGAGCACCTGATGCAGCCAGACCTCAAAATCTACCCATTTCATCCAGAGGAGGCACCACTTAATTTTCCCCTCCCTCGGTAGTTTTAAGCCCTCTGGGGGAGCCAAACCTGCCCCTCTTCCCTTTGGTACCGCCAAAGTCACTCTCAGGTGCATCCAACAGCCACATGGAGCCACAGGCCATTGATGCCGAGCATCCCCAGCACCCAGGAAGGGGCAGCACCGCCTGGGGGGGACACAGCCCGCAGGGTCCCACTGGCACCCCAAGCCCCCCTGGGGCAATGCTCAAATCCTTGCACGAGCAGGGGCACGGGAGTTTATCGGGAAGAGCTGCCATGAATGTTTTATAGCGGAAAGTGAAAGGCACCGCAGGCTTGGGGTCCCGGCCGGGCTCTGTCAGTGCCGACCGGGATTTGCTCGGACCTCCCGGGGGAAGGGGCAGCACCAGGCGGATCCTCCGGGCACCCATCGCACCCCCGGGGGACAACCCTGAGCACCGGGGAGTGTCGGGGCGCCCAGGCAACCTTGGACTTGGCGACTTTTATTGCTCCTTTTATGTTTCCCGAAGCAGCTCCGCGGAGTGTCAGCACAGGGGGAATCCTGGGGGCTGCCCCATCCCCGCAGGTGACAGGGCTGGGCCCAAACCTGCGCTAGAGAGAGGTGTCGCTGCCCGTGGCCGGGATGGCACTGGGTGGGCTTTGAGGTGCCTTCCCACCCAAACCATTCCAGGATTGTGTGATACAGAGTAAGATCAGGGATACAGTGTTTAAAAATGAAGCTCTTCAGGTCCCTCCGCTCCCAAAGCACGCCCTGCCCGCCCGAGGAGGCGCACACGGGGCAGGGGGTCGGTCCGCACAGGGGGGTCCGCAGGGGGGTCGGGGCGGTCCTGCAGGGGGATGTTTCCCGCAGGTCCCCCATCCCCCGGGACAGCGGAGCGTGGTGCGGGTTCGCTCGGGGGGTCCCAGCTCCCCCCGCCCGGGGTCCCGCAGCCGCTCACTCACCGCAGCCGCAGGTTCGCCATGAACTCGGGCATGGTCACGGCGTCCATCAGCACGAAGTCGGCTTTGCCGAACTCCAAACTCTCCTGCTCCGCCATGGCGGCCGCGGGGCAGCTCCGGGGCCGGGCGCTGGGAGCGGGACGGGGGCAGTGCCGGGCTTAGCACAGGGACAGTCCCTGCTTTAGGACGGGCTTAGGACCGGCTCAGGCTGCGCTCCCGCCCTGGGCGGGGGGNTTTCCTTGCCGGGGTGTACTCTGGACCCGAGGGAGGTCCCTGCCCCAAGCACAGGGTGCTAAGGGGTCGCATTCTGCACCTGGGGAGACCCCCAGGATGGGGGGCTGGAGGGTGCTGTCCTAAGCTGGAGGAGCCTTCCTTCCCCGAGTGTGTCCTGCCCCGGGAGGAGCCCCCCATCCAACCTCACCCCGAAGCACAGGGTGCTAAAGGGTGGTATTTTGCATATGGAGATGCTTACAACCCCCAGTACAGGGTGCTAGGGGGTCACAGTCTGAATTTGGGGAGACAAACCACCCCCCGGCCCGTACAGGGTAATTAGAGGTGACATCCTGCATCAGGGGTGGATCCTGCACTGGGATGTGCTGCAGGACCACTTCCTACACCCTATGGGATCTCCATCCCAGGACAGGGCTGGATCCTGTACCTGGGGGACACCTTTCCCCCACCAGGGACAAATCCTGTACCCCAGGATCCCCCACCCCTTCTCGCAGTGTCCTGCAGGGACACCCACCCCCATCCCATATCCTGCAGGAAAAGATGCTGCACTGCAGGGAAGCCCCCACAAAGACCCTGAAGGGTGTGGGGCTGCAACCCAGGGACCACCCCAAAAAAACACTCATCCCCCCAAGGATAGGGTTGTATCCTAAACACAGTGACCCTCTTTTGCTGCAGCCCAACACCAGGAAGAACACCACAGAATGTGGTCCTGCACCCAGAGACCCCCACAGTACAGGGGGGAGAAAGCAGACCCTGCACCCTGGGGATGCCTCACCCCAGGACCCACAGGCAGGGTCTGGTCCTGCCCCCAGCACCCCTGGGTGCCCCCCAACACCCTGCTCACTCTGGCACTTACTGAACACCCAGAAACCCCCCAAATTAATACAGAATAAACCACATAAAAAGCCCCCCAGTACCACCCCAGAACCAGCTACCTTAGGCTAAATACATCAATGACGCTAATTTGAGCACCGGGGCAGGGAGGGGGGCTGGGAGCAGGCCCAGCTTCACCCCAAAGAACATTCTGGGCAAAAATGGATGATCTGGGTGTAGGAGACAGAGGTGCAGGTGTAAGGTGGTGTGGCTATTCCTGTCCTTGTCCCTGTCTCTATCTCTGCAGCTCACAGATTATTCTCTATTGGAAGGGACTCACAAGGACCATCCAGTCCAGCTCTTAAGTTGGTCTGTACAGGGCTGGAGCCTTGGCTTTATTAGCACTGTGTCCCAACCAGCTGAGCCCATCTCAGGGTCTGGGGGGCCCTCCTGGCTGCAGCCCCAGCTGAGAGCAATGACCCCCTTCCCTATTTATAGGCAGCAAATCCCAGCTCCCTACCTGCTCCTGGGGGAGGACGAGGCTGGAGGAACTCTCAGAGGTGAGCTGGGAAGAATTCCCTAAATTTAAGAGACCATATTTGTGCTTTGCTTTTCTGGTGTGTTTTGCTCCATGAAGGGGTGTCTTTTGGTCTTGTTTTATGCAACGTGCTGAGTGATTTTGGTGTTATTGCAAGTGTCTAATTGGCACTGTGCTGCTTAGTGCCCTGGGAAGGGCAGGGTGAAGTGGAGGGGTGAGGGCAGCAGTGTGTTCAACTCCTGCTTGGTTCTTCCTTGGCACAGGTATTGGAGCCACAGCAAGTGAGTGTGTGGGCAGCAGTGATGGCATCAGGACCCCCAGGCCCCCTTGCCCTCCCTGACCCCCCGAGGGCAAAGGCAGCAGATGGGTGTGCCTGGCAGAGCCTCCTGTGCCTCCGTCCCTGCAGGCAGAAGAAGAAGGTGGTTTATTCTGCCTACATGCACAAGCTCATAAATCAGGTAGTCCTGACTAGGCTGGGGTGCAGCCTCCTGCTCTCTATGCTCAGTTTAGTCACCCCTGTGTCCAAGCCTGCATGCTGTGTGTTGGTTGAGTTTAGAAGTCTTTGGCTGTTCTTAGGCTGCCCAGGACAGAGCTGGAGTCCCCATCCCTGGAGGAGTTTAAAAGACCTGTGGATGTGGCACTTGGTGATAGGGGTTATTGGTGGCCTTGGCAGTGCTGGGGGAGCAGTTGGATGTGATAATCTTAGAGGGCTTTTTCCATCCTGGATTATTCCATGGTTCCCAAAGGAAGCTGTGGTGGCTGGGGCTGGGCGGTGCCAGCAGTTGTGGTGTCTGTGCTGATGCTGTTGGTTGTTCTCCCCACAGACGTGGCCTCCTGGAGGCTCCTGCTGGGTGGTTTCTGCCCTGGCTGGGCTGGGCAGCCCCTGGATCCTCGGGGATGTGGCACTGGAGGCTGCCAGGCTGTCCTGCTGCAGCCGGAGAAGCCGCCCTGGCCACCGGGAGGTGCTGCTGGCCATGAAGCTGGTGCTGCTGCGAGAGCTCTACAAGCCTCCCCCGGGATCCTGAGGCACGATTGGACAGTCTTTGCAGTGTTTTAATGTGGTTTTGATAAATAAAGTATTTATTAGCACTTAACAGAGTCTCCTCCTTGGGCCAGCAGCAGGTGGGCTTGGGCTGCTGTAGCTCTGGTTACCCGTGTGCCCCAGGACGGGGCTCACACGTGCCCCCCTCAAGGAATGCTGGCACAGCAGCCCTGCCAGCAGGAAATTGTCCCCAAGGGTCCAAAGGGCCCTGCTGGCCCCAGGAAGCCTCTCTGCTCTGGCAGCCTAGGCAGCTGGATGCTTCTTTGTGGTGAATTTGGCCAGGAAAGGGAGAGGAGGAATGGTGGGTGTTATTCCAAGCCCTGGGGAAACGTCAAGCTTGGAGGCAACAGCCTCCCCTGGCGATGCTGCCGGGCGGTGGCTCTGAGTGACTTGTTTCCAGGCTCTCCGTGCATTCCCTGCACATTCCAGTCCCAGGGATGTCTCTGGGTTCTCCTGCCTGCAGCTTCAAATCCTGCCTCGGGGACGGCCGGGGTGGGTGGCACTGCCAGCCCAGGGAAGTGCCCGCAGCCCCTGGCGGCACTGGGATGCCCTCCCTGCAGAATCCTTCCCCGCTGCTGAGCTCCTCCCTGCAGGAGCACGGCCAGGAGGCTGGGAAAGGGGTGGATCCTTCCAGAGGGATGTGGCCCTCGGTTGCCTCGTGATGCTGGTTGGGAAATGTCCCCCCAGTGGGAGGCGGTGACAGGTCTGCCCATCCCGGAGCCACACCCGGAGCTGCCTCACCCGGTGGGCACTGCTGGCCTTTGGGGGGAGTTGCAGGACCTATGGAAGTGTCTCACAGGTACAGTGGGGGGTCACTGGTGTGCAGCAGCTCACGGTGATGGCTGAGGTAGATCTTTGTCCCCAGGGTGCTCCTGTTTGCTGTCTCCACTCTCCTGGCTGTGCCCAGAGCTGTGCAGTGCCATGGACTGCCACCTGCCAGCGTCCTTTGCCTGCTTCCATAGCGAACATCAGGGTAACTGTTGCCCTCGAGGACTAAGTCCAGCAGGGAAGTCCTAGACTTTGCAGAAGTGAGGGCTGCAAGTGACCTTGAGAAAGTGCCCAGGCACCCACAGCCCATGGCAAGGCTGACTTTACCCCCAGCATTCCCATGTGGAATTCTGTTCAAGCTGCCCCAGAAGCTCAGCAGAGGAAGGGGAATGTTCTGCACCCTGTGATACCATCTGGTTTGAAGCTCACCTTCTCAGGGTGTTTCTCTTGTGTTACAGCAAGGCAAAAATGAGAAGAACATTCCCTTGCTGCTTCTTGTCCCTGCAGATGGCCCAGAGCACTTGCCCTCTTTCTTCTCTCCTGCTTTATTCATGTCCTTTGAGCCCCAGCTGCTGCTGGGAGGGTGACATGTGCAGCAGCTCTTCTGCACTGTGGCTGTGAGACTTTTAACCCCTCCAGTAACTGTGCAGAGGATCCCTCCTGCCTGGGACTGAGCCTGGAGCCATTACCAGCTCTGAGGGGAAGCAGCTGGAGCAGAGGAGCTGCTGGGAGAGATCACCAGGGGAGGTTCCTGGCCAGGAGAGCAGGTGTTATCACCTGGAAATCTAGAGCTCACCTGGGCTCTAGAGAGTCAAAGTGTTTGCTGGTGCCCAGAGAAGCTGTGGCTGCCCCATCCCTGGGAGTGTCCCAGAGCAGGTTGGATGGGGCTTGGAGCACCCTGGGCTGGTGGGAGGTGCCCCTGCCCATGGCAGGGGGTGGCACTGGGTGGGCTTTGAGATCCCTTCCAACCTAAGCCATCCTGGGATTCTGTGGTGTCTCTAATGCATCTCTGCATCTGGTGCTTGACCTTAATCAGCCTCACCACTGACTCAGTGGACCCTCAGCCCTCTGGGGTCTGTGCTACAGTCTCTTTATTTTGTCCTTATAGTCCTCCTTCCTGGTTCTAGAATTGAGAGTTCTTGTGTTAGAAATGCCCTGCTCCCAGGGCAGGGGTGGAGCCCCCATCCCTGGAGGGGTTTAAAAGCCCTGTGGGTGTGGCACTTGGGGACAGGGGGCAGTGGTGGCCTTGGCAGTGCTTGGGAACAGTTGGACTTGATGAACTCAGAGGGCTTTTACAACTTAGACAATAAGAAATAGGGACCCAAAGAACAGGATGGATGAAGTGACTTCCCAAAAGATCTTCCAGAAGGTCTGTTTGGGGAGGAGGGGAATGTGCTCCACTGATCCTGTGGCAGCAGGAATGCCTTCCATGTGGGCAGCCCCTGGCACACAGTCACCCCCAAGCACGGGCATGGCCCTGTGCCAGACCCAGCATTAAAGTCTGCATTTATCATTTCTCCTGAACTCACACTCTACTCTCTGTTCTCAGTTTCAAACTCCTCCTCCAACCTATGGGAAACACCTGGATGCAAAGCCTGGATTCAAAAGCTGCCAGTGATGATTTATTCCTGGAGGGAAGTGCCTGTGGAGGCTGCACACACCATATGGACCCTGTTCACAACCCCTCTCCTGTGTCACCCTGAGAGCAGGAGGATGAAAGGGCCTTCTAGGATGATTCTTGGTTGTGTCTTCTGTTATTTTCTTTTAGCTCTGTTGGTGATAGTCAGGAGCCCAGACAGGCTGGAGAAATGGAAGGGTTAAACATGAACAGGGTGCTTTTATCAGCCTGCAGATCCAGAGTTAACCAGGAAAGACTGTCCTTCAGGAGCCCTGAAGGAGAACAGGCCCTAAAGGATGTACTGGAGCCACTTCTGCTGCCTTTGCTCAGGATTGTGTCAGCCTTTCCAAAAACAGGCTCTGAACCCAACCCAAGTCTCTCACCTGCAGGACACAGCTGTGGGATTTGCAGCTCTGGCTGCAGAGGATCCCAAATTAGGCAGCAAACAGCTTTTGGAGAACGAGGAGAGGGGCTGTTTCACACTTCAGTGTGGTGTGAGAAAATAGGAAAAGCCTATTAAAAGTCTCTGCCTCTTGTTCCAGGTGTGAGGAGGGATGAGCATGTGTCCCCTCTATGGGGTGCTGCAGGTGATCAAGTGAAACCAGGCTCTGGAGCACATCCCTGTGCCCAGGCAGGGCCTCTGCCAGGTGTCCAAACCCCCAGAGGGTTTGCTTTTGGGTGTTGGATCGAGTTTAACCTGATCCCAGAAACAAAGTGGGGCTGGGCTTGCTCTGGGCACGGGCAGCTGGAGCAGGGGGTGTGGGAGGTGTGAGCTGGCCATGGGGCAGCTCCAGGGTGGCAAAGAGCCATGGCAGGGCCAGAGGGTCCCTGGGACAGCAAAAGGGACGTGGCTTTGTGCCTGTGAGATAGATGGGAGCCTGGATCAGCCAGGGCAGGGTCACCCACTGCTGTGGTGCCCATGTGAGGGATAGTGGGGAATCCAGCATTGCCACCTGCCCTGATTGCTTGAACCCTCCCCTGAGACTCACACAGACTTCTCTGAGGCCTGGCTTCATCCTGGGGTGGAAGGGTGGAATTGAGAACAAAATAGATGCACACAGAGACTTCTTGGAAAAATGATCCAAGGGCTGGAGCCCCCTCTGCTCTGGAAACAGGCTGGGAGAGCTGTGGGTATTCAGGACAAGAAAAGCTCCAGGGACGCCTCAGAGCCTCTTCCAGTGCCTGAAGGGGCTCCACGAGAGCTGGAGAGGGACTTGGGACAGGGGGAATGGCTTCAGACTGCCAGAGGGCAGGGATAGATGGGATACTGGGAATTGCCCAGGGAAGCTGTGGCTGCCCCAGCCCTGGGAGGGTCCAAGGGCAGGTTGGATGGTGCTTGGAGCACCCTGGGCTGGTGGGAGGTGTCCCTGCCCATGGCAGGGGGGGGGATGGATGGGCTTTAAGAGCTCTTCTAAGGCAATCCACCCCATGATTCTATAAGGATGTTCTCTGATCCCTTAACTAGTCATCTGCCTGGTTTCCCTTTGAAAACATGAGGTCTTGGTAAGTTAATTTGATTCTTCATTTCTTCTTTCTTAGCTTCCTCTGGTATTTTTTCTATTTAATTAGTCAGGGCACCTTCCTCCTTTCCACAGTTCCACTGCTGGGAAATGGCTCCCTGGGCCCCCCTCAGCATTAACTGTTTGTGAGGGGGTAAAACTGTGCCCTTTCCTCTTCTCTGTTTCTTCAAAAAGGGAAGTCATAAAGAAATTTACACAACACATCAAAATTTCCATCCTAAGACACAGGAGGATGTTCAGTCCTGAGCCAGGGGGGAGGATGTTAAACTGTAAACAAACTAAGCATGGAGTTCACAGGATTTTTGCATTTAAAGTGGACACCATGTTTTCTTTTATGGAGTTTGCCAGGAAAGTTTGTGGAGACTTCCCAAGTCTGTGATGTGACTGTTGCACAAACCTGTGGCTGTTTCTACTGGGAGAACATCACCACCCCCTCCCAGGTCAGTGTGTGCAGAGCCAGACACCCCATAACAGAACCCAGATGAAGTGGAGTCCTCAAGGCCTTTGCCCCTCCACAGGGGAAATCCTTCCCAAATGTGTTCCTGAGAACCCTCTTGAGGATGTTTGCCTTCCTGGGAGGAGAGGGTGGAGGAGCCTGAGGCAGCAGGACGGGTTGTGGGGCTGCCTTGTCCCTCAGCAGCATCCAGCATGTTTGTTTCCTCTCCAGGAAGGAATTGCCCCGTGGCAAAGCTTCACTATGAGCCACTTTGTATTTACATACAGGCATGTGATTCCCCAGGCTGAGGAGAGCTGGGAACCCAGCCAGAACCACCAGACTCATCCACACAGAAGGGAAACATCCTGAGATGTTCCCCAGGTCTGACTGAGCTGATGCTGGGGCAGCCTGGATAAAAATGCCATCCCTGCTCACCTGGAGATGCAGGGCTGAGCCACAGCCCTGACCAGCACAACAAGGGCTGTTCTCCAGAGGAGAAGGCTCTGGGGAGACCTGAGAGCCCCTTCCAGTGCCTAAAGGGGCTCCAGGAGAGCTGGGGAGGGACTGGGGACAAGGGATGGAGGGACAGAACAAGGGGGAATGGCTTCCCAGTGCCAGAGGGCAGGGAGAGATGAGATATTGGGAAGGAATTCTTGGCTGGCACGGGTTGGGCAGAGAAGCTGTGGCTGTCCCAGCCCTGGGAGTGTCCCAGGCCAGGTTGGACGGGGCTTGGAGCACCCTGGGCTGGTGGGAGGTGTCCCTGCCCATGGCAGGGGGTGGCACTGGGTGGGCTTTAAGGGCCCTTGCAACCCATTCTAATGGGTTCCCTGTTACAACAGGGATGGAAGCCCAGCTGGCCACTGAGATCCCAGGCCCCTGGACTCTGCATAGTGCTGGGGGGGTATTACCCTCTTAACCCACTGCATGACATCCAAATGGCTCTCATTAAAACTCTTAAAAAACCAAAAAGGAAGTTTTCATAGTCTGGAGACCTTGGACAACACTCACCCAGCTCCATGGTCACTCTGTGATGTCCCCAGGGGGGTTGTCCATCCTGCCCCCACCTGTCAGGGCCTGAGGCAGCCCAGCAGCTGCAGAGTCACAGCAAGGGGGGTGAAACCATCCAGGAGTCCACTCTGGGAGAGCAGGGTGTGGATCAGGGCTGAGGGCAGTGCCTGCCTGCCTGGAGCCACGAGGCTGCTGGAAAGAGCAGTAGAGAAGCAGAGCTGGGGGTGCCTGCAGTGATTGCCTCATCCCCCATTCCAGCAACCCCTGTGCAACCCAAACCCCTCAGGAGGGGTGTTGGTTTGAGCTGTGCTTTCCCCCCTTAAACCTTCACCAGTGGAGCCTCAGCACCAGCCACTCTGGGCTGGCCCTGCTTGTATTTACACCCAGCCAGTCCCCAGTGCCTGATTAAAGCTCTTACCACACTGTCACCCCGTGATTCCTCATCCTCTCCAGGCAGACACCGAGCAGTTTATTCCCTTCTTTTCCATGGCAGCCTTTTATTTATCAGAGCTGGGTTATCCCAGCAGGGCAGGAAGTGCAGCTGTGAAGGGGAGGCTGGAGCTCAGGTCATCCCCAGCTGTCCCAGGCTTTGCTCCCCTGCACCAACCCACCCAGTTCTTTCACTCCTCCCTCAGAGACCATATTTTCTCGATTTGCTCTAATCCTCACTGCTAGCAAAAAAAAAAGAAAGGGAAGGTTTTCCAGGAAGGAAGGAGCAAGTCCCCAGTCCTTGGGGGTGGGATCTGCTGAGGGATTCCAAGCTCTCCTGTCACCCTGTGAGCAGTCCAAGGGCATCAGGATGGGAAGCAGAGGCAGCAAAACATTTCTGAAAGGCTCAACCTCTTCTGTCCAGGCTTCACCAACCAAAAGGATTGCACCAAATAAATATCCAGCTCCATCAGAATTTGTTGTCCCTACTGATGTGACCTAAAGGATCCTGAAGTTGGCAGTTTTCAAGAAAACAGGTGATTTACTGGGTTTTTCTTTGTCCATCAGCTCTTCCACTTCCTGCAGATGCCTCAAGCAATAACACAGCACCTTCCCCCACAGCAGCTCCCTCACCTGGGCCAAAGGAGGAGCTGCCCAGACCACACCATGGTCCCCTGAGATGCTGCTGCTTACCCTGTTCATAAAAAAAACCCAGCTCCTAATTTACCTATTAAAACAAAAAAATACTTTGAAGTATAATTACAGTCTCCCTAAATGGCTTTTTTTACCTGGAGGTCTATTCTATTCTATTCTGTGCTATGCTATGCTATTCTATGCTATTCTTCCATTCCAATTTTGTTGTTCTATTCTGTTCTATTCCATTCCACCCTAAGCTGCAATGGAACACCATTCCAGGTGGGAATTCTAATTTAGGGGGCAGGTTTCCAGCTATCTTAGATGCAGAGAAATGCCTGGGAAGATCCCTCATAGACACCTGGGCTCCCAGTGCCAGAAGAATGTCACAGGTATTTCCTCTATCTCAGAATCTTTACAAGCCCTGGATCTCACACAGACTGGCACTGTGAGCTCACCTGTGTGGTATCAGCACAGCTCAACAGACAACCATCCATTCCTCACCCAGCATCGTGCCCTCCCCCCTAAAGGACTCCCGAGGGCATGAACTTTCCCAATCAGTCAGTAAAAAATCTGTTGCAACTGTAAAAAGGCTCCTTCCCAAGCACTTCAGCACAACAGCCAGGCCTGGGGCTCTGCTGGCTCGGGGAGAGCAGCCCCAGCTGGGAGTCAAACACGGCCAAGAACAGCAGAGGCTGCGAGCGATGACCTTCAGCTCCCCTGTGCTCCAGTTCCTGGGAAAGCTGTGAATGGGTGTGGGGAAGAGCCAAAAACCACCCCCAAAATCAAGGATGGACAGGCCCTGGCACAGGGTGCCCAGAGAAGCTGTGGCTGCCCCAGCCCTGGGAGAGTCCAAGGGCAGGTTGGATGGGACTTGGAGCAACCTGGGCCATGGAAGGTGTCCCTGCCCATGGCAGGGGGTGGGATGAGATGATCTTTAAGGTCTCTTCCAACCCCAGCCATTCCTTGATGCCGTGGGTCTAGCTTAGTTTTCAAGGGAAATACAGCAGCCAAGGAGGGGCCCTGACTGTCCACCTCAGAGGTTTCCACCTAGCTTGGCATGAGACGTTTCGCCTGGAGCCCAGGACTTCTCTGACTTCACTTCTGGCTGCCAGAATTCAGCAGCAGCAGGTCTGTGATGGGCTCTTCAGAGCAGAGTTTTGGGGGTTTAAAGTGCAGTGACGGAGGGCACGTTGTTCCCCCGGGTCACAGCGAGCCCCTCGGAGAGGTCTCTGTGCATGAGAGGCAGCCAGAGCTCGCTGAAATCAAGGAAGGACGGACACAGAGTGTGGTGCAGGATGGCACAAGGACGGTGAGTTTGACCCAGAAGAAGCCAAGGGCAGAGGGAAAGAGAAGAGAGAAGAGAAGAGAAGAGAAGAGAAGAGAAGAGAAGAGAAGAGAAGAGAAGAGAAGAGAAGAGAAGAGAAGAGAAGAGAAGAGAAGAGAAGAGACGAGAAGAGAAGAGAAGCCATGAGATCGAACTGCACGAAGCTGCAGCCAGCTCCTTTCCCCGGGTGCCCCTGGATGGCAGCACAGCCCTCTGCTCCGGGTTCGTGTCCGTGGTGAACGCGTGTCCCATCGTCCAGGTCGTCAATGGAGACACATTCCTAGCAGGAAGCTCTAGAGAAGGCCAGGAGGGAAGGAGTCGAGAAGCAGAGGCAGGGTAGTTGTGCCCCAAACAAAGCCAGAGCCAGCCGTGTGTTCGGTGGGTGAGCCCTGCCATGGCTCAGCCCGCAGCTCCTGCAGCCCCCCCTGACTCCCACCTCTGCTGGGGCTCCGGAGTTGGGATCTGCCCAGCAAGACCGGCAGGATGAGCAGCTGACACTGCACTGTCCTCGTCCTGCCACCGGTGTCCCCATCCCTGCTCACTGCCCTTGTCCCACTGGCACGCTCTGCTCACAGCCAGGCCCCCCAAGTGCTCAGGGAGTCATTTGCCACCCACACAGACACACAGGACGTCTCTCCCCAGCTTGTTTCCTCTTCCCCTTTCTCCTCATACCACCAGGCAGCAACGACCAGAAAAGGCCCAGACCCCCCCACTGCTCCTCTCCTTCTATTCAGGGAGGCCTGGAGAGTGTGCTGGATGGCTGGTGGCCTTCATCCTCCCTAAGAGAGTCAGGAGAAGCTTCCACAGCCTCTCCCTGGACACCAGCTCTTTCTGGCACCCCATGGTGCCTGCAGGGATATAAATCATGGGGAGATGAACCTTTCAGGGGGGTGACACCCGGGAGCTGAGCTGCTGAACTTGTGCTGGCCTGACCCGGGTCCTCAGCTTGGCCACCTCACCCTGCCATCACTGCCAGGGTGGTGCTGTCCCACTGGGCTGAGGGTGGCCCTGGATGGAGCTGCTCCACTGGGGAACCAGGCTGGGGTCCTGCCAGGAGCATCTCCTCCAGCCTGGCCCCAGTGAGGGGCTGCAGGGCAGGACAGGGGCAAAGGGCAGAGGGGGATGGGGGGCTGTGTTGGGATCTGTGCTATGTGACAGAGGCTGGAAATGAGGTTGGAGATGCCTCCATCACATAGGGACCCGGGTGAGAATGAAGAGAAAGGGTTTGTGTACCTCAGAAATGAAGGATAGGACAGGATAGCAAAGGAAAGAATAGAATAGAACTATTTCAGCTGGAAGGGACCCACAACAATCATTCCGTCCAACTGCCTGACCCCTTCAGGGGTGACCAAAAGTTGCAGCATGTTGTAAAGGGCACTGTCCAGATGCCTCTTCAACAGTGCCAGGTTTGGGGCATCGATCACTTCACCAGGAAAACTATTCCAATATCTGGCCACCCGCTCAGCAAAGAAATGTTTCCTCATGTCCAGTCTAACCTTTCTGTGGTGCAGCTTTGAGCCATTCCCAGGCATCCTGTCCCTGGATGCCCAGGAGAAGAGCTCAGCACTTCCCTCTCTGTGTCTCCTCCTCAAGAAGCTGCACAGAGCCACAGGGTCACCCCTCAGCCTCCTTTTCTGCAAAGCCACAGTGCTCAGCTGCAAATCACAGGGCATGTCATCCAGCCTGTCACCACCTTGGTTCTCCTGCCCTGGAAACATTCCAGGACCTTCACATCCTCCTGAAATGGTGGAGCCCAGAACTGCACACAGTTCCTGTGTAAAGGATTGGAGTTACTGTGATTTAAGGTGGGGAAATTGGGCTCTGGAAGGTGGGATGAGGGAGCAGAGGCAGCTGGGGGGCTCCCATCAGCAGGCTGAAAAATCCGGAGTGGGACTGGGATCCCACACCTGTGGTGCCACCCACAGCTCGGGAAAGACTGGATCCCTGGCAGTTCCCATGGGGGAGCAGACGTTTGACACTGGAGGGTTCTTCAGTCTGGCAGGGAAAAGGAAAAGTCACGCCAGCACTGTTGGCCAAGGGAGACATGTGGAGTCGGGAAACACAGCTCATTCCTACCAGGGGAGGTAATTAATTGTCAGAGTGGCTCGTTAAGGCGCTGGCAGGCTCAGCACTGACAGTCAGGAATGGGGCTCCAGACCTTCGCTGTAAGATGTTTCTCCTCAAACAAGAGTTAATTTGGGGCTGTTTTCTCCAGAGTCAGCCCTGGGCTGGAACAGTGGGTGGCCTTTGGAGCTGGGGAGTAGGAGCTGACCCTGATGGTCCTGCAGGTGCCACAGGGCAGGGTCCTCCAGGTGGGGGCAAACCCCTTGCACAGGTCTTGAGTCCATCGCTAAGCGAGGAAATTCTCTGGAGCTCTTGCTCAGTCCCTGTGTGGTTGCAACCAAATCCTTACCCAGTAACAGGCTGGGAGAGCTGAAGGTGTTCATCTGGACAAGAGAAGGCTCCAGGAACACCTCAGAGCCCGTTCCAGTGACCAAGGGGGCTCCAGGAGAGCTGGAGAGGGACCTGCGACAAGGGGCCTGGAAGGACAGGACAAGAGGGAATGGCTTCCCACTGCCAGAGGGCAGGAGTAGATGCAATGGTGGGGATTGCTCAGAGAAGCTGTGGCTGCCCCATCCCTGGGAGTGTCCAAGGCCAGGTTGGATGGGACTTGGAGCAACCTGGGCTGGTGGGAGGTGTCCCTGCCCATGGCAGACGGGTGGAACAAGATAGGCTTGAAGATCCAGACTGTTCTGGGACTCCATGACAGCAGAGGCACCCAGTAGGTCTTCTCTCACATCCCTCTCCTGCTCCTGCACGGTGTGAGCAGTTCCCAGGGCCACAGCAGCACCTCTTGGCTGCTCAGGCCTGGATTAGACCTTTGATGACACATCAATGTCTGTCATGGCCTCTCCTTGTTCCTGACACCTGGCACCAGCAGATGTTGTCTTTACACCAACCAGCCTGTGGGACTTCACAGGTCTGGGAACAGCACCTCCACTCCCAGCAAATGGCCAATTAACCCCTTTACCCTTCCTGGGTGGGAAAACCAAAATATAGCTGGTGTTTCAGGGATGCTGAGTTGGCCCTGCCCGGGGTGTTTGCAGTTAACAGCCTGTCTGGGAGTGTGAACATCCAAGTGCCACTCGGCGAGGTGACCTGCGCTCCCCTCCAACGCCCAGCGCGGTGCCAAGAGGCTGCACCTTGCCAAGTGTTTACAGTAATCCTTGGCAGGGACCCAGGGCTCCAACAAAGACATCTGCTAATCCACAGAAACGAGCTTTCAGGAAAGGGAAGCTTGAGGGTTTCAGGGAAACTCTGCTCCTGGCCCAGCTCTGCCAGTTGCAAACTTGCCCGTCCCGGCCAGGGGAGCACACCTGAGTCTCCCGAGACTGGGATTTGTCTCAGGCAGCAGCTCCCAGCAGGTTCCCTCTCTTGGATTAGTTATTCTGCAATGCTCGTGGCCTCTGTCCTCGTTGCTGCAGCCTCCTGGCTGTGCCAGGATCAAAGGGGACCCTTGTGAGATGTCCACGTGGGACCCGAGCTGAGCCAGGCACTCACCGCCCGAGCAGAGCTGCTCCCCCAGCTCTGCCCGTCCCTCCCCCGGATCACGAGGCTGCAGGAAAATGGGACAAGGAACGAGGTGCTGGTGAGAAGTTGGCAGCAGAAGAAAGCCTGCTCCTGCTGCCATGGGATACAGCAGCAGTGTTTGTCCCCACTGGAGCAGGGGCCAGGTGCTGTGTGGAGTGTGGGCTCACCAAGGTGTCCTCACACCCCCTCACCTCAACACACTAAACCAGGCAGGTGCAGCTCTGTCCTCATTCAAACTCCCTCTTTGGGAACCTTTATGGCTCTGAGAGAAATAAGCCTATTTCCCAGGAAACATGCTCAAAATCCAGACAGAACTGAACTTTTAAGGTGCTCAAAATCCAGGCAGATCTGAAGTTTGAAGGGTTTTCCTTCTCCCTAGGCTGCAGCCTGCTCCCTGCGTGCTGCCTTGGCAGCCCCAGCTCCTGGGCCGGTCCTGTTTGAGCCCCACCTCCCTGGAGAGGGGATAAAGCCTTTCCTACTGAATCCTGGCTGGCTCCTGCACAGCTCCTCTCCTGAAGGAGAGAGGCTTTCAATGCCAGGGCTGGGAAATCACATGCTTGATGGCTTCAACGTGATGTAATTGGTTTTGGAAGAGACCCGAGTGCTGGTTGGGTTTTTGCTGGTTTGTCAGGCCCACAAGGACACAGGGGGGCCTCCCCTGGTGCAAATATTCCAGTATTAATAATTCCTGCAGAAATGGTTGAGAGGGGCTGAAGTGTGCACTGACAGCACAGAGACCTTGGAGTGCCCCCAGTGCACTTGTCCCCACAAGCAGGAGTGACCACAGGGGTTGCTCAGCCCCAGCCCAGAGACAGCATCCAGTTCAGAAAGTCCCAAAGCTGCAGATCACTGGAAATCAGGAGAGTTTCCTGGGAAAAGGGCCTGTCCTTGGGCTCATTCCCATGTACCCTGCTGGCTGTTTGGGGGTTCCCCTGGTACAGAAGGACCAGGGGGGTGCACAGAGAGCAGCTTCAGCTCCAGAAGGAGTCCTTGGGGAATCCTTGCTCTGATGCCAGTTGGTGACAAGGTGCTTTGCCAAGTGGATCTTTGATCTGCCTCATTAATAGATCTGATTTGATCTGCCTCATTTTTGGGGCAATTTAATGCCAAAGGACATAAACTGGGGTACAACTCCCTATCTATCCCTGCCTGCAGCTCCCCAGGGTATTGGATGGGTTTGTCCTCCCTGCCTGAGATGTGAAGAGGCACAGAGAAGAGTGTCCAGGGCAGCCACCTGCCATCCTCCACCCCTCTGAGGCCCAGCCAGAGCCCAGAGACTCGATATGCGGCCACAAAATGAACCTGAAATAGTTGAATTAACCCTGTCTGCTCCAGCTGAGCTGTGAGAGCTGCAGTGATCCCAGTTCAGAAGGTCGGCTGCCTTCCCAGCATCATCCTGGCCAAAGCTTCCCTAAGGGTCACAGCATCACAGCAACATTTAGGTTGGAAAAGCCCTCTAAAATTGAGTCCAACTGTTTCCCCAGCACTGCCAAGGCCACCACTAACCCATGTCCCCAAGTGCTACATCAGACTGGTGCTCCAGTCCCTTCCCCAGCTCCACAGCTCTCCCCTGGAATGCTTTCCCTGGATGGTGAATCCTCCACAGTTCTCTGAGAGAAGCTCAAGGCATCCCTGGAACAATTCCTTGTGCCACGTGCAGTGTGGGATGGACACAGCAATGGACTGAACACATCCAGCTGAGTGATGCTGCAGGTGTGGTGGGAACAGGATCCATCCCACTGGCTGTGGCTTGTTTGCATGTGCTTGGTGGACTCTCCACTCTTAACTGGGCAAATACTGAGCAGGTAGCAGAGACACTGTTCCCAATGCTCAGGAGCAAAAGGACCAGTCCTTCATGGCATCACTGGCAAAAGTGATCTTTGGATTTCTGAAAAGAGCCTGTTCAGCCCTTTGGTGAGACAGGCAGCAAAACCTGCTTCCTGCTCAAGGCACAGGGGACAGCACTGACTGCTCCAGTCTGACCACACCTCTGGCACTGGGGGAGAATGAGGGTCTGTGAGCAGGAGGGGGTCAAAGATGCTTTATATTCTCCTCAGACCTGTTTTTCTTAAGAATGACATTGGCTTCTTTTTTTTTAGAAGTGACTTTTTAAAATTGTGCATTTACATTTTTTAATGAAGAACTAATTTAATAAAGAACCTATTCCTTGTCCTCACAGGGTAGGAGCTGCTTCTGTCTAATACAAGAGTTGCTGCTCTTATCTGTAATAATTCTTTGATCTGTTCAGACATGTCTGAGCCTGATATACAGAGAAGAGAATCAGGCTCCCATTTAACTTGGCAAAGCAACAGCTTTTCCCCGTGATGTCTGTTGCAAGAGCATCTTGGGATCCTCTCAGTGAATGGGCTCTTTCTGCATCTGGTGTTGCATGAGCCAAAACGGGGAGTTTGTCTCGGAGTCAAAGCACTGACAGTGTAACACGACACTGGCGGGGCTGGGACAGAGCCATTAGTTTATCTTGGGCTGCAATTCCCTGTTGTGGCAGGACCCGTTTATTTTAATGCAGGAATTGCTGTGGGAGATGGTCAAGCTGAGACAGACACTTGATTTAGTGTCAGGACTTCACTGATGGAGTTAATGTGGATTCAATGAGCCTTTCCTGCTCTTTGTGCCAGCCTGGATTTGCCTCCCTCCTCCTCTTGGCAATTGTTTTTTCTGTTATTTGCTGAAATAAATGTCCTCCACTTTCAGAATCTTTATTGGAGACTGTTAGCAAGTCACTCCTTAACCTTTTCTTTGTTAAACTCAATATAGAATCATCAAATGGTTTGGGTTGGAAGGGCCCTTAAAGCCCATCCAATGTCACCAGCCATGGGCAGGGACACCTCCCACCAGCCCAGGCTGCTCCAAGCCCCGTCCAACCTGGCCTGGGACACTCCCAGGGCTGGGGCAGCCACAGCTTCTCTGCCCTACCTGTGCCAGGGCCTGCCCACCCTCACAGCCAAGAATTCCTTCCCAATATCCCATCTATCCCTGCCCTCTGGCACTGGGAAGCCATTCCCTGTGTCCTGTCTCTCCATCCCTTGCCCCCAGTCCCTTTCCAGCTCTCCTGGAGCCCCTTTGGGCACTGGAAGGGACTCTGAGGTGTCCCTGGAACCTTCTCCAGGTGAGCCACCCCAGCTCTCCCAGTCTGGCTCCATACTCAAAGGCTTCTGTTTTGCAAGAGTCTGAGCTGACTCCTTTCTCCATTTATTAAGTTACCAACAATTCAGGGAGCCTCCTGATGACAGATGGAACCATTTTTCTGATCCCTCAGGAGAGGAAAGAACCCCCAGGGAGGAGAGGAGTGTCTAACCAGAAGGACATGGGTTTAGGACAACAGAAGCAGTGTGGGAATGGGCTGGTTTAACTCTGCAGAGTGTGAATTTGTTTGTCTGGAGTCCCAGCAGACTCACCACGGGGTTCCTCGTTGTGTTTTTGCAGCCCATTACTGTTTTGTTGCTCTTGCTACTGGATTGCAGCACATCCTGTGGACATCAACACCTCGGCTTTGTGCAGCTGGGACAGAGGGAAAGGTGCAACTTCACCTGAGTGTGCTGTGGGAAATCAACAACAGCTACTGGGGCAGGGAATGGGAGTGAGGAATCCTCTCCCTGAGGGGAAAGGAGCAGCAGAGACACATGTGCTGACCTGGCTGCAACCCCCATTCCCTGTCCCCCTGCACTGCTGAGGGGGAGGAGAGGGACAACTGACAAGTGAAGTTGAGCCCGAGAAGAAGGGGGAGGTGCTTTAAGATTTAGGTTTATTTCGCATTCTCCTGCTCTGATTTGATTGGTGTTTTGCCCATGATAGTCATTGCTGAGTGATCTTTCCAGTTCTTATCTCCAACCAGGAGCCTTTTGTTCCATTTCCTCTGCCCTCTCCAGCTGAGGAGGGGAGTGACAGAGCAGCTTTGGATGGCACACGGTGTCCTGCCAGGGAGAGCCCACCCATCAGGGTCCAACCTCCTGCAATGAGCTGGAACACCTTCAGCTACATCAGAATTATAGAATAGAATGACAGAATGGTTTGGGTGGGAAGGGACCCTAAAAAACATCCAGTTCCAACCCTGCCATGGGCAGGGACACCTTCCACTAGAGCAGGTTGCTCCAAGCCCCATCCAACCTGGCCTTGGACACTTCCAGGGATGAGGTCCTACCTCCAGACAGAACCTTTGTCCCACAAGATGCTTTAAGAGCTTTGTTATTTTGACCAGATTAAGACGTAGTTCCCTTTAAAGCACTTTTTTCTGTAGGATTAATACCAAAAGTCTAATGGAATTTTTAGCCCATTTCCATTTTTACACATATTTTACAGTCTGGTATAATTTCATTAGAAATTCCCATCCCTGACACTTCTGATTTATCTTAATAACCTTCCTAAGCCAGAGCTGAGCCAGCTGCTCTTGCTGGAGCACTGCTGCTTTAGGGTCTGTGTAAAGCTGGCTCTGTGCTGTGTCCCTGCTCCATCCAGGGCTTGGCTAACCAGGATTCTGTGGAATTGTTGCCACCAGAATTTACTGGCACAGCAGCTGAAGGACCCTACAAACCCACAGGCTCTGTGATGCTCAGCCCAGAAAACGCTGCCCATGAGCTCTCAGGCTGTTCTGCAAAGGAGATTTTTGGTGTTAGGAAAGCAAAGATACTCTGGGTGTTGGTATTTGTATCCTAATATTAGCTGAGGTTGCTGCTTCCAACCCCTGATGGATCTGGCTGTGGATATTTCCCCAGTGATCCCCCCCATCTTGCTGCCAAACCTGGTGAAGGAAGTCCTTCTTTTTGGTTTCCAGAAGGAGGGATAGTTTCTTGCAGGCTGCTGTAGATGGGATGACTCTGGTCCATGCCCAGCTCTGCACCCTGGATGTATTTCCATCTCTCTTCACACATGACAGCAGGAATTAGGATTGTGCCAGGCTGGGCTCCCTCCACTGGGATCATCCTTCTCCTGGAAAGTTAAAAATTAATCACAAAGAGGGAGTTAAAGCTCTGAGGTTTGTGAGGGTTTTCTGTCTATGGGAATGGTGTGCTGGGAAATGAAGGGACGGAGGGAGGGAGGGAAGGACAAGTAGATGGATGGATGGATGGATGGATGGATGGATGGATGGATGGATGGATGGATGGATGGATGGATGGATGATGGAGGGATGGATGGAGGGATGGAGGGATGGATGGAGGGATGGATGGATGGATGGATGGATGGATGATGGAGGGATGGAGGGAGGGATGGAGGGATGGATGGATGGATGGACAGAAGTAAGACTTTGATAGTAGGAGATCAGCAGAGTTGTGGAGAAAAGTATGGATGCCAAGGAAAGTGTCACTGGACTGAGGAGCTGAGTGGGAGACTGGGAACATCAGGAGGGGGAGAATATACCCAGAATCAACACTGAATAAAGCTCTGGAGCTGGGATGTCTCTGACTGGACTGTGGTTGAAAGGAAAAGAAAAGTCTTTGCTGTTCTGGGTTTCTGTTTCTCATCAGCCCTTCCCCACCACAGATCAGAAACAGGAGAAAATGTGAGAGTATTTCCAACATTTTCTCCTATTTCCAGTCTGAGAAAATTGGTAACTGGCATTAGAATGCAAACAAAACAAAGCAGTTGTTTTGCTAATCTGTGCCAGTGAGGCCCCAGGTGTGGCAGAGGTGTTTGGGCAGGAATCTGGAGGGGGGACCAGGATGTAGCAGCCAAGTAAAGAAATCCTCTTAGAGGACAGGGAGTGTGGCAACTCCCCAGCCCTTCTGCAGCTCCGGGGGCACCGGGAAGGAGCGGGGGGATGTGGGAACAGGGAGCTATGCCGACCTGAGGAGCGGAGTGGAAGTGCCTCACACAGGGAGCAGCTGCCGGGCTCGAATGTGAAGGGCTGTACGAGCGGGGAGCTGCTCGAGGCTGCGGGACGGTCAAGTGGAGACCGGGGGGACATTCCAGAAGGGAGGCTGCACAACAGCTGAGCCGCCCCGTGCCGGCGCTCCCAGCATTTCCTCCGCTCTCGGGCCACCCCCCGTGTCCTGCTGCCCACGCCGAGCCGGTGGGAGGGCTGTGAGCACCGCAGCCCCGCAGGAAGCTGAGCTGCACTTCCAGGAAGCTGGAGGTGGTTTTCCTGACAGGGTGAGAGTCTGAGCAGAGGCAGCGGAGCCGGAATGCCTCTCACACGGTCCTCAGGATGTGTCGTAACCAGATCCCACATTCTGGCAGTGACAGCCGAAATGCCGGGAGCGCTGTGGGCTCCGTCCCACGCTTGTCCGTCTGAGATTTGTTCCAAAGCCCGCGAGTGCAGCGCTGGGAGCAGAGGGGTTCCCGGCCCGGGGCCCACAGCCAGCCCTTCTGCTTCACCACAGCTGGAGCTCGGCCTGATGGGGAAAGGAGCTGCTGTCCGAAGTGCCTCTCCAGCTCTCCTGGAGCCCCTTTGGGCACTGCAGGAGGCTCTCAGAGGCTCTCTCCTGGAGCCTTCTCCTCTCCGGGCTGAACCCCAGCTCTCTCACAGAGGTGTTCCAGCCCAGCAGGGGATCAGTCCCAGTATGATGACAGCCTTGTCCAAGCTGCAGGAGCACAGATGGGATGCTGTGCACCTTCCTGACTGCCCTTTGCACTGAGGAAAGGGAGAAACAGACATGAAAATGGTCATTTATTGATATATCTGGTCATTATTGATCATATTAATGACCATTGATTGTATATATATTCATATCAGTGGTCATTTATTCATACATTACAGCTCCCTGGAAGTGTCCCGGGCCAGGTTGGTCTAGTGGAAGGTGTCCCTGCAGGGGGTGGGATGAGGTGAGCTCTAAGGTCCCTTCCAACCAAACCACTCTGGGATTCCATGATTCCATGAAGAGCTGCCATAATGCTGCAGTGCAAGGGCAGCCACCGGGGCACTCGGCTGAATCACAAAGCCAAATTCTCTTTTCCACGTGTCCTGCTTGCAAAAAGCCACGGATTATTTTGGAATGACCTGACCCCAGCTGGGAAAACCAGCAAGCCAGGGTGGCTTTTGGACCCTGCCTGGCAGTTCTCAGCTTGGCAGACTGTGATGACAACTGCAAACATTTTATCTGCACTGTGTCCCGTCGTGGGGATGTGACCAGAGCAGCTAGCTGGGGACAAAGTCCGTTCATAAAGGGAGCAAAACCAGCAGTGAATGTCAGCACTGGCTCCCCCTTCTGCTGAAATATCCAGGGACTGTGGATACTACACAAATACTGTGGACAGGCATCTCCATTGACTTGTCTACACATCACTGAAGACAAAGTCCCTTGAGGTGCTGGGCTGAAAATCCAGCACAGTCTTCCCTCCCAGAAGGGCTGATATGTCGATCCAAAGGCTAATGAATAAAAGTTGTAGCTGGAACATCTTTTTGACAAACAACTGAATTACAACCAGCTCCCTGGCAGGAAGGGTTTGCTCATTTTGGGTTAAGGGGTCACCAGTTAAGGCAAAGCATATTTAGTCAAATACAACTGTCAACCTCTTGACTTCTCACAATTCCTGATCTTGATCTCTCCAAACTATATAAAAAGAATTTCTTTTTTAAAAGCAACATTTGAATTTTTCATTTACTGCTTAATTCTCAGAACTGGGGCTTAAAAAACCCCAAACACCACATGGATATTGTAATATTCTGACAAAGATTTGAGGCTTATTTTCTAACACATCCTTAAATATCTGAGGTGATGTAAAGCTGTGGTGAGTGGCATCTGTTTCTGAAGACTCCCAGAAAAGTGATTTTTAGGGAGCTGAGTTTGGAAAGCCTTTAACTCACCAAGGAATCATCGCAGCAAGAAAAATCCTGTCATCTACAAGAACAAGAACACTCAAATTTCTTCAAACTGAGCTGCCAAGCCCCAAAATCAGATGCTGCTTTTAATAATCTTGGCTGTGTCTTCCCAGTGCTCATTTCCCCTCTGCCATGGCAGTGCCGGTGCCTCTGCAGAACCTGAGGAAGGTTCAGCCAGTTGGTGAAGGCCTGAAATCCCCAACTGAGCTCGCAGCAGGGAGGGAAAACCAATGTTTACTGGCTGGTGCTGCCCATCAATGAGCACAGGGCGGTGAGCCCGGCCCGGCTCCTCCCCACGGGACGCCGCGGAGCAGGGACATGTGTTTCCTGGTGATAGCCCAGTGCCCAAAGCAGAACTCGGTCTGGAGCACCAGCGGCTGGATCGTGTTTTGGCAGAGAGAAGAGGAAGCTGTGCAGGAGAGTATTCCCTGCAGGGCCAAACGCCGGTTAATTGGAACTGCTTGGCATTCAGAGAGCCGATGAAAAACTTTGGGAAGCCGTCGAGGCTGTTTCTCATTTTCACGAGCCCAAGCCTGGAATGTGCCATGAAGGTGGGAGGAACTGTCATGTAGCCAACATTATAATCAGAATCAAACCCATTCTACAAAGGCCTGAATTTGTCTGTTCTCACATCCCCCACCCAGGGAGACAAATCCAGCCCACTTCCAAAGCTAGGAGTCATTTCTGTCATAGAATCACAGAATATCCTGAGTATGAAGGGACACACAAACACCATCCAGTCCAACTCCTGGCCCTGCACGGACACCCAAGCAATCCCACCCTGTCCTCGAGGGTGCTGTCCAAATCCTCCTGGAGCTCTGGCAGCCTTGGGGCCGTGCCCACTGCGCTGGGGAGCCTGGGCAGTGCCCACCACCCTCTGGGGGAAGGGCCTTTCCCTGAGATCCAACCTGATCCTCCCCTGACTCAGCTTCACATTGACCTCTTCTGCAAAGGCTTTTAGCACCAGACAAACACTCCTGTGCCAATCACTCAGATAAGGGCTGTTAAAACCCTGGGCTTCATTTCCTGCAGAGCTGGGCTGCTCTGCTGACTCTGCTCTAGATCAGGACTTGCCCTGATACAAACCTTGTTTGAAGTGATGTTATGCAAGAGGATGAGAGAAAATGACTCATTAATTTTCAAATGGACCCATCTAGGTGTCTTGAGCTCTTTATCAATAAGAAAGGGATATTACAAACCTCCTATTGAGATGATACACCTAGAGAGGGGCTATTTATATATTTATATAGGATATTTATAAAACATCAGCACCCGAGCACTTCAGTCAGTGCACCCTATGGAGACAGAGCCTTCTGGCTGAATTTCTAGTATATCTTTATGACCTACATAATATATATATATCATATATATCAGATCTTTAAGGTCCTTTTCAATCCAAACCATTCCACAATTCTATGATATATATACACCACACATAAAGAATGAGTGAAAAGAAGTTACCCTCTGTTTTACATGCAAGTGAAACCAAGGAACTCAGAAATTTGTCAAGGATCATCAGTCATTTGCAGAATTGAAAATTAAAGCACACTCCCATTAGTATTTCTTTGTCTGGGCAGGAAAGTGCTCTGAGATCTGTTGATAACAGTAAAGCACTGATATTCCTAAGGCAACACGTTCAGCTCCATGATGTCCAAAGAGCTGGAAGAAGGGAGTTTTTCTCACTCTACCTGCAATAATTCTCTTCCCATTCAGTCACCAGGAACACAAGCCTGTCCCCCAGGCTCCTTACCTTGTGTTTACTCAAGGGTTAAGGCCCGGAGTATGCAACTTACGAAGCATGCTGTGCCTCGTGTGTGGGAGTAAATGTCATATCCCACTGCACAGGGTATTTATAGCACGGCACTATTTGGGAAGTGAAACTTTTCGAGGGTGAAGTTTTCAAGCAGTTGTTTCAGGCTGGAGTTGTGAAGAATGAAACAGGCGAGAGCTCGCAGCACACTTTTGGCTCAAGGTGGCCCTGAGTGTCACAACCAAAGCAGAGGGGGCTGAGTGTGGCCACCTCAGGTCTGGGAGCTCCAGGCTCCACTCAGAGGGAGTGTTCCTGCAGCTGGCATGTCAATGCCGTGTCCCCACTGGAGGATGGAGCACTGCTCTGTCATTGTTCCCACAGTTCCTGGTGGAGGAGCTCTTCCCACGGACAAGGTCCCCACAAGACAGGCCTGCAGCTCCCAGGAGCTGCTGTCCCCTGGCTGAGGACCCCAAACCCCCAGGTTACTCCCCACAGAGTCCAGTGTGGTGGCCACATCCAAACTCCAACACAACCTGGAGGGGAGATCCTGACCCGAGAACAGTGACCCTGGGAATGCCAGCACATGTGGGCCCCCCACCTCCTGTGCTCCAGCATTAGCAGCATCCACAAGGGCTGGACCTTGGCTTCTAGGAGAGGGATTAGGACAGGAGAGCATGGACTGGGGCTGCAGAAAGTCTGGGATGGCAGAGGGGGGCAAAGGCGTCAGAATTCTCCTTTGTTAAAGCGGTGACATGCCACCAGGGTTGGTGGGGTGATGCAGATCAGCCAAGTGGAATGAGCTACTCTTATCCCTAGATCCAGACTGAAGCTGTCCAAGGCCTGCCTGGCTCAAGTCCTTGTATCATGACACACTGCTCTTGGGAGACACACACCTCGAGCACCCAGTGTGGACCAACAGGTTGAAAACTCCAAGCTCAAAGCTGTGTCTGACCAGCATCCCAGAGTGGATCACCGTGATCGTGCCAGGCAGGAACAAAAGGCCTCTGTGTGTGCTCTCTGAGCTGTGACTGCAATCACACAAGCAGGTCTTGACATTACTGGGTCAGCCGAAGGAAGGACTCTGCATATTTTGCAGCAATTATTAATGTAGCTATTGGTGTTAACGCTCCAGCCCGAGCCGCGGGTACGCCCTGTGTGATTTACATAAACAGGAGCACAGCTGTATTTGCATTTGCTCCATGTGAGCCCGTCTGGAGAACGACTCCCGGGCTTTATTGCTGCAATAGAAACCGGAACCGGCTGTTTGTGCCCTGGCACCCCGGCGGGGGCAGAGCAGAGCCCGGGAGATGGACAGGCGGTGCTCCCGCCCTCCTCCAAACACACTGCCCACCCTGCAGAGCTGTCCGAGCCTGCGATGGAGCGGGGATTGCTCCAGCGAAAGGGCTGCTCCCGTCCCGGAGCTGCACACCAGGACACGGCTCCCCCACTGCAGTGTCACTGCTGCACTGGCCACACTCCGTTCCTGCTTTCAGGACATCCTTTGCAGCTCCAGGAGGGACAAACTTCGCTGCCGGTGAGACTGAGGCCATCGAATCGCTTCACAAACGAATCACAAAAGAAGAGCGGTGCGTGCCTAATTTGAGGGTCAAACCTGGGCTTGTAACAAGCTCCACGTGCCCTTCTCTCAGCCCCCGTGCACCTCCTGTCTTCCCCCTTCACCAACTCCAGTGGAAAGCATGGCTTGTTCAAAACCCACAACTTGAGTATTAAGGTCCATTTTACTTTGTCAAAAAGCTTTGTTTGCTTTTCCTTCCACTGTGATAAAAATATCAAGGTCATAAATGCAACATCACAATCACCTCGACTATTCTGCTGAAAATAACTTCTAAAGGCAAATTATGTTAAATGTTGTCAAATTATCTAAGCTTCCGAGAAGCATTGCTTGTAAAAGTGTTTTTGGTTGTTGTCTTTTCCAGCATTCCCACATTCTTTAAGCGAGACAACAAGAAAAGATGGAAATTACGTGACCAGTTATGGCAACTCCTGCCTCACTTGAGGTTCTCCTACAACTCGAATTGGGAAGGAATCCTTCCCAGTGAGGGTGGGCAGGCCCTGGCACAGGGTGCTCAGAGAAGCTGTGGCTGCCCCATCCCTGGGAGTGTCCCAGGCCTGGACAGGGTTTGGAGCAGCCTGGGCTGGTGGGAGGTGTCCCTGCCCATGGCAGGGGGTGGGATGGATGGGCTTTGAGGTCCCGTCCAACCCAAACCATTCGAGGATTCAGTGATTCTCTAAGTACATCAGAGTCCTTTCTTGAAAGCTCCGAAATTACCTCTGATATGGTTTATTTCCCATGGCTCCCACCTCCCCTGGGCGAGGGCTGAGTTACCCACACCCACTCCTTCCTTTGGTGTCACAGCAAAGATGAGCGGCAGCTGGGCAAACTAAAACCTGAATAATAAACTCTCACTTACTGCGGAGCATCACGGGCTACGTGAGGGCGGGTAAACCTATCACAGTTACCACAGACTGACACTAATGACAGGCATCCTCTCCACAGCAGGACGGACACCGCTCAACTGTCCAACGCCCCGGCGGGGGCAGCGCTGGCACCGCTCCCTGCAGCCCCAACCTCGGCACTGCACCGGGAAGGGGCGACGGACTCTTAGAACGGGGGGAAAAATACAATGAAATGAATGGAAAGGCTCAGCTTCTGGAGGCAAAGGCGGTGTGACGGGAGAGGCTCTGAGGCGGCTGCCGGCGGGCAGAAGGTGCTACTGCGGCACCGAGGTGGTACCGAGGCGGCTCTGAGGTGGTACGGAGGCGGCTCGGAGGCGGCACCGAGGTGATGTCCGGCCGCCTCCCGGCCCTGTCCGAGGGACCCGCCGGGGCCCCGGCCCGGCCGCGGCCGCCGCCAACATGGCGGGCGATCGTGAGGGGCCCGC
>VXBX01006564.1:90582-118804 GCA_013400415.1 Scytalopus superciliaris
CATTCCCCATCCCCCTGATTCCCCCCATCCCCTCATTCCCCCCGCAGGGCCCTGGCCGCCCCCCGGCCCCGGGGATGACAGGCCGAGGCAGGGCTGAGCTCAGCTCATCCCCCCCTGAGCCAGACCCGAGTTCAGCCGAGCCCCCTCTGAGCCTCGCCCTTCTCTTTGACTACAACTAATCTTTGAATTCTTTTTTTAAATTATGATTATTATTATGATTTTTGGCCCGGCAAAAGGCTAAACTGTTTCTGTGCTGATTAATAAGTCGCTGCTGTGGTGGCTCTCAGATGCTTCCTGTCCCCCTCAGCCGGTGCCGGCAGGAGCATGTGTTCGCAGCACAGCGAAACCAGCGCCCATAAACAAAGTCTGAGCTGCTTTTTAGACCGGCTTTCTGAACCCTGTTATGAGTAATAACTCGCACTTCTGTGCTGTGACATTAGTGATAAGAATAGTCGTGTCTGCAGTGAGCTGCTTTTATTGCATTTTACCTCGGTTGAAATCTCTCCCTGGCACGGCCGCTGGATTCCTTGGGAATGAGTCATTTGCTATTAACTATTAAATTTTAACTGTATTAAGAGGCTGAGCCGCGGAGCTGTGAGGAAGGAGCGTAACAAACACAACCTAAAACCCGAGGGATTTGTGGGGCCTGATCCCACATCACTGGAGTTAATGGATTTGGGGTTAATGAGGGGTCTGTCCCGAGCCTGCTCTCCGTGTGGGGTGTGGGAGGGCAGAGGGAGCTGTTGGAGCAGTGATGTGGTGCTGAGCTGTGACTGTGCCTGCCAAGAGGATGGAGGCAAAGGCACCATAACCCTTGAACTGGCCTTCTGGGACTTTTCAAGTTTGCTGGAAGGGTCAGATCTGTTGGTGGAGGCAGAGGGACTGGAAGACAGAAAGATTCCCAAGTTGCAAGAGGAGCAGCTGGCTGGGAGTAAAAGAGCTGAGTTAGGAAAGGGCCTGGAGATGCTGGGAGAGGGAGAGCAGGAGGATGAATGAAGGGATCAGGGGGAGGGCCACCATAGGGATTGAGTCTGTAGGACACTGGGCTTTGCTGATCACAGTTTGGTGCCATCCGGGCCCTGGAGAACATGGACCTTGTCTTGCCTGAAGGCATTTCTGTTCCACAGTCCAAGTGGGAGTTTGTCCCATGGGATTCTGCTCAGGCTGGACAGTTAGAAACCATTGCAGTCGGTTCACATTTCTGCTTTACAGTGTCAGATCAGCACAACTGAATTTGCAGGACCAGTCATAAATTAGGATCACACAGAACTGCTTCCATCTCTGCTAAATGTACCTAAACTTTTGGGTTTGCCTGACATTCCAGCCTCTCTGCTTCCCTGTAGATTTACATGGATTTTGTAAATGTAGGTTTTATAAGTGAAGTGGAAAGCTGCTAAGCAATGTAAAGGAACAACTGATGAGAGCTCAGCCCTGCCTGCTTGGGCAGAATTGGTGCTCAGGTGTGTTTGTGTTGGTTGGTGGAAGTTGTCCCTTTAGGTGCTTTATTGTATCATTTTGTTATAGTTTAGGAAGTAACTTCACAAGTGGGTTGTTAAACCCAGGATGTCATTAAATAATGGCCTGAGTGCCGTGTGAGAAGAGCTGGGAAGCAAATCCTTGCCAGCCTGGAGTTTGTTCTGACTCTTTCTGTTCTCCTCGTTTACAAAGCAGTTGGGAAAAATTAGCCACTTCTTTGAATGAATGGGGTTGTGGTGGTGTTTGTAAACCCTGGGCAAATGGTATTATTCATATCTTTGTTCAGCAACATGAAAAGAATTGTTCAGGGGTGAGCTGTACCTGAGGAAACAGAGCAGAGGTGTGTTTGGGTGCCTTTAGAAACTCTGCTGATGGTTAAACCCAGTCAAATATTTTCCTGCAGATTTTGTAACCAAAGTATTGCAATATCTTAATGCCTGGCAACTAAAAAGACAGTTGAGGCTCATTATCCTGATGTTTACAGTAAGCAACACCAGTGGCTGAAACAGGATTTGGAAATATTTACTATCAAACCACTTTAAAGAATATGTTTACATACTTCCTATCGTCTGTAGCATAACTTACTCACACTTCAGGCTGATAGTGAAGTGCTCCAAGCAGGCAGTTGTGTGGTGGTTTGGGTAGAAGGCTCAGCTGTCCCTGACTGATCTGTGTGCAGGAGGGTTTGGATCCCCCCGGGGGTGGTGCAGGAGCCCCTTGTAGGGCCCAGTGGGTCACTGGGCTTGCCCGAGGAGAGCTGAAGGCTCAGAGCACCCTGGAATAGCAACTGCTGCTCTGACTCACCAGGCTTTTAATCAGTCAGGCATTCTATTTATTTTCACTTTGGAGCTCTTAGATACACGAGGGAAGTCTCCTTTTTTCCTTCTTCAATGTGTTCTCTCAGAGCAGCCTTTGGTGTGTTTTGAGGCCGGGGGGGGTTCAGTGCTACAACTTTTTTCATTAAATCCCTTCTGACACAAACTGAAACTGCTCCTGCTGACAGCCC
The DNA here is from genome assembly GCA_013400415.1 of Scytalopus superciliaris. NCBI lineage: Eukaryota > Metazoa > Chordata > Aves > Passeriformes > Rhinocryptidae > Scytalopus > Scytalopus superciliaris. Next base: position 93,065 of record VXBX01006564.1, read on the forward strand.
TGAGCAGTTTAAATCACCAGCCCAGGCCTGGGCACAGTAACAGGTCTTAAACTGCCTCTGCTGAAAACGGAACCATCTGAATTTCAGTTCCATCTGAAACATGGGCAGGCCAGGGAGCTCCTGGATAACATCCAGGCAGGGGGAGGAGGGGAAGCAGGGCTGGGGGTTTGAAGGGGTTGTACATAGAACCATGGGATGGTTTTAGTGGGAAGGGACCCTAAAGCCCACCCAGTGTCACCCCCTGCCATGAGCAGGGACACCTCCCAGCAGCCCAGGGTGCTCCAAGCCTCGTCCAACCTGGCCTGGGACACTTACACACACATATATATATATATACACATGTATATCTCTATGTATGTGTACACTCTTTGGGCCCCAAACCAGACTTTTAATGCAATCTTCCATTTAACAAGTGCCATCTTTTTTTTTTTTTCCCTTCCTTTGGAAAACCACATTCCTTGACAAGATTTGATTGCATGATGACTTTGCAGTTAATTCCCTGCGTAGGTTCTTTTGGCTGCAGGCTTAACTCTTTCTCCAGTACTCACTGACAGCTGTTAGCCCTGGAAGGTCCCCAAAAGGTGTGTGTTTTTCTCCCTTGACATGCCCTGCTCCGGTGATGCAGAAATTCCTGGCTCTTCCCAGCTGTTGCTTTGTTGTGCTGGTCAGCAAAGCAACATGGCTAAAAATGCTCCTTGTGTTGTTTGAACAAACCAGCAGCTGCAAAGGCAACCTGAGTTAGTGCTCTGTGCTTACAACTCTTCTCAATAAGGAAGTGGGAAACCTCACTGAGACAACATGATTTTTTTTTTCTCCTTTTTTTTCCCCCCTTCAAACTAAATGTCAGTTTGAAACTGCCTCTGAACAGTTGTACTCAGATGAGAAGAAAGTTGCATTTTGTGAAGCTGACTTAAGAAGTCTTGTATATGTTTTAAAGCTCTGTCCCAAGTAATTTTTTACCAAATCTATGGGCTATTCCACACATAATTCACTGCAGTTCTCCCCAAAGCCACTGTCCAGGGAGACTGGAGCCAGGCAGGATCCTGCCTTGTGGTTTGCTGGGGGGTGGCTCAGTGCTCAGGAGGTGTTGGCATGACTTTTGCCCAGCTCTGAGTCTCCCTGTGCACACGCAGTGACTGCCTGAAACACAGAAATGCTCTTTTAAGGTCCCTGCCACAACCAGCGTCCAGCTGAGATGTTAGGGCTGAAGGAGCCTCGTTTGGAGAAGGGGGAGGAAGTTTTAAAGGAGCAGAAAGCACATGGTTATCATCTGTTAAACTAATCTTGCTTATGTGTGTCCTTAATTCTGACTCCCCACAGTCTCAGATGACCTTATCCAGTATTTTAGTTTCTCCCAGAGACCATTTGGGGGAGGAGTTGCCACCAGTGGTGCCTCCACAGCACAACTGAGACTGTTTGGCTTTCATTGTGTAAAAACACACTTTCTGTTTCACACAGTGGGAACTGACATTAATAACCAGGGGTGAGTAAACCTTAGTGAAGATAAGGAGCAAGCAGGCTTGAAGCTGGTATCAAAAGCCCTTTGTGGGCTAGAAGAGTGCTGTTCACTGCTATCTCCTGCATCATTATCTGACTTCCCCTCTCTTGGCAACAATGAGCCCCTCACACAGTCTACATAAGGAAGAAAGTCAGGGCTGTTGAAAGCGAGAATTGCAGCTCCATCCGAGTGACCTGGCTGAGGGAGGGGAGGTTTGGAAAACCAGAGGAGCATTTTGGGGTATGGGACAGCCACACTCCAGCCCAGGAATGTGAAGCTGCTTGTGCTGCACGTACAGAGCTTGTGTCTGCACAGGAAGCCCTGCTCATCCTGGAGCTGGGCAGGTACACAGGCAGGGAAAACACAGCTCCAGGGTCTCATGGGGTGAGTCCTGCTGGGGATCCTCCTGCTGGGGATCCTCAGGTACCCCTTCACTGCTCCCAAGGCTCCCTTCTGGCTGGAGCTGTGTGTGGGGTCTGGGCAGAGACCAAGGGCCTACGTCCAAATGAACCAGGCTCAGGAGCTCTTTGCACCTCTCTTTGCCCCCTCCCAGTGCACAGAGATGAGTCAGGCTCCTTCAGGTCTGAATCACACAGTCACTGAGGTCCCAAAGGACCTCCAGGACCATCAAGACGGACCTTCCACCGAATCCTGCCATGCCCCCTAAGCCATATCATCAAGTGCCACATCTGCTCGTTCTCTGACCACTTCCAGGGATGGTGGCTCCACCTCTGCCATGGGCCTGACCACCCTTTCCATGAAGACATTTTCCCTAATCTCCAAACTAAGCCTCTCTTGGCACAACTTGAGGCCATTCCTCCCCTCCTGTCCCTGTTCCCTGGGAGCAGAGCCCGACCCCACCTGGCTGCCCCTCCTGGCAGGGAGTTGCAGAGAGCCAGAAGGTCCCCCCTGAGCCTCCTTTTCTCCACACAGAACTTACACCTCAAAAATTACTTAAAAGTTCTGCTTATCTTTAATCACAAGTGCTGCCCACCACGCCGTGCTGCACGTACCATAGGACTTCTTGGGGCTTGACTCTTCCAGGGACCTGAGGGTTGAGCAGCAACAGTTAAAGCAGCTGGGCCTGCAGGCTCTGGGCCTGCTCAGCCTCCTGGCCCTGAGTCACACGTCAGGCTGGCTGAGTTTGCCCTCTCTGAGGCCGTTGCTCACCGTTGCAGCCTCGGTCTCTTTGAGTCGGCCAGAGAGGTATGTGCTTTGTTGACTTTAATCTCAGTAATGTTTCCTTGTTATTCTTTTCCATTTCACAGGGCGACAAGGACTTGCAGTTTTGCTTCTCCCCCCTCCCTCTGTTGTCCTTTGCCTGAGCTGAGGAGGCACTTGTAGAATTAGGTATTTTTGATGATGGGAATTGGCCTGTGCTGAAGGACCTTGAAGGTGAGGGGAGGGCAAGGAGAGACAGAGTTAATGCAAGTCAGGAGAGAGTGAGTATAAAAATAGCTCTGAACTTGTCAGTTTGGTCACTGGTGGCTGGGTTAGTCATCTGGCAGGCTCTGCTTCTGCTGCTCCAAGGGATTATTTTACAGCACTGAGAACTGACATAATTTCTGTAGAGGAGAGGGAGCGGGATGGGTGTAATGAGTGGGATACTGTCATCAGCACTTCTTTTGCACAGCAGCTGTTCTCTGTTTAGCTGCTCAATGTGGTCATTGTTGACTTGCCTTGTACACCTGCCAGGTTGTTAAGTGACTCATCACACCGAGGTTCATGCACTTGGCTCCTAAACGCCCCCAGTCCCCTTTCCTTGGTGGTCCTTCAGTCATGGAGCACCCACTCCTTCTGTCATTTTCCTGAGTCATCTCTGTTGCCAGGAGCCTCTTGGAGTAAATGGCCTGTTGCCCCAGGCAGCTGCTCCAGGTGGGGGAAAAAAAGAAAGAAAAAATGGAAATGAAAAATAAAACAAAAGAAAGAAGAAAAGATCTGGTGCAGATTTAAGCTGATGAGCCTCAAAGGTGTGCTCCTGTACTGCTCCTGAGGCCTTGGTTTGCCTGGCCTGCCTTCAGGTGTCCCTCCTTTCCCTGCACTGGGCTTGTGGTGCTCAACACCTCCACATGACTTTGCGTGGGTTGTTTAATGGTGGGAATGTCCATGTGAAGGTACTTAACACCTGTGTGTGTTGGCCAAGGTTTCTGAATTTCCATGGGTTGTTTGATGGTGGAAATGTCCACTTGAAGATTTCACCCTTGATCTGTGAGAGGACCAGCACAAGGAAGGGATCTCTGCAGTTAAAGGGCAACTGGGCAAATGCTGGTTTGAAAGAAAACAACTGGTTTAACTTCCCCAGAACCCAAGGTGGGGGATCAGGGGCTGAACCAAAGCTGTATTTCCTGGGGGTTCATATTGTGAGGAACTCCTCGCTCTCTGTGTCGCTGATTTTCATCCCACAGGATATCCCTATCCTATCCTGTCCTGTCCCTCTGCCTGCTTCCATGCTTCCTTATGCTTTTCCCTTTCCAACCCTGGCTCCCTTCCCCCTTCCCTGTCCTGCCAACTGGCCAAGGTTTGGCATGTGCTGGGACTTGTTTGGAGCTCCGTTTGTGCTCCTGGTCAGCTCCCTGGGGGAGTGGAGTATCCCCTGCAGCACCATCACTGTCCTCTCTCCAACACCAACTTCCACTGATCCTACACACCACAGGAGCTCGCTCCTGTCAGGCTTGCCCAGGGATTTCAGGAGCTATTGGTGATGAAGAGGAAGGGAGGGAAAGAGGGAGGAGCTCTGGACAGGCAGGGTGGTTGTGGAGCCTGGGAATGAGAAGCAGATCTGGGGCTCACTGAGCACAGGGAAGAAAGGAATTACCTGGGTTTGGACAGTTCTGTGGTGTGGGAGCACAGTGTAACTCCTCTGAGGTGCACGGGAGGAGAAGAACTTTCATGTCTTCCTTTTTTCCCTTTGTTTTGGGGTGAATATTCTTCCTGTTTGGTGATACAGGAGTTCCCTCTTCTCTATGGTTTCACTGTTTGCATTTCACTGAGGGAATACACCAAGAACTAAATTTCCCTTTGAAACCTGTGTGGGCTCCTATTTTTAGCACTGAGAATAACACTGGCTATTCAGACCTCCAGTGGTCCAAGGCAGGGATGGAGGGCTGGCACTCTGGGGTTCTCCTCCAGCTCAGAGCCTGGGAAGGACCTTGATTCGGTTCAAATTATTTCATAATCTGGTACCTTCAGCAGCCTCCTCTTTCTCATGAGCTTGAAGCTGCTTCTGCCTGTGAAGTATTTTGACAAGTGCTTTGTTTTCCTGTTCCTGCCCAGTGTCTCTCTGAAGCTGGGAAATGGCAGTGATGGGAATTGCATGCCAGGGAGCTCCCGATCCAGCCATCAAGCACAAGGAGCTCACAGCTGCCGAGGGGCTGAAGGACACAGGGAGTGAAAAGCAGAGCAGTGTTTGCAAAGTAGAAGATTCAGAGAAGGCCATCTTCCACAGCCAGTGGAAAATCCTGAATGATGTAATCACCAAAGGAACAGCAAAGGAAGAGACAGAAGGAGGCTGTGCATCAATTTCTATTATTGCCCAGGCAGAATGTGAGTAGCAGGGCTGGCTGGGCTTCATTGAGAAAAAGGAATGTGCACTGAGGGGTGAGATTTCACTCCCTCGGCGCTCCTGGAGAGCTGAGACCACATCTATTTGTAATCCCAAGTGGGGTGGAGTCGGTGACACATCCCAGTCTCTATTTAGGAAGCTCATGAAATCTCCTAATAATGTGGCAGCATCCGCTGAATAAAACATAAATAACAGAGCGGTGCCCCTCGGTTAAATCTGTGGGGCATCTGTTCCTGGCTGACTTGTGAAAGGTGTTGAAAAGAGGGGGCAAGAGGAGGAAAACAACATAAAGCTGTCAGCTGGGAAGGAGCTGGGGGATCAGGAGGTAGCTGGGAAGCTTCCTAGTGCTGGGGGAGGAGGAATGTGGCGTGGGTGGTGTGACATGACTGTGCACTGATTTGTCTGGGTCACTGATTTAGCAGTTGGGAGAGTCGTTTCAGTGCAGTTGTTACCAGGAGACACTTTGCTTGGTGTTTAAGACAAGTGATGACCCTGTTTTCTTTCTCACAGGTGAAAACAGTCAGGAGTTCAGCCCCACCTTATCAGAGAGATCCTTCATTGCCCACAGTAAACGTTACAGGTGAGAGACCTCTTAACATGAGGACATGAATTGGCTTCACTGCTGTGTCTGCTGACTTGGACTTGTCCCAGATCACCCTGGCTCTCTGTGCTTACAGTATTTCTTTCCAAAAGCACTCCTGTTTGAATTAGCTTTTCAGTCTGAGGCCTGGTAAGAATGTGTCTTTCCCCAAACACTTTCCTCAAAACCTTTCTGTGTTAGGAAAAAAGAATAGAAGTTTAAGCACAAACCACTTGCATTGTCTTATTGTCAATGCCTGCAGATTTATTGCCCTTCTGCTTCCATTTTTGGATGGCCAGATTTGGTTTGGAATGGCTGAGTGATTTTTTTGAGGTTCATGAGTTTGAAGTAGAAGGATCCAAAGGTAAAATTTCAGTCTTTTTGTACCTGAGCTATGCTGGTGCTTTTGAAACTGTTACACCATCCCCTGAAAAGCTGTGTGAAACTTGGGCTGCTGCTGGAAGGAGTCCTGAGGAAAGGGAACAGCTTTTTTTCTGGGAAGGATAAACAGAAGGGGTGAGAGAACCTTTGCTTAGTGACAGCACCAGCAGCAGAAGTTGTGAGGAGAAGCTGGAGGTGCTCAGGGGGCAGTAACAGTTGTGATGGGCAAGTGAAGGCCTGGGAGTTGCTTTTTGGAGTCATCTGGGAACGACCTGCTTTTTCTTCATGAAGAATATGTGTCCTGGAGCTTTCTTAGGCACTGGAGTGTTGTCAGGCAGCCCCAGCACTCCTGAAGTGGGTGCCTGGGATGCACAATTAGCAGCTGCCTGTTTTCCTGATGGCTTTCAGACCCTGAGCCTCGTGAGGTGTGTGGTTTGGCAGGGCCCTCTGGGTTTGTGGTGCTGCCCCATGGCCCAGCTGCAGAAATGCTAAATGCCCCATTTCTGAAGAGATTTCTGTGGCTGTGTGTTCAGGCTCAGGGCACTGTGCTGATGCCATCACTCAGAAACCCAGCTTGTGCACCTTTTAGCACTAAAACAGCAGGACAAGATGGGGAGAGCAGTGCTGGCTGTGAGCTGTGGTCAGTAAAGGCAGATGAATGTTTCATAACTGTTCTGAGTCAGTGCGATGGTTCTTCATTTGAAGATTGAATATCCTGTTTTCTGTTACAACTTGATTTAAAAAAAATCTAACTACTATGATTGGTACTGAATCACAGAATGGTTTGGGTTGGAAGGGTCCTTAAAGACCATCCAGTTGTGACCCTGACTAAGTGCACACCAGAGTTCCTCCTGAGCTCCATCTCCTCCTGCAGCCCCCAGCTGGGGTGCTGCCAGGGCTGTTCTGGATATCCACATGTTCCTAGAAATCATGTTGTAGGATTGAGCTTTACATACCAGCACATTTTGGCTTTTTAAAGCTGTTTCATTCGAGTGCAGTTAGTCATCCCTTTCCTTTGTGCATAGTCTATTTTCCTGTCAAACAGAGCAGGTGTTGAGACTATGAACACTTTTATTAATGTTAATAATTCTTTCAAATAGACTGCATTTATACATCACCTCTGTGTTCACTATAAATCAACCACAAACTGTCTCAGAGCAGCCTGGAGGCATTCACTGCTTTTCCCTCTACTTTGTCATGTCCAAAAAAAGGGCTCCAGGAGAGCTGGAGAGGGACTGGGGACAAGGGATGGAGTGACAGGACAAGTGGGAATGGCTCCCCACTGCCAGAGGGCAGGATTGGATGGGATATTGGGAAGGAATTGTTGGCTGTGAGGGTGGGCAGGCCCTGGCACAGGTTGGGCAGAGAAGCTGTGGCTGCCCCAGCCCTGGGAGTGTCCAAGGCCAGGCTGGACAGGGCCTGGAGCAGCCTGGGCTGGTGGGAGGTATCCCTGCCCATGGCAGGTCTTTCAGATCCCTTCCAGCCCAAACCGTCCATGATCCAGCCCTGTTGTTCGTTGCACAATCTGTAAACACCAGGAGACTCCTTGCTTTGCTCCCCCCGCCCACATTTCTTTCCCCCAACACCAGCCCGGACCCTGAGCTTGGGCAGAAGGCAAGAAGCTGCTTTAGTTCTGTGTCCTCTGATCCCCAGAAGGGTGTGTGAGGTGTGGGGGGTGTTCCCTGGGCTGTGCTGCCCCCCCCCCCCCCTCNCTGTGCCCCCCCCCCCCCCCATCTCAGAGCCCCCCGTGTTTGCAGCAGCCGCTCCGACAGCCTCGACCAGATCCCTAACAATGTGGCACACGCGACCGAGGGGCAGATGGCGCCCGGCGGCTGGCGGGGCCGGCACCGCGCCAGGGCCAGGAGGAGGCGCCGCAGGAAGAGGCCCAAGCTCAAAGGGCAGCCCGTGGCTGCTGCCAGGAGGAGTCCCAGGACCCCAGAGCAGGAGAGCTGCACCCCCATCCCCGTCCAGGTGAGACTCCTTAACCGTCCTGTGGTGCCGCGGGGAGCCCAACGGCCTCTGGGTGAATTTTGGGTGGTTCTGCCGAGGTTCCCGCTCAGCTGTTTTGTTTTGCTTTCCAGGAGGATGAATCACACCAAAGCACTCTCTACAGGAACAGCTTTTGGGTTTCAGAATTCAACAAGGACTATGATCTGCTGCCTTTTGAGAAAGCTGACAGAGTTCTGCCCACGGGCAAGCTCCATTCCCCGAGGAGCCAGTACAAAACTGAACTGCACAAGCTGATCAGCCCTATTCAGTGCCTTAATCATGTTTGGAAACAGAGAGACACTGTCCCCCAGCCTGAAACTCTGCATCCTTTTCCCTACAACATCCTGCCCCCCCATTTCCCCCACGTGGACAGTCCTCTCCATGCCCTGAAGCAGAATGCCCTGCAGTCATACTTCCAGGGGGATCTCAACTATCAGGACAGTCGCCTCTCTGGCCTAAACTTAGAGTACAGTTTCCCCAAGTGCATCAACCAGTCTGTGAAAACCAGCTCAGACAAGCTTTCTGTGGAGGAATATTTGGTAGATGCCCTGAAGGGCAGTGTGAGTTTTGGAGAACCCCAGAATTTAGCCAGCCTGGCCAAGACCTGGAGAGGAGGAGGGCTGGACCCGAAGGAGCAGTTCCAGGACACAAGTGAAAATGAAGGCGTGCTGCTGAACGAGGTGATCTGGGGCAGGGGGAGCCAGGGCTTCCCTGGCCTTCAGCACAGGGATCATCTGCATCCTTGTGCTTGCTTCTGTAGCAAGACTGTGCTTTCTGAGTGGCTCTTGGTCTGGTGGAAGCTGCCAGATAAAGATGCAGTGTTGGTTTCTTATCACAGAATATTCTGAGTTGGAAGGGACCCACAGGGGTCATCCTGTGCAGCTCTTTGGATGGCACACACAGGGGACTGAACCCATGAGCTTGGTGTTATTAGCACCAAGTTTTAACCAGCTGAGCTGGTCTCAGGGTTATTTCTGCAGGATGTAAGCCCTGGTTGTGGCTCTGCTCTGTGCTCACTCCCCAGCAGGGGTTCTGTGCTTAGTCAGCCTTCAGCCACGTCCTCTCTGCTTGCTGTGGAGCAGCCCAGGCCATCCAGGTGAAAAGGCTGCAATATTTATTGCCTCTGGGTGACCTGGACTGTGACACAGACAGAAACCAGGGCTGGGTAGCTGTGGAGGTGCAGGAGGGCTGTCTGTGCCTCTGCTGGGAGCCAGGAGCTCATCCATCATCTCTTGCCAAACACAGGCTTGGGCACAGCAAATCCATGTAAATCCTAAGGCATGATTCACTTCGGAACTCAGTTCTCTCTTGGCACCTTAAACTCCCCTTGGAGGAGTTCTCTGGAATCAGAGTGACCCTGTCAGTGTTGTCTGTGGAGTTCAGGGTGCCCCTTACCTGCCTGGGTATGTTTACAGTGACTCCTAAGGCAGAGTCTCCATCTGCTGACTGCAAAAGAGGTTTCACTCTTCTGCTCACACACAGTGTGTGCATTTAGTCACGTGAATCTTGCTTTAGAGTTTAGCTTTATAGTTCTGTCCTGCATGAGAAGGGAATAGTTTGGAGCTCCAAAGCCATCCAAGTGCTGGTGGTATTCTTTCCAGCAGTGGGATACAGTCATTTAAATCAGAGCCCACAGAAATCAAGTAGGTCGATCCTGTATCGTTTCACCTCAAGCCTGTGACAGAAGTAATTTTGTCCAGGGATTTTTAGAGAGCTGCTGTGGTGTCTGTCATTGTGCTGCTTCTGAGAACGTTGACCTCTCTGCAGCTCAACATTTAAGTGGTTTTTTTAATTTGCTTCATCTTGTTTTGTGACTTGAACTTCCAGAAACTGAAGCCAGTGGATTACGAGTACCGGGAGGAGGTTCACTGGACCAAGTGCCACGGGTCCTTGGGCATTGGCTCTTTTGGAGAAGTGTACAAGATAGAGGACAAACAGACAGGATTTCAGTGTGCTGCCAAAAAGGTAATTACATCTGAGAGCAGGCTTTCCTGGCACAGGAAGGGATGGGGAGATAAATCTCCTCCCTGCTACCCTGGGCTGCAGGCCTGTGTTGTGCAGTCACAGGGAGGGCCTGCTGTGGTTGTGTCCAAGGAAGATCTTCAGGGTGGTGGAGGACCTGGATGTGCACAGGGGTCAGGCTTTGCAGCCAGAAATAAGTTCCTTTGGCCTTAAAATGTTCTACAAATGATCTTGGGTGCTGAGGCCAAGATTTCTGAGAGATTGCAAGTGACTGCAGGGCAGAAACAGCCGTGTGAGGTGCCTGCTTATCTAATTCTTCTCATCCTAAAGCATGGCTGGTGTAAGTGGTTACATGGCAGGCTGAAAGAGGAATAAAGGAGGAAAAACCCAGGAGGCACTGAAAGCAGAGAGAGCTTTGATCTGCTCTCTGGCTGTCAGGCACAGTGCGGGCACATCCTGATGAGGTGATGCTGTTACAGATGCAGCAGAGGGTGTGTGTTTCTGCAGGGGCTGGCACAATAAGCCATTCCACCCCAGGAACACAATGCAGGAAGCACATGGACTATAACTTGGATTAGGGAATTGATTTGTAGGCTGCCCTGGGGGCCTCAGGGATGCAGACAGAGTGATAGTGCAAGATGAGGAGAATATAAACCATGTTATTTAAACTTACACTTGAGTAGTTTCATCACCTCTGCAAACTGATGTTTCTCACATTACTCCACTAGAAAACTTCAACAAGCATGTGGGGGAAGTGTTTGTCTTGAGAACAAAAATATTAGATGCAAAAAGAACTGCAACCTGCATTTTTCAGCTTAAAATGTTCATTTTTCCCTGGGCTCAACTTGCCCATGGCAAGGTAACTCAGCATGTGCAGTTCTTTAACCATTTCAGGGCTCAGCAGTAGAAAAAACATCTTTAAAGCACATAGAAAGCTAATTCCTGTTCTGCATCCTCACAGTGTACACGTGGAACTCTGTGGTGACACAGCAGCCTGTCTCCTGTCAATGTGTGACTGTTCAAGTGTATTACCCACTTTGCAGTACACAGGCTTGGGAGAAATAGCTGTTCCTAGAGGGCTGTGTTTTCAGGAAGGAGGATGGTTGTGCTGAAAAGGGAAACGTGAGAGTAGGAGAGGCTGAAGCCTTTAAAATTGTCAGCTTTTTTCTTAAATTCTGGAAGATTTCAGATGATGCTTCTTTATATCAGAAATGCATCTTCTCAGACCAAACTCAGAAACCAGAGAGTTCTAACTGTGCAAATTGGGCACTTCCCTATGACCTCTTTCATCTTCCATGAGTGACTGTCCCCAGTTCCTGCTGCCTGCCTGGCTTATTGTGGGACTACCTGACCTTCTCTCACCAGACTTGGCGTTGGAAGCACCTGCTCTCCACATTCTTGAGGTGAAAGAAAACTACCTCTGGCTGGGTTGCTGACAGCTGAGAAACATCATCCTGCCTCCTTTTCCCACCAGAATCCTCATGACTCTTGTTTTCCTTCTGATCTTTGGCAAATTCTTGTTTTATTTTGCTTGGCTGGATCTGGTCAATGAGGTTTTTCTCTCCCCATTTTCAGGATGAATGCCACCTCAGACAGTGATTGTGGCCGTATTTCATATTCCCTCCTGCTTTGGGGCAGTTGAGTTTTTGCCAAGCATTGCACCATCCTTAATTGTCTCCCCCCTTCCATGAAAGTAGGATGTTCAGTTGTCAGAATTACCCTGTTCCTGAGACAGAAATCTCCTTCCTCTGAAGGTTCCCAGTGCTCAGCTATAAGCTGGAGGCATTGCAACCTGCCTTTATTTTTGATACACCTTCACTTTTCTCAGACACCGAGGGTTTAGGGACTCTCCCTGTCCTTGTTCAGATCATCCTGAGTGTTCCCACTCGCTGCTGTACCCGCTGATGTCTGTTGAGGAAGGTCAGAGTATCGTTAAGCTTGGAAAAGACCTCCAAGCTCCAGATCCTCGAGCCCAGTTGAATCATCCTGGTGCCCGTGCTGTGACCCAGGCCCAGCCATCAGAGAGGGGCAGCTGTGCCAGGGCTGGTGGCAGGGTTTGCTCAGGGCTGCTCTGTTTCCCCAGGTGCAGGTGGAACACTTCCGAGCAGAGGAGCTGACCACGTGCGCGGCGCTGACGAGCCCCAGGGTCGTCCCCCTGTACGGTGCCGTGAAGGAGGGCCCCTGGGTGACCATCTTCATGAAGCTCATGGAGGGTGAGGAAGGAACAGCACAATGCAGTGGACACTGACCTCCTCCTCCTCCTGCCCCAGTTTTAATCTGTTAGTTCTTTGATGTATCCAGAGCGGGTTGGGGTAGGTGTGTGTGATCCCTGCTGGACCAGTGAGGGGCTTTCTGGGGGGCAGTAATTCCCAGTCCTGCCTCACTCCAGTTCACAGTGTCTCTCTCTTGACCAGCAGCTGCCAGTTCTCACCAAAACATGCAGCTGAGGCTTCGTGGTGGTTTGCAGGGCACCATGTGAAGCACATGGCACTGGGAAAGGGGAGGCTGTCTAAGCAAACTGAGATGCTTCCATGGCCTGATGCCCTTTTTCCAGTCAGGACCATGGAAAACAGGCTGGGAAAAATCAGCTGGTGGTCAGTAACACCAGAAATGTTGGTGTGATCACAGAGCAGTTGCTTTTGCTCCAAAGCAACACTAAGCACAAAGCTCCATGAACGAGGGCAGTTTCTTTGGGCAGCAAGAACTCTGGGAATAAGCAAAAGGAACAGAAGATAAGGGCTGTCAGACCTGGAAATTCTCATCTTTTCACTGGAAACAACCAGGAATTCTGGTGATGTTGGGAAGAATTTAAAGATAGGCTAACATGGACTCTCTGGATTCCTTTCTAGGTGGCTCATTAGGGCAGCTAATTAAACAGAGTGGCTGCCTACCAGAGGACAGAGCCCTGAGCTACCTGGGCCAGGTGTTAGAGGGTCTGGAGTATCTTCATGCTCAAAACATTCTCCATGGAGATGTCAAAGGTAGGATGGGCCTTGAGGAACCTTTTTCTTAGAAGAGGCTTGGAGATTAAGTTATGGGAATACTTACTAAATTTTCAGATCTGTTTGAAATTAGAGTTTCTCTTGGTTCTAAACCACTGGGAATATCATATTTGTCACCTCTGTGTGTCACCCAGTGGGCCTGCCAGGCTGTTTGCCCAGGCTGCCCCACCACTGGGGTACAGGAATCTCCAGGGCAGCTGGCTGGGAGTTTATAAGCAGAGATAATTACACCTCTGTACGTGCTTAAGCTGGCGACTCCCACAGGAGTAACACAACCTGTAGTTGTGTTGTGGAATTCTGACTTGCTTTTCCATCTCAGTGCCCATAGCACAGAGGAGACTAATGGCAGGGTTGTTGTTGCAGCTGAGAACGTGCTGCTGTCTGACGATGGGAGCCGAGCCCTGCTGTGCGACTTCGGGCACTCCGCTCACCTGCGCCCCGACGGGCTGGGCCAGAGCCTGCTCACAGGTGAGCCTCTGCTAAGCCCTGCTCAAGAGCTGCCCCCCTGACTCATCCTTTCTGGTGAACATTCACCTACTGGCTCAGTTGCAAGCAGCTGCATTTTGCAGCCTGAGCGTTGCTCAGTGTCTCGTGTATGGGTGTTGCTCGAGGCTCCCCCCTGGCAGCCAGGGAGCCCCAGGTCTGGCAGCTGATGGTCCTTATCTCCCAGGCTGGAAGGCTGCTCTGCTGTCTCTGAGGTTATGTCAGCACACTGCAGTCAGTGTTTTGGCCCTGCAAGAAACCACCTTGAAACTTTAAAATCCTGCTCTGAGTTGTCATCACTAAAGGGCTGGGGAGGAGCAGAATGCCTTTGTTTCGGTCAGTTAAACTTTACAGTGCTTCTTCATGCAGCTGTTGAAAGGCAAGGATGTTTTCTCATGTCCAACTCATGTTTTGACTCCCAAATTTGCTTGGAAAGGGAGTTCAATCCCTGTTCTACTTGTAAGGGATGAGTCTGATAGGGAGCTGTGGCCTTTGAACAGTTTATAAGAGCACCCAGTGCTACTTTTTGGGTTGAGATGGAGCCTCTCTGCCCTGGAGAGCTGGAGGTGTTCACCTGCAGAAGAGAAGGCTCCAGGGAGACCTCAGAGCCTCTTCCAGTGCCTAAAGGGGCTCCAGGAGAGCTGGAGAGGGACTGGGACAAGGCATGGAGGGACAGGATAAGGGGGAACTATTTTAAAAAGAGGAGAGATTTAGGTTGAATGTTGGGAAGGAATTGTTCCCTGTGTGGGTGGGCAGGCCCTGGCACAGGCTGGGCAGAGAAGCTGTGGTTGCCCCATCCCTGGGAGTGTCCCAGGCCAAGTTCGACAGGGCTTGGAGCACCCTGGGCTGGTGGGAGGTGTCCCTGCCCATGGCAGGGCATTGAGTGAGATGGGCTTTGAGGCCCTTCCAAACCAAACCATTCCATGGATTCTCTGAAGGTGACTTGTCTCCCCACTTCAGCTGAAAAAACAAGGTTTCTGCCTTAAGCTTGCCCCTTGGAACTGGAGCTATTCTGTGGCCCCCATGCAGTGAGCTTTCCTGTGCCTGGCTTTAGGGAACTACGTGCCTGGCACGGAGACCCACATGGCCCCGGAGGTGGTGATGGGCAAGCGCTGTGACTGCAAGGTGGACGTGTGGAGCAGCTGCTGCATGATGCTGCACATGCTCAACGGCTGCCACCCCTGGACCCAGTACTACAACCACCCCCTCTGCCTAAAGGTGAGTGGCCCAGCCTCCCTCCAGAGCCAGGCAGGTGAGCTGCCAGAGCTTTATTCCTGGCCAGGGAGCTGTTGCCTGGGGGTGGCTGGGTGGGAGCCAGCCAGGCATCTGACACGAGGCCAGCCTTGCTTTGGAAGTTCAGCATTCCCTGTGCCTCTGATTGCTGTGCTGGGGCTGTTTCCTTTTGTACCCTTCTCATGGACTTGGGTGTGGCCTTTTAACTATTCAGCCATAATAAAATTACTGCTCAGGTCTCATTTAATGCTTTCATTTCAGCTGGAAGCCCTCTCAGGGTGGGAAGAACCTTCCTGAAATCAAACGAGGCGTCTCTGGTGTAACCTCTTTCACTTCCTGTTTGTTACACAGATCGCTAAAGAGCCACCTCCTCTGAGGGAAATTCCACCTTCCTGCAACCCTCTCACTGCTGAGATTATTAAGCTGGGCTTGGAGAAGGAGCCTCTCCAAAGGGCATCTGCAGCAGAGCTCAAAACTAAGGCCAGCGTGGCACTCGAGGAAGGTAGACATGTCCTAATGCAGCTAAACCTTCCCATCCCCACAGGGAGAGTTGCTGGATGTGGCAGAGCAATCCTATGGGAAGCACCAGCCTGTTTTACTGCCCAGGGTATCATTTCCACAGGTTTCAGCACTGATGTATGTTTTGGGTTGATGGCTTTTACCCACAGCCCAGTGTTTCTCACCCAAAAAGCTTACCATTTCCTCTGTGCTGTCACGTGCTCTTCCCTCTCTGCTGCAGGAGCTGTTGTTGTGCTCTCTGTGGGTTTGCTTAGGTGTGTGCTGTGCCTGGGCTCCTGTCAGCTGAGCATCAGCTGCAGCTGGAGGGCCTGACATGCAGCAGAACTGCAAGCACAAGTTTGCTGCATCCTCAGCTGGAACTCACACTTGTGGTCCAGCCTTGCCCCTAAGACTGTCATAATTTATTTCAGCTTAATCCTGCTGAGTGGTTCTGTAATACAGCAAGAATTTGTGGGGGTGATCTGGGTTTGTCTGTTGGAGAAGCTGTGCATTGTACAGCAAATCTACTTCAGAAACTCTTACAGTGAAGGGAAGCTTTTCCCTCTTTTGTTGCTTCATTTGAAAATGTTTTTATGTTTTCTGTTTGTGTAGTGGGAGGTGTGAGAAGCCCCTGGAAAGGCGAATACAGAGAGCCCAGACATCTGTCTTTGAACAAAGAAAACAACCCCCAGACGTCCCTGTCCCCCACAGTGAGCCCAGTTTCTGAGACTGGTTCTGATCCAAGGTTGTCAGTGAAAGTTTCCTGTGCCAGCCCAGTCCTACCACCCCCATCCCTGGAACAAACAGAGCAGGTGGAAGGAGCCCATTGGAACAAGGACAAGGAATTACCTGAGGCCTGGGATCCCCCACCTCTCTCCTCCACCCCTGTGCCCCTGAAGAGCTGCAGCCACGTGGAAAGAGCCACAACCATTTCAGAGCAGGAGCTCCAGCAGCTGGAAATTGGTGAGCACTGGGCTGGGGAAGGAATTCAGCTTTTTCTTGAGAGCAGGATAAAAATACAGCTGCTTTCCCTTGGCTCCTTGACAGTTATTTTTGGGTTTTCAGCTTGGATGTCATTTTGTTCACAGTTCCTTTCTCGTTACACGAATTGCTCAACCCCTTCCTCTAAATTACCAAAACTAGTAGTTCTTAACCAATTAAATACACCACAAAGGTAATGAACAGGATTTCCTTCCACTGAACAGGGGAGGGACCTTCTGAGAGGGGCAGGAACCTCTTAGGAAATAGCCCCTTTCAGACCTGTGCTCAAGTGCACTGTGTAAAGCATCAGAATTCCAACTTCACCTGGAATTCTAGGGTTCAAACACCATTCTTTTAATAAAGGGGTAAGCCAGAATGATAGCAGAGGAATGGCAGATGCCAAGCAAAGCTGTACAGTTAAAATCAGTCTGCAGCTGTTTTGTTCTGGGCACTGGAAAACCTGCAGCCACCAGCCAAGGAGTTTGGTTGCCAGCAGCAATCCAGAACTTGAGGTCCAGCAGTGAATTAGTGTGGAAATCACACAGTCCAGTTCCATTGCCCCAGTGAGACTCCACATTTCAGTTTATTTCCTCTAGTCTTTGTAAGTGAGTTGAGAACTTCAAGCTAAGAAAAGAGTGGCTTGAAATGCAACTGTGTCAGGGAACTGAGGATTAGCATTTCTTCCCAAATGGCTTTGGCTCCCAGCAGCCTTGTAGGGCTGGATGTTGTCAGTGCAACTTGCTGCAGGAGCTGAGTGCCTTAGTCTGACCTTTCCCTGGGTATGACAGTGCAGATGGATCTACACTGACACCTCAGAGGTGTCAGAATGGGCCAAAATAGGGAAATTCTGGGTGCTGCTGCTTTGCATGTCATTGCACAATTCTGGCTTGGTTTCCCTGTGCACCAGGGCTGTGTCATGAGCCACTGACACCAATGGCACTGTTCATTAGCTCATGCTAATGGGGAATTAACTGCAGAACTGTGATTAGAGCAGAGGGGCATGGAAGGAAATGCTGCAAATGTCTTCCCCTCTCTTCTTTTTGCTGCAGAACTGTTTCTGAACAGCCTTTCCCAGCCTTACTCCCTGGAAGAGCAGGAGCAAATGCTCTCCTGCCTCAGCATCGACAGCCCCTTCGTGTCGGACGCCAGTGAGAGGGTGAGTGGGAATGGAGGCAGGGATGGGGGACTTCTCTGGGAAACTGGAGCCTGTGGCCAGTGGAGATCTGCAGTTTCTCACATGTGGTGTTGCCTTTTGACACCCAGTTTGCTGGAGAGAACCTTGGGAGGAAAGCTTTGGCCTTGCACAGTGGGGTGTTGAGGATTGTGGCTGTGCTTTAGTTCACTGTCCAGCCTGGGTCCTTCCCTTCAGAGGCTCTCCTGTGCTGTCTGTGCACTCAGGAGGCTTCAAGTGTGGGGATGTGGGAAATCTCAGCTGCCCTGACCCCCTGTGTGCAGGGCAAGGAGCTGGGGAAACAGTGGTGGGTGTAGGAGCTGCTCCAGGCTGGACCAGCTGTGCAGGCCATGGACACCAGTGGGAAGTTCGGGGAAGACCAGAAGAACAGGGCAGAAGAACAGAGCCTCAGATCTTGGATATCCATTCCCAGCCTCTGGATCTGTTCTCCATGAACTTACTTTAACCCACTGACACCAATGAATTCATAGTCAAGTTAACTGAAATACTAATTTTAATTATTTTTGTTTGCTCTGTCCCCTGGTGTTCCCAAGGCAGGGAATACCAGTGAGAAACACTGAACAAGCCTTGTGGGGCCAAGGAAGGACAAAATCATAGTTTTCAAAGACACTGAGTCCCAAATTGTGCAGCCTGGTATCTGCAGGAGTCGGTGCTGGCTGGGAGCAGCTTTGTGTCCTATTTCTGTCCCTCTTCTCAGCCTCCCAGGGCTTTTTGAGGAGGGTGGGAGAGTTGTGTGCAGCAGCTCAGCTCTTGGCACACATGGTGTGCACAGAGGGGTCTCACTCTGCCTCGTTTCCCCCAGTGCCCACCCTGTACATTCAATTTGCCTTTGGACTGGTGCTGGCCACTGTGCTGGTGTTGTCAGGTTGTCCTTCCATGGCTCAGGGACAGCACAGCCCTGTAGGGTCTGTAGTTGTTTATGCAGTTAATTGTTTTTCCTGTGTGTTTCTAATGCCAGTAAGTGACAAATATTTTATCTGATGCTCCATTCTCCTGTCACTCAGTACCACAAACCCCCTCTTTCCTCATCCAGCTTTTCAGCTCAATACTGATTTAACTATTGAGAATGTCTCACAGTGTCTGGGAACTGTTGCACTGCTGTTCATTCCCTTTTCCAGGTGCACAGAGATGTTGACTGACTCACAGCCCACCCTTAGATCCCCTTTTTCTCCCCAGCCTTATTTTAATGTTTATCTCCTGCAAGCTCATTTTCTTTAGGAGCCTTTTTGACAAGCTTGTGCTTCCTTCTGCAGAACTCCATGAAGGCTTCTCAGAGCTTGAGGGACACTATGAGCTCTGGGATTCATTCCTGGAACAGCCAGGCAGATGGGCAGAGCTTCAGCTGGAACAACCTGCTGAGCCGCAGCCGCCACACGGACACCCCCAGCTGCTTCAACGGTGGGTCTGGGGGGCTGCAGGAGGGACAAATGCTCAGGGGGCATTTCCTCAGGGCCTGGAGTGGCTGGGAGATGGAGTTCTGTGAGCTCCTCTTACCCTTAAGCTGCTGTGCCAGCATAGACCCTCCTGCAGGTGGGTTGTGAGGAGGCCCAGTCTGCCCCAGTCACGGGTGGGCGGAAGGCACTGGGGTCTCACAGGGACACCCAGGGAAGTCCCTGAACCCTCAGAGCCTGTTCAGGTGTGTGTGCCCTGCCTGGTGCAACTGCCTTGTGCAGGGGTGGGGGGTGTTTTATAACCATAAACATCTACAAAGCCATTTTGAGGGCCTGTTGTACAAATCGATACATCACTTCAGCTGCTTTCTTGCCAAATCCAGCCCTGCTCTGAGTCACTGTTGTCTTCAGGAAGCTCCATGCTCAGACCTACATCAGTGAAATGCTTAGTGACAGGAATGAGTTTCCCCCCTGTGTGAGCCTTGGCAAGCAGTTTTCCCATGGACTGTGAGCTCGTTGTGCCTCAGCAGAAGTAACAACTCCTCTTGTGCATTCCAGGGGTGAAAATCCAGATCCAGTTGCTCAGTGGAGAAAACTTACACATCAGGGATTTCCACAGGACAAAGGTGGGAGACATTGCCACGGGGATAAGCAGCCAGGTGAGGCACAAACTAGGAGTTAAGGGGTTCATTTTGTCTGAGGAGCAATTTCTTCCCTGAGGCAGAACACCCAGAATCCAGGAACCAGGGGTAGTTCAAGGGTCGTAATGACACCTTTGGTAACACAGTTTCAGTCCTGCTGTTGTGAGTGGGATACCAGAGGATGTTTTCTGAATCATTACGGTTGGAAAAGAACTCCAAGATCATCGAGTCTAACCATTGACCAAATCCCACCATGCCCACTAAACCATATCTTGAAGTGCCACCTCTCCCTGTTTTTTGAGCCCTTCCAGGGGTGGTGCCTCCACCACTGCCCTGGGCAGCCCCTTCCAATGCCTGGCCACTTTCATTAAGGAAGTTTTCCCTAATACCCAGCCTAATACAGAACCTGAATCATAAGCCATTGCCAATTGTCATAGGGACAGCAGGGATCCACATCTTAGGAAGTTTCTGTGCTGCAGCTTAAAAAATCCTTCTTTTCAACTATAAAGATAAATTCTTTCCCCTCTCCCTAAAGAAGAATCCCTCCTTGCCTTTTCCATCAGGAGCAGTAGCATCAGCTCAGGGAAAGGGGCTGTCCTTGGCTGTGGTGCTTCCAGCTGGTTTGTTTGGAGATGTTGGCACACTCCAGTGAACCTCCCTGTGGGCATCCTTGGCAGCCCCTGAAAGAAACTCCGGAGTGTCTGTGGGGCTGGGACTCCTCTTGAGTGTAAAATGTGGTGTAAAACAGGTTGGACCAGTCCAGAAAATGTGGTGCTGGTGTTGGGTCTCTGTGGTGGACATACAGAGCAAAGCATCACCGGCCTGCAGAGTGCACAAGGCCAAACACAGGCAGCTCAGGGACCCCCAGCAACGGCCCAGAGCTCGTGGGAGGCAGGTTGGCAGCAGGGTGGGCACTGCCCAGTCCAGTTCTGAGGCAGCTCCTCCCAGGAGGAGGTGGGGATGCTCCTGCCGAGCACGAACCCTCATCCAGACACTTTCCCTGCGCTGGGAGTCTGTTTGCCGGGTGGGATAGAGGGAGGGGATGTTCTGAAGGAGACTTGAGGTGCCCCTCTGTGTGCTCTGCTTCCCAGATCCCCGTCCCTGCCTTCAGCCTGGTCACCAAGGAGGGGCAGCCAGTGCACTACGACATGGAGGTGCCCGACTCCGGCATCGACCTGCAGTGCACCCTGGCCCCCGACTGCAGCGTCAGCTGGGCCTGGCGCGTCAAGCACGGCCGGCTGGAGAACAGGCCCTGAGGCCCTGCCCGCTCTGGAGGGTTTCACCTTGTGCAAAGGAGGAATTGCAGAAGCCTCCGAGCTGCCCTGCCGTGCTGGAGCAGCAGGGGCAGTGGCTGGGGGTTGTGCTGCAGCGGCCTCGCTCCTGCCGCCCGTCCTGACCCAGTTCCAAGGCGTGTCCTGAGCTGAGATGTTCCCCAGAACAGTGGGAGTGACTTGTTTTGGGTGTGAGTGTTAGAGCTTGAGGATGGTGGGTGGAAATTCCTGCCTTTCGGAGGAATGTGGTGGTGCTTTTCAGGAGAGCAGGGGGGTTGGGTGAGAACTGTGGCTCAGCCTCCGTGGTGAGGCCGGGAGCTGCTGGGCTCGCCCAGAGAAGGAGGTTGGGTGCCCCCAGTGCAGCTGTGGTTGGTTGTGCCAAGGGGAGCTGGCTGACTTCCTTCCAGATGGAGGAAAAGGCACTTTCTGTAGGCTTTGGGGAGCATCATCTCCACCTCCAGCCTACTGCACGGGGAGAATCGACAGCAGGAACCGGCTGGTTCTCGGTTTCACCTCCCACCCTTCCCCGCAGACATTTCCTTCTTGAATCAGAAAAGAGCTTTGTTCCCAGAAAGAGCTTTGCTTGCAGCTCCCACCTGCAGGTCTTGGAGGAGCTGGTGCTCTCTCTGGTGTCTGTGGCAGACAGGGCAGGAGGGTATGGAATCCCTTGGTGGGAAGGTGGAGGGGCTGTTCCTACATCCTCTTCCCACCACTGACGTGGGACTCCAGGTGAACTGTCCATCCAGGCAGCTCCCCTGGAAGGGGAGGGGATGGTGACTCTGTCAGCTCTGACAGGGCTGGATTTGCTGCAGAGTTGATGAAAATCTCCCTCCCAGCTGCCAGGGCTGAGCCCAGTGCCCCAGTTCTGTTGGCCCAGCCTGGCCTCATGAGCCTTCCCATCTTCCCTTCATTTCAAACTGGGCTCACAGAGCAGGATGGGCAGCTGGGCCTGGAATGCCTTAAGCTTTGAGCTGTTTTTTTATATTTGGAATATACTGAAACCTCATGGGTCACATTCAGGTGAATCCAACCCAGAACAAATCCAGAGGGAGGAGTGAGCCCTGGGTGTGCTTGTTCAGGACTGTTCCAAGGTCTTGCACACCCAGAAATCACAGCTCCTGGTGGTGGCTGTGGCTCTTCCAGAGCTCTGTAACTGCAGTGGCCTCCAGGCAGGGGCTCTGCATCCAGCCTGGGCAGAGGAACAGCTCCAGAAAAATGAGGTGGGCTCTGTCAGATCCATGGAGTTCTGGGGGACACAAAGAGCAGGAATGCTGCCAGTTTTCCCAAGGGAAGTTCACTTGGAAAGTAGCTGGGAAAAGTTAAACTCTGGACCTCCTTTTTAAGGACCAGCACTCCTTAAAAAAGGGATGCTCTTCCCTTTGGTCTCCCAGAACATGGGCTGGTTTTGCCACACCAGGCAGTGACGTCCTTGATCAGAAAACTCCAGCTGATGCAGTAAAAAAGTGGAACTCTTGAAGATAAATGAAACCTGTCACCACTCTGGGTATAATTTTTATAGCACTTTTTGTTCTAAAGCACTTAATATGTTGTCCAAAATAGGAACTTAATTATATCTGCACTGCCATATTCAGAGTCTTTTTAGTAAATAATTAACACATTACACACATGTCTTCCAGGAGGGAGTGGGGGAAGGAATAGTTTGGCTCCACTTCTTTTGAGATGCCATAGGAATTTAAGCTCAGGAGCAGGAGGGCTCCAAGTGCCTCTGTCAGAGTTCCCAGGAGCTCCCAAGCACATGCCTGGCTCCCTTCCTTGGCTCCCTCTGAGGGGGGAGAAGGAAAGCCTGTTGGTTGTTTCTGATGGGTCTGTGGTGATGTGTCCCTCCAAAAGCACATCCCAGAGGCTGCACCTCGTGCTCCTGGGGCCTCTGAGGTGCTCCCATGCCCAGGGTGTGGGTCTGTGCCCTGGAACAGCAGGCTGGGGGCAGCAGGACCCTCTGCAGGACTGCTGGGCTCTGCACTTCATGCACAGCATTAACCTGAGCTCAGCCCAGCCCCACAGGAGCGGGTGCATGGAGGGCTGTGTTCTGCACCCCCACCCCAGCATTACCCAGGAGCTGCAGCCTCTGTGTGCCCTGCAGGGCCTGCTGTGCTGCCCCCAGCTGTGCAGCCCCCAGCAGTGCAGCCCCCAGCTGTGCTGCCCCCAGCTGTGCCGCCCCCAGCTGTGCTGTCCCCAGCTGTGCTGCCCCTAGCTGTGCTGCCCCCAGCTGTGCTGCCCCCAGCAGTGACCAGGCGAGGCTGCGGGTTCCCAGCACCGCTCCCAGGCTGGGGGGGTGTGGGCTGGCCCTGCCCAGGGACACCCACCGGGGTGTCACCGCTGCCCTCCCCCCGCCCTGACCCGGGGCTCTCCCCGTGGGAGGGTCCTCAGGTTGTGCTGCCAACCAGCCTGAGCTGCCCTCAGCTCTCTCTCCTGCTGCCAGAACAATTTCCTCTTCCCTCGGCTTGTCATTTTGCCATGACGGGCAGAAACAATGCGGCTTCCAGACGAGTTCTGTGCAACACTGACAGGAGAGAGTCAGGGAAAGCTTTTCCTCAAAATCTGGCTGGAACTGTCAGGTTTCATAACGAGTGTTTAGAAGCCCAGCTCGGGGCGGGGAGGACGAGCAGCAGTGGGAGTGATAAACACAGATGGCTCTTGTCGTGCAGCTCCTTCCCCAAGTCTGCAAAAATCGCTGCTGCTGAGGCAGGATGGAGCTGAGGATTGGTTTGGGATGGGCCCTTCTGGCATGGGGGAAGGTGCTGGAATGAGGAGCTTGTATGGAACGAATGACACTTTATAAAACTGTGATTTCTTGACCTGCATTTTCACAGGGAAAAAAAATAAAGCTGAAGAAATAAAAGATTCTTTTTATTCTTGTTGCTGGTGGTTTGATACGGTGACCAGAGAACAAGAGGGTGGTGCTTGAAAAGACATTTTTCAGGAAGAGGAGCCTGGTGTGATTAAACTGTGCTGTATATTAACTAGCCCTGGGTTTGGGGGATGCAGGGAGAGGTCAGGGGGGATAGTGGGACACTGCCCAGGCTCCCCAGGGCAGTGGGCACGGCCCCGAGGCTGCCAGAGCTCCAGGGGGGTTTGGGACGGGGTGGGATTGTTTGGGTGTCTGTGCAGGGCCAGAGGTGGCACTGGATGATCCTTGGGGGTCCCTTCCAGCCCAGGGTATTCTGTGATTCCATGATTTCTGGGGCTGAAAAGGCAGCAATAACTTTAATAGTTCCAAGGCCAGGCTTTGTTGTGTATCGTGGCATCTCTCTCATTCCAAGCACACAGTCCCTTTCCCTCCCTCTGTCCTGTTCCAGGGGATTTGCTGCACCAGGAGCTGCTCAGTCTCCAGGGAGGTGCAGCAGGTCCAGGTTTCAGAGCAGGGCTGAGGCAGCAGAGCTCTGCAGCCCCCCCAGCCCCCACTGCTGCTGCAGGAGCTGTTTGCCTGCACTGAACTGATGTCTGTCTGCCAACCAGCCCGGGGGGCTGGGGGTGCTCATGGCCAGGGAGGGAGGGCAGGTGTCTTAAAAATTATTTTTTACTGTGGTGCACCCACGTCTGTGCTGTGAACACAGATCAGTTGTCCACAAAAACATCGTTGTGGTTTGTTGCTGGTATCACACAATGGTTTGAGTTGGAAGGGACCTTAAAAGTTTTCCAGTTCCACCTCCTGCCATGAGCAGGGACACCTCCCACCAGCCCAGGTTACTCCAGCCTGGCTTTGGACACTCCCAGGGCTGGGGCAGCCACAGCTTCTCTGCCCAACCTGTGCCAGGGCCTGCCCACCCTTATAATAAATAATTTCTTGTAACATCTAATCTAAATCTCTCCTCTTTTAGTTAAAAACTGCTCCCTCTTGTCCCAGAACTGTCTGCCTGTGCAAAACATTGCTCTCCCTCTGTTGTATAAGCCTCCTTTAGGCTCTGGAAGGGGCTCTCAGGTCTCCCTGGAGCCTTCCCTTCTCCAGGTGAACCCCCCCAGCTCTCCCAGCCTGGCTCCAGAGCAGAGGGAGCTCCAGCCCTTGGGGCATCTCCCTGACTTTCTCTGGACTTGATCCAACAGGTCTTTCTGGTGCTGACAATCCCAGACCTTGGGGTCCCACAAGGGCAGAGTAGAGGGGAGGGCTTAGGCTTCCCTGGAAAGGCACAGCTCAGCTTAGGGAGGCACCAGCCCCTCCTGGCTCCGAGGACAGCCCAGCCCAGTGTAGAACAGCCCGTGCTGGGCTTTGCCCTGGCCCTTGGTGCTGGACCAGCCTCTCCACAGCCATGGGTGGCCAGGACTGTGATTTGGTCACTCAGCAGAGACGGGCCTGGTCTCCAGCACCTTCTCCTCAGGGACACTTCTGTGGTGAGATGTGGAGCTGCTCCTTGGAAGAGCCCCAAAGCCCTGGCTTTTCCCTTCCATTGCCCCTTGGCACTCGTTCCTCATATTTCCACCCACTGGATCACACCTGCCTGGAGGCTGCCAGTCCTGCAGGGACCTGACCCTGTCCCAGCCTCAGCCTTGGGCAGGCCAGGAATGCATTTTCCACTCCCAGATGCTCCCAGGAGCGGGGGCACCACTGCCAGCAGCAGGGAGGGAACGTGTTGGTGGTGGGGCAAGAAGCAGCAGCTCGTGCATCCCTAAATGCTTCCCTCTCTCCATCCTTCCCTTCCTCCCTTTGTCCCTCCCTCCCTCCATG
The DNA here is from genome assembly GCA_013400415.1 of Scytalopus superciliaris. Classification (NCBI taxonomy): domain Eukaryota; kingdom Metazoa; phylum Chordata; class Aves; order Passeriformes; family Rhinocryptidae; genus Scytalopus; species Scytalopus superciliaris. The sequence continues at coordinate 118,410 of VXBX01006564.1, forward strand.
CAAACCTTCACCATTCTCCCAGACAAGTCCTTTATCCTCTGAGACATTTTATTACCAGTTCTGCTTTAGAATTAAACAGGCCTTCGGTATATAAAAATAATGTATACAAATGAGCAGTTAATGGTTTACATTTCTGGCTTAAAGGCATTTATAAGTTACACATTCATTTCCCACCCCTCCCCGGGTGACACGGAGCCGGCGCTGAAGCAGCTTAAATACAGCGGGAAGCAGCGGCTGCTCTGGGCTGAGCTGGGCTAAAGCCGGACCGAGCGAGGGGGACACAGGGAGGGGCAGGGGAGGGACAGGGGGATGGAGGTGCAGCCGCATCCTCGCAGCGGGGCCGTTTACCGAAGTGAATGCACCGAGAGGGTCAATCGCGACAGTGCGAGCGGGGG
>VXBX01006564.1:142061-152670 GCA_013400415.1 Scytalopus superciliaris
GTGGGGGCTGGCACAGCCCCCGCGGGGGGGGGGACGTGCGGCCCCCTCTGCACGGGGGGGGTCCCAGGAGCGGTGTGGGATTCTGCCCATTCCCACGGGAAGAGGGAAAGGGGGAGCTCAGGCGGGATTTGGGGCCGCTGGGGGTGCTCGGTGCAGGTTGGATGTGGCAATCCTCACACCAGGAATACCCGGAGGATGAGAAGGGGGAGCAGCCTGCCCACTCCTCATCCCAACCCCGGACACGGGGATGTCTCCGGAGACTGCAGACCCCCCAAAGTTCCCGTGGGCCCTTGGCTGGGGGGGCTTCACGGCTCTTATCTGCTGTTCCCCTGGGTGCTGTACCTTGGGGCGATGGTTGTTGAGCTCCTGTGACCTCAAAGAGCCTTCGACCCCTCAGAACCAGGCTGGGACAGGGCTGGGACCTTTGGGAAGTGAGGACACCCTGGGGAGCTTCGCTGAGGGGTGAAAGCACCACCACTCAGGCATTCCTGATGTTCCTCCAGCATGTGCAGCTTCTCTCTCCATCGAGCCACCCCTGCATCCCTCACTACCACATCTCTGTGGCTGCCAAGTCCTCACACTCTCTCGTCTTCTCTCCTTCCACCACTTTTCAGGTGCTCCACACGCGAAGTTGTTTATCTCACAACTCAAATTACCTCAGGGCTGTTCAGTCCCTGTGATAAAAGTCCTTAAAAAACCATTCTGGAAACGACACGTTCAAATAACCGTCTTCAATATGTGCCCAGGGCTGAATTCTTTACATTAAAGCTGTGATCAGTTTGTTTACTTAATTAATTTTCCATACCCTGGAAAACACTCAAGCAGGACATTGTACCTTCTGAGAGGTTTTCTGCTGAATTTGCAGGTCCACAAAACCCCCCCACCTATTTCTTGATGTTGGAGATCCCAGGCAACATTGCCTCATCCAAACAAGCATTCCCAGGCCTGGATTGTGCAGCCCAGAGTTATCAGATCCCTCAGAACTAAAGGTTTAAGCTCCAGAAGCCTGAGGGTGTTTGAACAGCTGAGCCCACCTCACATTCCTCCAAGGAGCTGGGCCTGGGGGTACCTGAGACAAGGTGGGAGCCACCTCTGAGGGCTCTCCAGGGAACATCACTCATCCTTCCTGCCTCCATGGGAGATTCCTGAGGATTTAATGCCCTATTCTGAGGTGGTGTGGCTGAAGTGAAGGTCAGCCCAACAGCCTGTCTTGTTGGAAGGACCAAGATCTTCTTCTCTGAGATGCTGAGATTAGAATTCTATTTTCAGCGCTTCTGAATTTCTCAGTGGCTGTAATGAGTTCCAGGTACAATTCCATTCTTCATTCCTTCCTGAATTGCACATTTTAATGTGTTAAATCATGGGAAGCAGCAGAAGGAGAAGAAACACGTGCCCTTTGTCAGGAAATCAGCCTCTTCTGTAGGTAAATCAGTTTTTGCAGCATAAAATACAGGATTAGAGAGAAAAACTCCATGTTTGGAGTCCTGGGACTTGGATTTTCAGGGCTGCAAGGAGTTTGGAAAACAGAGGAAGATAAACATCATTCCCAACCAGAAATATTTTGGTAATGTCACATGGTAAATAGCTCATCAAGGGATTGATTATACCCAACTTGGTGTTTGCTTATCATCTGCAGCTTGAGCACAGTCAGCGGGTTCCCAAGGGATGGCTTTGGAATTTGTGTAACGAGGAAAACACGGAATAGATAACGGGAAAACCGGGATGTGGTGTGTGTGAAAGGGGCTCCTCAGCCTCCCTCTGGTACTCAGGGATGGGAAAACAAACACTGTGGGTAGAACATGGAATAGTTTTGTTTGTTTATTTGTTTCTAAGGAGTTCCTCTCCTCCAGCTCGGAGCAGTGAATCCACATCTCCTGCTGAAAACATGGGAGGGAGAGGAAGCAGGTGAGTTCTGCCAGGAGGGGTCTCAGCCAGCTCTTGGAGGGCCAGGGCTGGACCCTGAGAGGGATCATGGAATCATTTCAGTTGGACAAGCCCTCCAGGACCATCGAGTCCAGCTGTACCCCCAGCACCGCCAAGGCCACCACTGTCCCCAAGTGCCACATCCACAGGGCTTTTAAACCTTCCAGGGATGGGGGCTCCCATTCCCTAGGCAGCTGTGCCAGGGCTGGACAGCCCCTTCCAGGAAGAAATTTTCCCCACTATCCAAACTAAGCCTGCCCTGTCCCAGGCTGAGGCTGTTCCCTCCCCTCCTGTCCCTGTTCCCTGGGAGCAGAGCCCGACCCTGCCTTGGCTCTCCCCTCATGGCAGGGAGTTGGAGGGGCCCCCCTGAGCCTCCTTTTCTCCAGGGGGTCCCCAAAGGGCTCTCCATCCTCCAGCAGGAGGTCCATACACCAGTTTCCAAATTAAGTTCCCTCTTAAATTCCATGTTCTGTTCCCAACAGGAGATAAGACCCTGGAGCCCCGGGCAGAGCCTGTGACAATCTGCCCCACCACGGCTCTCTCTGCTCCCCGTGGTCAGACCCAGCCCTGAGCCACGGACACTGCTCACAGGAACAGGCTCTGCCTCAGAAACTCAAGTCTGGCCTGGGACTGATAAAGTCCTGTCAGCTGGAGAGTCGATGCCCCAACGAGGGGACAGGGAGGTGACACATCCCCAGGGAAGGGCAGGGAAGAGCCACAGAGTCCCCCAGCACTCCCCAGGCACTCCGGCTGCTCTGCCATCCCCAGGGGCTCCAGGATGCCAAATCCTGCCGTGGATCCTCCTGCCATGGTGGGCACCAACTTCCCTGAGGGTTCAGCAAACTCTCCAAAACCGGGTTTGTCATCCCCTCTCCAGCAGCAGCTCCCATGGTTGGTGTCCCTTCCCTTTGTGTCCCATGAGTGACTCTCAGTCACAGCCCCACAGGGGTTGTGAGAGGGGTGGATTCAGTCTTGTTTCATAAAAACAACACTTTCCTCCTCCCCCACCGGGGCCCTTGCCCAGGAAGGGGAGGGGAAAGAGGAGGAAGGGTCGAAGCTGTGCCCCAGCTGTGCCTTGTTTGGCAGTGGGCACAGGGCTGGACTGCTCCAGCCTCCGCGAGCCCCCCGGAGGGGAGCAGCCCCCAGCCCACCAGGGGGTGGGTTCTCACACACTCACACTGTGGTTGACGCTGGAAGGAACCTCTAGAGGGCACCTGGTCCATCCCTCTGCCCCAGCAGGCTGCCCAGGACAAGGTTTTTAATATCTCCGAGGATGGAGAGCACAGAACCTCCCCGGGCAACCTGTGCCAGTGCTCCAGCACCAGGAAAAAGGTGTTTCCTGAGGTTCAGATGGAGCCTCCTGTGTTTTCAGGTGTTGGGCACTGCTGAGAAGAGCCTGGCTCCAATCCTGCCTGCACCTTCCCCTCCAAGAGCTGATGAGACACCTCTGAGCCTTCTCTTCTCTAAACATTCCCAGCTCTCCCTGACATTCCTCATGGGTGAGGGGCTCCAGTCCCTCCCTCACCCTACATGGAGCCACCCCCAGGGTGTCCCTGTCTCTGGTGTACTGGGCACCTCAGAACATGGCACAGCCCTCCAGGGGTGCCCTCACCAGTGCTGAGTTTGGGAAGGATGCCCTTCCCTGATCCTGCAGCCCAGGACCCCCTTCACCACCTTGGTACCAAGGGCACACCAATGATTTGTGGCCAGCCCAGTGGCCAGCAGGACCCCCACCCCAGCTGGGTGGCCCCCAGCACATACTGGTGCCTGGGGTGTTCCTCTCCAGGGCTCCCAAACACCCAGTTGTGCCCCAGTTGCCTCCTTAGGCTGAGGATGGAGGTCACACAGCAGTCCCTGGGCTCCTCCCAGCCCTCCTGGTGACCAGCAGGCTCATCCTGGCTGCTGTGGGCTCAGAACACAATCCCGACCCACCCTGATGATGAGGGAAGACTCTTCCAAGTGAGGGACACCCAGGGCTGCTGCTGAAGCCACCCCAGTCCCTGTACCCAAAGCCAACAAGGGTGGTGACCCAGGTCGGGGAGAGCCTGATACCAGCTCCCCAAGGCTTTGGACAGCTGTTTCCCACCCCTCCCCAAGATTTTGGGACATACAGGAGCAGCACAGGGAGCATAGAAATGCTTGGTGCTTTATTGGTGGCAGTCACGGAGAGACAGGAGCACAGAGAGACAGGGCTCCTTGCAGGGACAGCAGGCAGGGCTGTCCCCACAGCAGCACAGGGACACGGGGGGAGCCCAGAGCTCACCCCTGGGAGGGGGGACCTCGGGTGTAGGTCCCCCCCAGGCTGGTGGGATCACAGTGTGAGCTGCTGAAGGGGTGCCAGCCCCATCCTCCTCCTGCTGCTCCCTCCCCAGCCACTCGAGGTGGCCCAGGAGGGGGATGACATGGTCCTGCTGTCACTGCTCTGCCTCCTTTGTGGTCCCACCATCCTCTTGGTCCATCAGCAGCTCCAAGGGGTCAGGCTGTTATCAGGGCAGAGCCCCAGAGGGTTGTTCCTCCCCTGGGCTGCAGCCCAGGCCTGTGGGAGATGAGCAGAGGGAACACTGAGGTGACATCTGAGCCCACCTCCCTCCTGTGCTGGAGGCACCCGTGGGGATCAGCTCCGGATCCCAGAGATTGGGTCCCACCCAGAGTGGGATGAGCCTGTTCCAAGGCTGCATCAGAGGGATGAGGATGAGAGAGCTTTGGGTCCTGGAGCAGAAATGCCACTGTGGGGACACACCTGGGTGTTTAGAGGCACCAGGGCAGGTTGGAGCAAAAAGAGGGGGAAGCTGCCTGGGATCCCAAGGTGGGGATGGAGAGCAGAGAAGGGGTTGATGTTGCCTCAGGGGCCATCACCTTCCTCATCCTGAGCCTCTGACGCCTTCCTCTCCATGCTCTGGGACAGCAGGGTCAGCCTGTTGAGGGCCAGCAGGGCTTTCCCTGTTTTCTGGAGGGAACAGAAGGAGCACTGAGCCCTGCCAGAGCCATGCCCATCCCCACACCCTCATCCCCCACCCCGTACCTGCCACTTCCGACGCGTCAGGAACTGCCTGATCCTGTCCTTGCAGAGCGCCCTGGAGCTGCTGGGCTGGGGGTGCTGCAGCCAGGGGTGCAGCAGAGCCCCTGCACTGGGCAGCCGGAGCCTGGGACACACAGGGGGGTCAGGGGGGGCTGCCCCACTGTCAGACCCCTCTGCTGCCTGGAGCACGCCCTCCACATGCAGCACCCCAAACCCCAGCCCAGCTCCTACCGGGGGTCCTTCTGCAGCAGTTGGCTGATGAAGTCCTTGGCTTGCTGGGAGATCTCTGAGAAGGTCTCCTCCTCGAAGTCCCAGCAGGCAGCCGTGACGTTGCTCAGCGTCTCCATGTCCGTGTCCCCCTGGAAAGGGGACTCCCCACTCAGCCTGCAGAGGTGACCCCCAGACATCAGCGGCAGCTCAGCCCCCTCCAGCCCCACCAGCTGCTCCCAGGAGGCACTCACAGGATGTAGCAGATCACACCAACACTCCACATGTCCGTGGTGAAGCTCACGGGCTCAAAGGCGACCACTTCTGGGGCCATGAACTCGGGGGTGCCGTGCAACACCTTCACAGGGGTGTCTGGGGCTGCGGAGGAGATGGAGGGGCAGGTGACTGTCTGGAACCTCCCCAGGGCAGGGATCCAACCAGGACACAGCCCTGTGACACACCAATCCCCAGCAGGTGGATGAGGTCCTGTGCCCAGGTGGACCTGCTGCCCTCCAGGACCCATCACAAGCCTTGGTGCTCTCTTAGAGCACCTCTGGGTGCTGGGCACCCACAGGCACAGGGGTCTTGGGGGTCAGCACCTCGGCCACAGGGCTGGGGACACGTGGGTTTCCCCAGAGTATCTTATGGTCACCAGGAAGGGGCAGGTTTGGTGGCACAGCCTCTCAGGCAGGAGGACACCAGGCTCCTCACGATGTGCTGGGGCAGACCCTGTCCCTGTGACAGTGCCAGTCCCTGCCCCGGCCCCCCAGGACCCCCCTGTGTCTCACCCAGCTTCCGTGCCAGGCCAAAGTCGATGATCTTGACCCAGTGGCTGTTGGGGCTGACACAGACGATGTTCTCGGGTTTGAGGTCGAGGTGGACGATGGCCTGGCCGTGCATGAACTGCAGCCCCTCCAGGATCTGCCGCACGTACTGGGCACTGCTGGGCTCCGTGTGCTCGAAGTCGTCATCCACGATGCGCTCAAAGAGCTCCCCACCTGCCACGCTGGGGACAGCAAGGGGTGGGGGCCCTGCTGGGGACCCTGCTGGGCTCTACTGGCCCCACTGGGGAGCCCAGACCTCATGCTCTGGCAGGATCTCACTACCCTTATCTCCAGGGTCTGCAGGTCCCTCATCCATCCTACACCCCACGGCACAGGGACCCCTCCCCATCTGCCACACTGGGGACCCCACTGGGATCTGCCAGCCTCGAGGAGTGGAAACCCCACTGGGGAACCCAGACCTGATGCTTTGGGAGCATCTCACCATTCAAACCTCCAGGGTCTCCCCATCCATCCTACACCCCACAGCACAGGGACCCCTCCCCACCTGCCACACTGGGGACAATAAAATACAGGGGACCCCACTGGGATCTGCCAGCCCCGAGGAGTGAAAGTCCCACCAGGGAACCCAGACCTGATGCTCTGGGAGCATCTCACCACTCAAACCTCCAGGGTCTCCCCATCCATCCTACACCCCACAGCACAGGGACCCCTCCCAACCCTCAGTGCCCCCCTAGCAGAGCCCAGCACTGCACCCACCACCCCAAAACTTGGCTCAGTGCCCCCACTCACTACTCCATCACCATGACCAGCTGGGTGGGGCCCTGGAAGGCAGCGAGGCACTGCACGAGGCGGGGGTGGTGCAGCAGGTTCATCAGCTCCACCTCGGCCCGGGCCGCCTCCCTCTCCTTGCCCGTCCGTGTCCTGAAGTATTTCTCAGCCCGGATTTTGCCGGAGGCTTTTTCCTGCAGCCGGTACACGGTCCCAAACTTCCCCCTGGGACAGAGCGAGGATGAGGGATGGAGGAACCACCACCTCCTCCTCCCTGCATCCCACCGGGGCTGGGCATGGACAGCCAGGGACCAGCCCCACGTGGTGGGGATGTGGGACCCCCACTTACTCTCCCAGCTTCTCCAGCTGCGTGTACACATCAGAAACCTTGTCCTGGCTGTTGATGACCACGTCACAGTGTTCAAAGGTCTCCTCAGCTCCTGGGGGGATGGAGCAGGGTGGGCCATGCAGGGATCCTCAGGGACCAGCTGCCTGTAGCTCCCCTCCAGTGCTTATTTCTGTCCCCTGTTCTATCCAGGACGGACCACCCTCCCCACGCCATGCAGATGGGACATGGGGGGACACGGGGACAGGGGCTGCTGCCACAGGAGCTCCTGGAGCAGCTCAGTACCCTGCAAAGCAGGTTTGGGGTGAAAGGTGCTTTCAGGATCAAAAATCCAAGAGAAGTGGGACCATTAAAGAGGATGGGATGGAGGCTGGTGCTGATTTGGGCAGATTCAGGGTGGGTCACACCAGCACTGCCGTCCCCTGTGCCTCTCCAGGGACAGACCAAGGGCTCTGCTGTACCTTCTGCCTGGGACATGGTGGTGTCACTGGCTCCTCAGAGGGTGCTGGCACAGTCAGGATGGTGCTGGATGTGTCCCCGAGGGTCCGGCAGCCCCAGGCTGGGACAGGTGACAGCCGTGTGTCCACTCCAGCCGCTCCCCCGATCCCTGGGCCTTCCCCCTGTGGGTGAGACCACCGTCACCTCCACCCACACTGCCCATCCCACCCCAGAGGCCCACCTTGTTGGACCCAAAGGGACCAAACCAAATTTTAAAGCCAAGTCCCTTCTTGGACAGGGACAACCCCATTCTACAAGCGCCTTGGGCTCCAAGTCCACGTTTTTCCTGTGCCCCATCCTGCATCAGCCAGGAAATCCCCAGGAAAACCACATTTGTAGGGCAAAGGACACATCTTCTTACACGTCCCCTCCACCCTCCATCCACCAGAAGGCTGGGAGGACAGGGAGGTGACACCCAGGGGTGCCAGGCAGCAGCACCCAAACCCCACCCCGAGAGCCACAGCACTGACCTGTCACTGTCCTCTCCCTCCTGTCCAGGCCACCGGCAGGTCCTTGACCCTGCCTGGTCACTGTGGAACCACCGGGGAGCTGGAGAGGGGGAAGGGACAATGCTGGGGGTCAAGGACAGCCGGGACCACAACGTGGGGATGTCTCAGGGTCAGAACCAAGAGCATCCCTCCCACTGCGGTGCTGGGAACAGCCCCAGCTCCCCCCTCCCTTTCCTTCCCCACCGGAGCGTTTCCGGACTTGGGGGATAAACAACCCCCAGCACCACCGAGCCCTCCCCAGAGCGTGTCCCCAGCCGCAGTCCCAAACCCCTCGCCACTGCGGGTGGCACCGTGCAGGGTCCCAGGGCTGCACCACGAGGGGCTCGGCAAGAGGAATCCGGGGGCGGGGGGGTCTGCACAGCCCCGACACACCTCACCACGGGGCACAAAGCTCAGCCTCGCACTGCCCTCCCAGCCCGTACCCAGAGCTCGGAGCCTCCCGGGAGATAAATCCAGCCCCAGCACAGCCCGCCCCCTTCCCACCCGTGGGTGGGTTCCCGCAGAGGGGCTGAGCCCCCACACCTGCCCCCAATCCCGGCCCCACCCGCAGCTACCACCGCTGTCCCGCCCTGGGCTTCAGCTGCCCCCGGGGGGCTCAGCTCGGGCTTCGGGCAAGCCGGAATGAGGGGAACAGGCAAAACTCCCCGGGTCTCCCAGCCCGGTGATTTGGAGGGAAAGCGCGGCTTTCCAGCTTTTATCCCCCCAAAAAGCAGCACTGTGCGGCCGCATGTGGCCGTGCCTCAGTTTCCCCCGCTATAAACCGGGAGTAACACCGTGATTTCCCCCCTGGCGCTGAGTGCAGAGCTGGGGATCGGGTCCGAAACTCCCGTGTCACCGAAGGGGTGTCACCGAGGGGGTGTCGCGCCGGGGTTACCTGTGTCCGGAGCCGGGGTTTGGGGCCGTGCCAGCCCTGCCGAGCACGCCCCGCAGCCGCTCCCACGGTCGGCACAAAGTCCGCGGCCCCGGGCAGGGACTCGGGGACAAAGGGGCGATGGCAGGGCCACCACGGGCCCGCCGCGCCTCTGTCACCATGCCCGTGTCACCGTGCCCTTGCCCGCAGGGGGGTCCTGTGCGGGGGCTCCGGGCCCGGCTCGGCCCCGCCGGGATATCGACTGGTGCTGGGGACAGGACGCGACACGGGGGTGGCCTGGCTGGGGACAGGCGGGTGGAGCGCGGCTGGGACGCATCCCGGGCCGGGAGGGAGGGATGCAGGGATGGATGGACGGACGGACGGACGGACGGATGGAGGGATGGATGGATGGAGGGATGCAGGGATGGATGGATGGATGGATGGATGGATGGATGGATGGATGGAGGATGGATGGATGAATGAATGGATGGATGCAGGAATGGATGCAGGGATGGATGGGGACCCGGCCGGGGTGAGGGCGGGCACCCTCCCGGCTGGCTCGGTCCCTCTCCGGTGGTGCTGGGGCTGCTCCCGGCCCACGGAAGGGCAGGATGCGGCCCAGGAATGCGAGGGATCCCGGCAGCCGCTTGATGTCAGTGTTGGCCCGACGCTGCTCCCGGCGACGAGCGGAAAAACGAGCAGGCCAGGAGGGAACAAAGATTTGTTATCTGGGGGGTCTCTGGAGCCGGGGGCGGGGGGGCAGCGCTGGGATGCAGCGCTTGGCTGGAGGGTGAATCCCTCGGGAGCCGCATCCCCTCCGGATGGAATATCGCATCCAAGGGACACCAACAGCAGGGAAAGCTGGATGCTGGTCCAGGGATGAGGGGGCACATCCATCCATCCATCCATCCATCCATCCATCCATCCATCCATCCATCCATCCATCCTTTGGGGTTTTCCAGCCTCGGTACCAACAGCTCATAGTTCAGTGGCCACCGACCCCATCCCTGTTCCACGGCTTTGCTTTTGGATTTGGGAATGTGGCCCATCCGAAATGCCCAGTGGTTCGTTACCCACCCTGAACACCCTCTCCTTGTGCCTTATAAAATGAATTAATTATTCAGTACAACTTGCACCCAGGCACCCTCGTTTTCCTGCTCGGGGGGTCAGGTTGTCCCCACGTGCCCGGAGGAGCCCCTGGCACAGCCAGGATGGCACTTCCAGGTGCCCTCCCCACCCCAAACCTGCCATGGGGTGCCCACCGGGCCCCCCCAGGCTCACCCTGACCCCCCACCCCGTGCAGGCCTTGGGCTCAGTCAGGGCCCTTTGTGCAGATTCAGCTGCCTCTGCTTTTTTGTAGGTCCTACAATAAGCGGTGTCACGGCAGGGCTCGGCCGTGGGTGACAATGGGGGGGGGGACGGGGTCACCTCCCCGTGTCCTGGGTCTGTCCCCTGTGCCTGAGGGAAGGGCTCTGACCCCAGGGGGGCACAGCCCCTGCCCCATCACCCGGGGGGGCCACTGTCCCTGCTGTCCCCTCATCTGGGGGGACACTGTCCCTGCTGCCCCCACTGCCCCGGGAAGGAACACCAAGCACATGGGCCAGGGGTGTGGGGACATGGGTGACATGGGGACAGAGAGGGCACAGAGGGCTTGGGGGGCACAGGGGACGTGGGGACAGAAGGAGAACATGGGGACACAGCGGG
>VXBX01006564.1:186191-207370 GCA_013400415.1 Scytalopus superciliaris
CTGGGTCCAGGGTGAGATCTGGGGGTGGGATTAAGATGTGGGTCAGAGTGCAGGGACTGAGGTCTGGGGTCAAGGGCTGGGGTTGGAGGTCAGGGTCAGGGTCTGAGGTCTGGAGTTGGGATTAGGGTCTGAGTCAGGGTCCAGGGTTTTGATTTGGGGCCTGAGGCCCAAGGGCAGGGTCTGGGATCAGGGTCAGGATCTGGGGTCAGGGTCACGGTCCAGGGTCTGGGGTCAGGGTGTGGGGTCAGGGTCAAGGTCCAGGGTCAGGGTGTGGGATCTAAAGTCAAGGTGTAGGTGTTGGCTGAAGGTCTGGGATCCTGGGCTCAGATTAAGGTCCGTGTCAGCATCCAAGGTCTGAGCACTGGGATCAGGGTCTGGTGTCCGAGTTCAGGGGCCAGGGTTGGGGGCTGCGCAGGGCCTGGTTTTGGGGTCCCCACAGCCAGGCAGGCTCTGGGGCAGGCATCAGGCAGTGCTGTGGCCCCACATGAGCCCCGTGGGTGCAGCTCAGCCGTGTCCCCCCGCCATGTCCCCCCCCAGGCACAGCGCTAGCCCGGTACAATGCCCGGCAGCTGAGCCGCGTGTACCCGCTGGGGCTGAAGATGAACTCGGCCAACTACAACCCCCAGGAGATGTGGAACGCCGGCTGCCAGCTGGGTGAGACCCCCCAGCCCGCCGGGGCACCCGGCACCCGCCCCCGGGGCTGGCACCCCCCCTGACACCCATCCCGCTATCCCCACAGTGGCTCTCAACTTCCAGACGCCGGGATATGAGATGGATCTGAACACCGGGCGCTTCCTGGGCAATGGGGGCTGTGGGTACGTGCTGAAGCCCCCCTGTCTGTGCAGCCCCTCTGGAGAGGGGTCCCGGCGCGTGGAGCTGCACATCAGGGTGAGGGCACCCCACAATCCCTGGCCAGGTGCTACCTGTGTCCCTTTTCCTGGGTGACACCAACCCCACTGCCAGCCAGGTGCCACCCGTGTCCCCTCAGGGTGATGCCAATCCCCATGTCCAGCCAAGTGCCACCCATAGACTTTCTTCTGGTGCCACCAGCCTCTCTTCCCCTTGGAACACTGACCCTGTCCTCCCATCTGCTTGGGTGCCATCCATGTCCCTTTGCCTGGATGGCACCAACCACCTCCCTCCTCCTCACCCCATCCCCTCTCCTGACCACGTGCCACCCATGTCCCTTCTCCCAGGTGACACCAACCCTGTCCCCAAACCCAGCTGGTATCAGCCACATCCCTTCTACTGGGTGGCATCAACCACCTCTCTCCTCCTCACGCTTCCCCAGTCCCAGCCAAGTGCCACCCACATCCCTTCTGGAGACAGCAGCCCTGTCCCTACACCCACATCTCCCCTGGGCCCCCCTGTGGTCCCTGTCCCCTCGTGCCCCTGGTTCCCCAGCCCCCTGTCCCCCAGGTGATCACAGCACAGCAGCTGCCCAAGCTGAACAGGGAGAAGGGCAGCTCCATCGTGGATCCCTTTGTGCGTGTGGAGCTCCACGGGGTCCCGGCCGACTGTGCCAAGCAGCAAACCCGGCACAAGCTCAACAATGGTCAGTGCTGGGGACACCCCCAGGGCACCCTGACCCCCGGGGACACCCAAGGGACACCTCCAGGCACCCTGGCCCCAGGGGACACCCCAGGACACCTCAGGGACATCCCTGGGCACTCTGACCCCGGGGACACCCCGGGGACACCCCAGGGCACACTGTCCCTAAGCCTCCCCAATGCCCAGGAATGCCAAAGAACACCTTGATTCCCAACGTATCCAGGGACACCCCAGGGTACCTGATCCTAAGGAACATCTCAGGGCTTCCAAACCCCAGGGACACCCCAGGGCACCTGATCTCTGGGGGTGTTCCTGGGCACCCTGACCCCGGGGACACCCCAGAGCACCCTGGTCCCCAGTGCTCCATCCCCAGCACAGCCTGATCCCCACCCGTGGCAGGGTCCCAGCATGTCCCAGTCCTCCCCAGTGCTACTCCCTCCTGGTCTCCAGTATATCCAGCCCAAGCCCAGTATGACACCCATTATCCCCAGTACAGTCCATCACAGCCCCAGTAGGACCGTCATTCCTGAGGATACCCTACCTCAGCACCAGTATAACCCCCTTTCCCCCACCAAACCCCCTATTCCCCCAGTACATCCCACTGCAGCCACAGTATGATCCCCATTCCCCCAGTATGACCCCTATTTCCCCAGTATACCCCACTGTGGCCACAGTAGGACCCCCATTCACCCAGTATAGCCCAGTCCAACACCAATAAGCCCCTTTCCCCCAGTACACCCCACACAGCCCCAGCATGACCCATTTTCCCCAGTACACCCCACCACGGCCCCAGTATCCCCCCAGTACCCACATCCCCCAGGGCAGGGGCAGGTCTGGATGGTCCCTGGGGTGGGTGGGGGGCCCTGCCCATGCCCCTCCGGGTGCCACAGGGTTCAACCCTCGCTGGGAGGAGACGCTGCGGTTCCTGGTGCGGGTGCCCGAGCTGGCCCTGCTGCGCTTCGTGGTGGAGGACTATGACAGCACCTCCTGCAACGACTTCGTGGGGCAGTTCACGCTGCCCCTGCCCAGTGTGCGCACAGGTGGGTGGGGGGGCTGCCCCGCTGACCCCGGGGATGGGGCAGCCCCCTGCCCCCCGCTGAGCCCCCTCTGTGCCCCCAGGGTACCGTCACATCCACCTGCTCTCCAAGGACGGCGCGTCCCTCTCCCCGGCCACGCTCTTTGTGCACGTCCAGTGCAAGCGCCTGTGAGGTCCCCGTGGGAGGGACCCGCCCTGTCCCCAGGTGGGGGACAACGTGCTCCTCCCTGGGGTGGGCACCCTCCTGCTCCCTGTGCAGGGACAGCCCGGGGACACCGTTCAGCTGCCAATGGTGGCAGCACCCAAGGGGCTGGGGGACCCCTCCGTGTCCCACAGTGCCACCCCGTGTGCTGCTGCCTCGCTCCTCCCCTCCCTGGGGGGACAGAGATGTTGTGACAGCCAGGACAGGGTGACCAGGCCACAGAAAGCCCAGCACAGCCCTCCAGGATTGACAGCATCCCCCAAACACCAGGCCTTGCTTGATCCCAGCCCTTCCTTGGGCTGTGAGGACAGTGCCATCACCACGAGGTCCCCAAGGTGACCCTGCCACCATGTACCCATTGTGCCCAGCTGGGGACACACTCACAGCCCCTGGTCCATCCCCAGCAATGGTCACAGATTTATGCCCCAGGGTCAAGCCAGTCGAATAAAGGTTTTATTTTAACAGAGCCTGTCCCTGTGTCCCTGTCACCCCCCGGGGCCCACTGTGGGGGATGAGGGCTGAGCCCACCCCCCAGCCAGCACTGCCCCAGGGAGCTGCCAAGGGTGCTGCACCCCTGGAAGCTGGAGGGGAATCATTGGAGCAGCCCTCAAACCTGCCCTGGGGGCAAGGGGAGGGTCCCACTGGGTACCCCCAACCCACACCCAGTCTCCCCCAGCCCAGGACAGCAGAGACACAGGAGGGGACACAGAGGTACTTGCATAGGTGACACAGGACCCCGAGCAGGAGGATGTGATGCTGCCAGGCGGAGACATGATGGGCTCCTGGTCCCCACTGAGGCCCCACAGGTCCAGGCTGGGGTGGGCAGAGACCCTCAGGGTCCATGGTGCCACGGGGTGTGACAGGGACATGTGGGGACAGGGAGGCGTGGGAGTGCATAGACAGGGTCTTGGCCTTGGTGTGCAGCTTTGGAAACCTTTGGCTGGAAGGACAGGAGCATCTTGGAGCTCTGGGTGGACACAGTTCATGACTTGGCAGGAGGCTGTCCGGGCACTCCTTTCCCAAAGTATCCTGAAGGGATGAAGGTTCTCCATGAAAGAAGACATTTCCTTTATCTGGGCAGGTCCCACAGCACAGGATGACGAGCTGGGAGCTGGTGCAGGAGGCACCGGGTGGCTGGGGAGCCTGAGGGCCCGGGGTGATGCCGACGGCGTGGGTCCGTATTTCCATGCTTCCACAGAAAAGCAGCTGAGGCAGAGGTGATGGAGCATCTCCTGGTGCCCACAGCCCCAGTGTTAGAGGGGAGGCTGAGGGGAGGGAGCCCCAGGAGTCTGAGCAGAGCAGGGTGTGCAGACACACTCCAGAGGTGCGGAGATGGAGAGCAGAGTCCCTGTGGCCCTTCGGCGCTGCCGGCCCTCGGTTCAGCGCCCGCCCCCTGGGAGGGCTGAGTCTCCGTGGCTGAGCAGGAGATGGGACAAGGCATCGCTTGCACAAATAGCCCTTAGAAAGGAATCTCGACGTGCTCCCGAGCCCGCGGGGAGGGACCCCAGTTTAGCAGAGGAGGGAGCAAACTGGGGGCAAAGAGCCGAGCAAGGGAGAGCCCAAAGCACGCTCGGGGCAGGCAGGAGGGCCTGGCACCACATCCACAGCCAGCACATCCCGGTGCTCCACCACAGCATCGACCTCGTTGTGCCCACGGAGAACAGTCCCGGTCCAGCGGCCCGGAGGGGGCCCTTCAGCAGCCGAATGCGACTCATGGCAGTTGGGAACAGGAAAGATTTAAAATATATATAATATATACTTTTATTATTCACCCGTTAACTCCATTATATGCCAATCATGATCTAGTTTCAGCAGTTACATTCCCTTGATCATGTCTTTATGAGGATGCAACGAGGCCGGGCGAGGAGGCGGCTGATGGCGGCGGGAGCCGTGGCGGCTGCTCCGCTCCCCGGCCCGGCGCCGGTCCAGCTTTGGCAGAAAGGATGAGGGGCAGCACCTCGGCCGGGCCCGGCTCCTCCACGCTCTCCTGGCAAGGGCTCACTTACTGCAGCACCAGTCCAACCTGGGAGCAAGGGACACGGGGGGTCAGGGTGTGCCCCAACACCGGCACTGCCGGCTCCGGCTCGCGGCAGGCGCGGCTCACGGCACTGGGAGGGCTCAGCACTGCCCAGGTGGGTTTCCTCACCAGTTTGGGCGTATTTGAGAGCACCAAAGCCCTGGGCTTGTGGCTGAACAGGCACACAGGCCCTGCCCAGCTCTGATCTGGGGAGGTGCCCAGTGTTTGGGGTGTGACAAACCACAAACCCCTCCAGTCTGTGAGACAGACTTGATTCATGAGCCAAGGGTGTTTCTGAGCTCGTGATGATTGAAGGGAGGGAACACCTTGGCCATGGAGCCAGGCTGGGAGAGCTGGGGGTGTTCAGCCTGGAGAAGAGAAGGCTCCAGGGAAACTTCAGAGCCTCCTCCAGTGCCTAAAGGGGCTCCAGGAGAGCTGGAGAGACACTTTGGACAAGAGAGGAAGGGACAGGGCAAGGGGGAAGAGATTGCCAGAGATGGGATACTGGGGAGAAATTTTCCCCTGTGAGGGTGGGCAGGCCCTGGCACAGGGTGCCCAGGGAAGCTGTGGCTGCCCCATCCCTGGGAGTGTCCAAGGCCAGGTTGGACAGGGATTGGAGCAACCTGGACTAGTGGAAGATGTCCCTGCCCATGGCAGGGGGTGGCACTGGATGGGCTTTAAGGTCCCTTCCAACTCAAACCATTCTGGGATTCTATTTGGGAAAAGCTGCTTCCCAAAGCCCAGTCCCAGGACAGGTCCCACTGCTGGGGACTCTCCAGGATGTGCTGGCAGCTGGTCCTGCTCTCCAACCCACTGGACCCACAGGCAGCCCCACCACAGGGAACATCCAGGGAGCATTCCCAGCACCAGGCTCTCCAACCTACCAGCTCTCTCCGTGAGAAAAGGGATTGCTGACACCTCCTGGGAACCTCCTGAGGTTTCCTGGAAAGCTCACTGACCAAGTGAGGCTGGTTTAGGGTGTGTTTTAGGGTGGTGTGTTTTGTGCCCAGAGACACACCACGGAAGCAGAGCCCCGTGACTGCCATCAAGGCACTAATTAGCTGTTAAAGCATTAATTAGCTGTGATGTAGCTGGGCAGATTCTGGTTCCATCCGCTCCAAGGGGGTTGTGGACTGGGTAGATGCTGAGCATCTTTAGGGTGAAGGGACAGTGGCAACAGCACTAACCTAAAGAGGGCCCAGGGCTGGCAGACAGGGTGTCCAGAGCCCTGCACTGGGAGCAGATGGGTGGGGAGTGGCTGCTGGCCCTGAGGTCAAGGTGACACCCTGTGAGTCCATGGCTCATGGTGGCACAGCTCATCCTCACAGGATCCTGTTCACCACAATCCAACACCTCTCAAGTCTCCTGTTGTTCCTCCCAGCCCACTCAGACAGCGACACCCAGGGCTATGTGGTGACACCCCGGTCCTGTGAGGGCTCACAGGGCACAGCAACTGCTTCCCAGGTGACTGTCACAACCACTGGTGTCACACCTGCCACCCTGCAGCCCTCTGTCTGTCTCCTCCATGCCTGCCCTCCTTCCACAGAGGGGAGGGCTTGTCCCTGCTGGTGTCGGACAGGGGAGAGGGACTGAACCTGCACTAGCCCAAGAACAGAATGAGCCTGCAGAGATGAGTGCCAGGGGATTCTCCCCAGGGACACACTCTGTGCAGGGACAGCACAGCTGACACGTGTGACAGACCCCAGCCAGCCTGGGAACACCGAGGGGTGTGTGACACCAAACTCGCCTCCCCTTCCCCACCCCACAGCACTGACCTTCTCTGGGGCCATGCTGGGACACTTCCAATTGTACAGGTAATACTGCAGGTTCCCGTCCCCGATCCCAAACTTCAGCTTCTCCAGGAAGGTTTTGTTTTCCATGAGATCCAGTGCATTAAAGACGTCGAATCCTTTCTGCACAGGGAAGACACAAAGCCATCAGCTCCTGCTTTTGTACTAGGCAGTTCTTCCTACCTGTGAGTGCCTGTGCCCCTCTCCTGCCCAGCTCTGCATCCCAGAAAAAGGATCTGAGGCCACCAGGGAAGAGCTTAACCTTGGTGTACCCACACTCAATGCAAGTGCTCTGGACACACAGCAGGGCTGTTTGCTGTAGGACACGAGTGCACACCCTGAGCTCAGCTCACCACAAGCTGGAAGGTCCAGGGTACCCCTGCATCCTTCTCTTGGGTAGCAGACCCTTTAGGATTTTGGGAGCAAGCCCTGCCCTGTGGCTGGCCCTTCCCACAAAAGCAAGGGTGACCAGCCTCCCATGAGCTTCCTGATGAGTTCACGGTGCCCAGTGAGCTCCCTGGTGAGCTTTCTGGTGCCCAGTGAGCTGCCAGTGCCCAGTGAGGTTCCTGGTGAGCTCCTGGTGCCCAGTGAGGTTCCCAGTGCCCCGTGGTGCCTCCCTGCCCTGCCATCCCTCACCGACTTGGCGAGGATGAGCGCGTCACTCATGAGGTCAATGAGAGGCGTCTTGGTGTGAACGTTGTAGAAGGAATAAGCAGCTTTCAGGCTCTTGTGAGTCGGGTGGTTCATGATGGTGGAGGGCAGCGTGTAGAAGCTCAGGAAGTCTGTCACCTCCCCTGGGGCGCTCTGGAAGGCAGAGGAGACACCATGACACATCAGAGCTGGGATAAAGCCCAGGTGGAGCCTTAGAGGGGCTTTTCCAGTCAGAGTGACGGGTGGGAGGAGACTCTGGGCATCCCAGGACGGAGGCACCACCCTCCAGCAAACTCCCACCCTGGAAGGGCATCTCACTGCAACCTCCCCAATCACTCCCACAGGGGCAAAACCCAGGAAAACCCCCCCATCCCAATCCTGCCCCTCACCTCTACCACAAAGGTGTCGATGATGTTCTCCTGAGGTAAGAACCAGTGCTCCACCTCCTCTCGGCTCATCACAGGCGTCAGGTGGAACTGCTTCAGGTACTCAGTCAAGAGTTTGTGCACAGCAGAGATATCCCTGTGCTCCATGGGCCGCAGGCCGGGAGTCTTGGGAGTCTACAGAAAGTGGGACAAATCGTTTTGTTGCTTGCACAGTGGTTTTCATCACCCAAGGGCTCTCCAGCAAGCAGCGTGGAGATGTTCCCTGCTTAGCTCAGCCCGCTTTCAGCCCCCCAGCCCAGCCCTGCATGCCCAGCAAAGGATGGATGTGATCGGCCGTGACACCGATGGCAAAGATCACAGGGAGCACAGCACGTGCCAGAGCCCCATGTGCCAGGTCAGGTCCCACTGGGAGTGGCCTCCTGCCCACTGACACCAGCAGAGCTCTGCTCCCCTCCAGGTCTCTGCTCCACTTGCAGTGGGGATGGGCTGGGAGACGTGTCCTTGCTCTGCACAGAACTGCCTGATGTTATTCCCAGTTGGCCTCAATTACTAATCTAGGGTTGGGATCGCTCAGCAAGCCCAGATCAGCTCGGGCTGAGTTTCTGTGCAGAAAACCTGCAGTTCCACCTCAGCAGTGGGTGCCTGTGTGGTGGCAGGAGGCAGGAGCTGGGAGTCTTGTGCTGCCCGACACCAAAACAGCACCTTCCAACCCACACAGGCAGCTCTGGCCCACAGAAAGGAGCCAGCAAGGTCGGGGAAGGTGGTGGCAATTTTAATGCTTTGTTTGTGTTTTTTTTTCTCATATCCAGCTGGGGAACCTCCCCAGCAGGACAACTGCAGTGCCAGATCTGATCAGTGTGACTGAAGAACGAGGCACTAACCCACTCCAAGGTCATGCTGAGGCTGTGTTTGGACAGATGAAGGCTGTCAGATCTGCCTGCTCGTTTTACCAGGAGGACAGGCTGTGACTCACCATCAAACAAAACCTCACAGGGTCCTCTAACTGCAAGAGTTTGCCCTTAAAATGCAGGTGCCCGGGCAGAAATACATAAAGATTAAATAAAGCACAATTGCTTGACGGAGTCATTTACTACATGGAGCAAACCCCGGGTCTCCAGGCAGAGGACTCGGCCTCGGGCAGGATGTCTGTGCCTCCAGTTCCCAGCCTGGCCCAGCGAGGGGCAATTCCTGAGCTCTGCTCCCGGCTGGAACCCACCTCGGGCAGCCGGTAAAGCTTCGTGGTACGTTGCATAGTCATGTTCCTGCTCAGGTGGGAAAATTTGACCTCGATGAGTTTCCGAGGATTCAGGGAGCGGTGCCAGTACCTGCAGAAACACACTGGCGGTGGGACAGGGCTCTGGGGCACGGGGGCAGTGAGAGCACCAGGCCAGCAGCTCCCACAAACACAGGCCCGAAGCACTTGTGCTTCAGAAGTCTCCTCTCCCGTGTTACATGAGCAGCTTTAGCAAAGCCACTGCACTTAATCCTGAAAGGACAGTGTGGGGAGGAGAAAGCTGGGCTGGGATAACTCTCTCCTGTCCCAGGGAATCCCACGCACTACTGGCCACAGAAAGAACCTCAGGAAGGACTGATCTGCAGACTGGAATCTCTGGAGAGCCACAGGCACTCACCTGCATGTCCCCACAGGCTTTGGCAGCACCACTCCCGCCGTGTAAACAGCCTGGAAGATCCCCTCCAGATGCACCCGCCGCGTGATCTCGCGGATCAGAACTGGCGCCACCCGCTTGGAGCGCAGCTTTTTGTGGACACACAGGAAGTTTATCTCCACCATCTTCTTCTCTCTTGGGGAAGAAACAATGCGGAGCATGAGACCCGACTGTGCTGACCTGGGAGGATCAGACCAACGCCCTGGGTGATTTACCCCCAGCCCCTTCAGGGGAGTGAGGAGCCAAGGCCTCAAGGAGGGCCAAGGGCTGGGTTTGGAGAACTCTCCCTTAAGCTGTTACTCAAGGTTTTCCAGGAAAAATGGTCCAAATCTGCATGAGGGGAGGTTTATGTTGAACATTAGGAAAAGGTTCTTCCCCCAGAGGGTGGTGGGTACTAACCAGGCTCCCCAGGGCAGTGGGCATGGCCCCAAGGCTGCCAGAGCCCCAGGAGGGTTTGGACAACACTCTGAGGGACAGGGTGGGATTGCTGAGGTATCTGTGCAGGATGTTGGACTGGATGATCCTTGGAGGTCCCTTCCAGCTCAGGGTGTTTTATGCCTCCATCCAGCCCTGGCTGAATTCTGTAAGCCAGAGCTCTAAGCTGACCTCACTCATTGAGGAAGAGCCTTCATGGCTGTTAACTCTGTCCTTGTGCAGAGCTTCCCTGACCACATCAAATAACCCCCACCTCCTCCTCCAGGGCTGAAGGGTAGAGGTCTGGCTGTGGGCTGGGGAGCACAATGCAGCCAGACCCCTCAGTGCTCCCAGGAAGGCCCACATGGCAGCAAGAGGCAGGATGAGAAGCACAGCAGAGCAGCACTCACGTGTCATAGATGTGGATGGTGGCTGGAATGGCGCTGATAAATCCAACCAGCTTCTTGCTGGAGACAACTCGGACCCCACAGTGCCACTGGGGCAGCCAGCCCGGGGGACGCAGTGCCCTGGGGAGAGACAGAAACACCTCAGCAGCCACCTCCCAAGTCCCCAGTGTGCCTGCTCCTGCCCCCCACCCTGCCCTGGGACACCCTGTGTCCTGCTCACAGGCAGGAGGATGAGAGAGTGACAGTGATGTGCCAAGGACTGCTGGGAGGCAGGGCAATTCCTGCACTCCATGGCCAAGGCCAGTCCTCACTAGTGACACAGGAGGAAATCCCCGTTCCTCGATTCAGGAACACCCTGAGCAAACAGCTCTGCTGCAACAGGGCTCCAAGGGTAATTGCTGGCAGCATCACTTGGCTGACACCTTCATCCCACAGCCCCAGGGCACTGAGGAGTTCCTCAGCTGTTGGGAGTTTCACAAACACTTGAGGGATCAAACCAAAGAGGAAAAGGGTGCACTTTTAGGCTCCCATACCTCAAAGAAGCCAGAGGCAGGCAGGGTTGGGTGACAGCCCCCCTGACAGTGTCCCTGGGACACTGTGCACGGTGACAGATGGGGAAGGGACATTTCAGGAGAAGTGAGCTGGGATGAGCAAAGGCAGCTGCAGTGCTGTCACTGGGGCAAGGCTTGTCAGCATCCAACACCCCGTGCTGCACACTCCTGGTGCCACTCACCACAGCAGGAACTCGGGAGAGTAATCGAACCGGAACATGTTGTCGTCGTCCTCCACGTAGTTCTCGTTGAGCAGCGTGTAGAGCTCCTTCAGCTGCAGCAGCACAGACCACATGGCTTAGGGAAGTTACTCAGCCAAAACCTGCCCCAGCTGCCCCGAGAAGGGGCCCTCAACACCCTGTGTGTGCCCCAGCACTGGGTGCCATGTGCAACCCCATGCTCTGGGCTTTGGACTGGTGCTGGGGCAGAGCAGGGTGAGCAGCAGGACACAGGAAGCCCTGTAGCCCTTGGATTATCTCCCAGGGAGGTGGGTCATAGCCTAAAAGGTCTCCTTAAGGGAAAATTCCTGGCTTCAAGCATCCTTCTTGACCCCATGGAGAAACCAGGCCAAGCTGGCCAACATGGGATGGGTGAGAGGGAAGTGCATTGGGGGAAGTCAAACCCATCCTACCCCAAGGAGATGGTGTGACACCGAGCTGGAGCGGTGAAGGACACGTTTCCATCCCCCAAACAACCTCCAACAGCCCAAGCATAGCACTGCCAAGTGAGATGCCCTCCTAGCACACGCGAGCCTGTACTCACCACGCCTCTGTCCCCGAGGTCCAGGGCATCCCAGGTGAAGCCCTGGGGCAGGGTGTATGGCTCCTGACGGATATTGTCCTTGTCCGGCTCCACCGGACCGTGGGTGTTCACCACTTCTCCTGTAAGACAGGGCAGGGACCCATGCAATTCTCCACTGTGTGAGGCCAAGCCTCCAGGGCACCTCAGTCTGGTGACCAACATGCCTCAGGTGTCCCACCCAGGTCCACAGAGCAGGCAGACAGGGATTGTCACTTCAGCCTCCCAGTTTGGGACAACACAGGGCAGGGAATCCAAATCCCTTCCAGGGCAAGGGTGGAGCTGATCAGGTGACTAAACACAGCCACAGCTACACCTTCCAGGTCCATGTGTGATGCCTTATCCTTCCCCATCCCCACAGTCCCTGCACTTTGCCATGAGCTGCTCCATGGGATGGTGATTCTCCAGCCAGCTCTGGCCTCTGCCACTTGGCAAGGGTCTGGGTTTCCTGCCCACTGTGCCCAAGGAAGAGCTGCAGTGAACAGCACAACTTTTGTTAGGAAACCACTGACTCCTAAAGCCACAACTAAGCCAGGAGATGTCAGCTCTGGCTCCAGCTTTCTCAGGGATGCACAACAGCATCACCTCAGAGCTGCCAGGAGAAGCAAGTCGTGCTAATTAGGAATTCTCTTAAAAAGGCATTGAAAAGGTTTCCAGGCAATGGGGAGTTGATGAAAGCCCAGAGCAAGAACTTCCCCCCTCACACCCAGCCTGGGCAGCTTCCAGAAAGGCTCACCCCTGGCCGCCCTCTCTGTTTGGAGCAGGTGCTGAAGTGCTCTGAAATCCGGCCCCAAAGATCCCACAGCCCTTCTGTCACCCTGCCCTGAGCAGCCTCGTGTGCCAAGCGTGCTCCCAAGGACCACGAGGAATGCTGGCACACAGTGAGTGACTGCCAGCCAGGGCACAGCCACCAACACAGTATGAAGAGGGATGGGTTGCTTCGTGCCTCCCCCTCCTCAAAATCTTCCACCTTTCCTCCAGGCTTTTCCCAAGCAGAAATGATGTTTGCCATGTCTGGGATCCTCCGGAAAAAGGGGAAATGCAAGACCAGGCTTTGCTGCCTCACATGACCCTGTGCCATCTCACTGTGACATCCCCAGCACAAAGCCAGGAGCATCACTCCCAGCAAGCAGGTTTGGAGACCCAAGAAAAGCCTCAGAGTGGTGCTGACAATGTGGAAAGGGAATTCCCATGGAAAGGCAATCAAATATGGTGTTTGCAGCAAGAGGGGTTGGACACAACCCCATGAAGGGAATCACTGAGAAGCAACCAATTTAAATCCAGGTCAAGCTCCAGGTAAATCAAGAAATTATGGGCTTGGACTCCTGAGCTCTGAGGGATGCAGATGAGGAGAGATGAAGTGAAGCAATCCCAGGCACTGCAGGAGCAGGGCAGGTTTGCTCCAATTAGCCTGGGAAGGAGGGCCTTCCAGCCAGGTAGCTCTGCCTAACACGTTCCTCCTCCTGCCAGATCCACTGCCCAGAGCTCCTGCCATGGTCCAGCAGCAATCCCTCTGCCACAGGCTGGCACAGAAGCAAGGGAAAGGGCTGGAGCAAGGGCTGGAGCTGGGAGGAGCAGTTGGGATGTCCACAGGAGGAAGAAGGGACGAAGAGAGAGGTTCTCCATCTTTAGATGAGCATGGCAGCTTGGGGTGCAATGCTTCGAGGTTTGTGCCTTCCCTCTCCCACCTCTCCTGGCTCAGCCCCAGTGTCTGCTCATGCCAGAGGGGGATATGAGCCCAGCAAACCAAGGATGTGGCAGCTCAGCACATGGATCTGCTTCCCAGCCCTGACTCACCCCGAGCTGAAGCCCTGGATGGGAAGATTCAATCCCATGAAGGGGAGAGCTGGACAGCTCCCAGTCCATAGGAAGTGGCAACACCACGCATGGAGCTTGGGCACAGAGGGCTGGGGACCCAACTCAAGGACTAAAGGCCAGGATTAAGGGATGCCCAAATGCAGGAGGCATCAGATCAGATGTCTGAAGTGTCATCCCTCTGTGCTGAGTGGTGAAGTGGTTTATGATGCCTTCAAAGCCCATCCCATCCAGGGACTCACTTGGTGGCCACACCAGTTTTTCCAGGCTTCTCTGAGGGCTTCCTGGAGCAGCCTGGCAACCACAAGGCATCCCCCAGGGCCCACAGAACAGTGAGGGGCTGCACATACCGAGCTTGGGCACTGGCTGGGTGTCCCAGAACTGGTAGCTCCTCTTGCTGGCCTCCTCCATGGTTTTGGCAGGGCCCTGACCTACGGAGAAGAGCTCGATGGCTTTTTGGATCTCCTGGATCCTCTCAGCGGGTAAAGAGTTCACCTGAGGGCAGAAAAGGAGGGTGGAAAGGCAGAATGAGTAAGCTGAGCCACCAGGTCTGTATTTCAGTGCTCCTGAGGGGATCCTGGAGCTGACCCTGCCTCAGGGCACTGCCAGGGAGGGGAGAGCAGGCAGGAGACCCCCTTCCCAGCCACAGACCCCTACAGGAGGGATTAACTCTTCCACCAGCCACCTGCTGCACACCTAGACCTGGTTTTTAGGCACCCCTGGGCCAAAGGGGATAGATGAACTGCCTGAAAATGCTTTAAACTTCAGTTAAGAGGGTGCTGTGAACCCCAGGAGCAAATCTCCCCTCCTCACACCCTGCAGGGACACCCTGGATCAACCCACACCCAGCGCTGGGGGCTCCTGCAGTGGCTTTTCTCTCTCATTGTTCAGCCTCCCCCATCTAAGTCAGATCTGTATCCACAAAGTGCAGCTTCCAGAGGAGTCCCTGAGCACTGCAGACTGGGACAAGGCAGAGAGGTTCAGTCAAGATGAAAGACACTTCCCTCCTCCTCTTCCTCAGGGTGGGTGGCTCTGCACTGAATTCCCAACCCCAGCTCCTCCCTGATCCCTGAGGAATTTAGTTTGAAAAAAGCAAACTCCCAGTTTAAAGCTCTGCACAGTGAGGTGGACAAAATATTTGAAATATTTGGATGGGAACTGGGCATCAGCCAGGAAACAGGCTCTGTTGGGGTGTCCCCTGCCACAGGAGCACAGGGGATGGGAGGGGGCCACCCTGGCAGGGACAAACCCTGCATGTCCCACACTCCTTCCCAAATCACCGGCTGCTGGAGAGGATCAGGCAAAGCCCAGAGGGATAAGGCAGCCCCTGCTCTCCCTGACTGCTGTTCTTGTGGTAATCAAGCCAAAAATCAGCACCATCAGATGTCAGCCCTGTGCTGCTGCAGGCAGGACGGGCAGCTGGCAGCGTGGCAGTTCCTGCCTGTGCCAGGCAGATGGTGTCTGGAAGAGCAGCTCGGAGGCGCCAGCGTGACCCTGGCAGTGGCTGGGAGAGCCAGCCAAGGACTGCACTGTCCCCAGAGCACTCTGCAAACACCTTCTGCAGCAACAGCCATTCCCACGCACGGAGCCAGGCTGCGAAATCACTCCACAGCTGAAGTTTACTGAGCAGCCAAGTGCCCAAAACCAGGACTGGGAACTCCTTCCTTGCCCTGAGCTACACTGGAGAGGCTCAGGATGGGGCTGGCTGGTATGTGGGGCTGTGATTCCGGGAAGGGGCCGGTCACCTTCACTGGCTGGTCCTGAGCCTGGTCGGGCTGGTCTCCTCCTCCCTTCTCTTTCTTCCGTTTGGGTTTCTTTTTCTTCTTTTTGGCTCCACTGTCATTTGCTGGACTCAGGCCCCTGGGGAACAAAAGAAACATCATTGGAGACTTGGGGTTTTCTTTTGGGAGGACATTTATTGGGCTTCTGAAGCTCTCTAAAGAAAATCCAAGCTCCCTGCTGAGTGCAAGTCTCCAGGAAGGGGAATAGCCTGTGCACAGAGGGTGCCAAGCACCCGCTTTGCAGCAGAGAACTCCCTGTGAGCTCCCAAAAAGGGACCAGCACCAAAACCTCCCACCCTGCAGGTTTGCTTGGTGTGGGGACCGTGCTCTGCACTGCAGGTGGCCACATCTCTGCTGTCACATAACCCTAATTGGCCACACATGCCCAAATCCACCCTGTGGATGGTGGGATGCCCAGCTTTGGCTTTTTCCTCTCTCTGAGCCCAGGAGTGGATGTGGGAGCAGCAAATGCTGATCCAGCCCTGGTGACAAGGCCCTGCAGCAGGTCCAGGCTCCGTGGAAGGGCTGGTGGCCAAGGACACTGTGCTGAGTGTCAACCCCCCTGCACAGAGAGTGATGCTCTAGGGAAGGAGGTGAAGTTTATTGGAAAATTATTATAGTGTCGTGTTGGAGCTGGAAAATGAAGGCTGAGCAGCAAACCCTTGGGAGTGCAGGGTGGGAAGTGCTGCAGGGCATTGCTCCTCCTTCCAGAGATGCAGAGCAGCCCTGGACATCCTAATGATGACCACCCTGAAACAGCCACAGGGGGGAAACCCCACACTGAGCCTGGGCTTGCTGATGGCAAATCCAGCACCATCCTGATGCCAAAACACGGGAGAGGTGCCTGCTCCTGGCATGGCATACGGGATCTCGTGATGATGATCCCACGTCCAGCATGAGATTCCCTGACATAGGACAGGTGGTGTTACTGCTGCAGAGCTGGGGCACCCCAAGCCTGGCAGGAGCCAGTGGTCCCCAATACAAGGTCACAGCCTCTGGGAGGGTCGGGGCTCAGGGGGAAATTCAACCCTGGAGTGGGTCTGAGCAGAGGAACGAGAGGGCAGAAGGGAGGGACACCAGGCCAGGGGTGCTGTGCCAGCTGCCAACACACACCAGGGGTGTTGTGCAAAGTCAGCTGGGGATGGGCTGTGCCAGCACATAGCTCAGCTCTGTCCAGGCCCTGTCAGTGCTGCCAAGGGGCTTCTGCAGGAAAACCTCAGCATCTTCCCTCCTCTGTGTTCACTGAGGGTGATGATCTGTGTCTGGCTCGGCAGAGTGAGGAAAACCATGGAAAATCCCAGGTGGGAGTGCTCTTTGCATGAAGTAGAACATCCCCAGCACCCACAGCCCAAAGCCCAGCACCAACAGGCACCATCCCCGGGCTGGGAACAGGCACGAGCTCCGAGTCAGGGTCCCTCCTGCTCCAGGACTCACAGCAGCGTGGATGCTGTGGGATGTGTCCCTGCCCTCCTGTGCCCACAGACCTCAACCTCTTCTTTCCCAAATCTCAGCTCAGGATCCAAGTCAGTGCCTTTTTACTCTACAACAGAGGTGTCTCCTTCCTTGCATCCCAAAACAACTGTTGCTTTCACAAGCAAGGACAACCCCAGCTCTGACTGCCCAGCAGCCAGCCTGGAACCCCCCAAGCACCACACACTCCTGGAGCAGCTTCATGTCTTTTACCAAACACAAGACAGTGGTGAAGAGGGTGGAGCAGGAAAAGAAAGAAGAAACATGCTGGAAAATATGTTGGAGCAGCATCCAACTATTTATTTCAGTGAGGCCAGAACAAGGAGGAGCTGGGAGGGGAGGAAAGCTCAAAAAAATACAAGTGGAAGGCGGCCCTGCCCATGGCAGGGGAGGTGGAACCAAACCATTCTATGAAATCCCTGGGCTGAGCAGCAAGTGGGTTATGAAAGCAGCGGAAAGTGGATGGAGAAATGTGGGTTTTGAGGGATGAAGATGGGAGGGCTGGGTGAGGAGATGCCTGTGGATGTAGCACAGGAACCTGGCATGGTGAGCATTGCCCTGCAGAGCAGAGATGGCTGGTTTGCAGGGGAAGCTTCTCCCTGGATAAAACCTGAGCAGCAGCACGTGCTGAGGAAAAAGAATCATCAGGAATCAAAGCAAAAGGGTCAGAAAATCTACCAGCAGAAATACCAAGAGACAGAAAGCATTCCTGGCACAGGGAACAAGCAGTGGTCCAGGGTGAGCTGCTCCCCAAAAGGGGGTGAAGAGAATCTCCCCCTCTTCTCCAGAAGCACCTGAAGCACTTGCAGCAGAGCAGAGAGAGAGGAGCAGCCACGAAGCTGCAGCTCTGAGAACCAGCAGCTCTGAGGACCAGCATGCCGTGGCGCTGCTGAACCATCCCCGGGGGGAGTCTCACCTTCTCTCCTGCTGCCAGGAAAGGGCTTTGCCTCCACGCGGGAGCTGCGGCTCGGACATGACAGCGGCGCTGCCCCCGCTGTGACTGCGGGGACAGACCTGTGACAGCTTCTTTAACTGCCCGGGGAGGGGCAGGGGCGGCACCGGGCACGTCCCGGCCACACCGAGCTCCCGGGCCGAGCCAAGCCACAGCCAAACCATTTCCTACCAATTTGAACAGCACGAGGGGAATTCCTGAGCGCATCCGGCGCTGGGAGCCGCCCCCCCCAGGAAAGGAGACGGGCACGTTTGCCCGGCCCAGCCCCACGCTGGGATGCTGCAGGTGTCGGATGCGACAAACAAAACGCTCCCCTCGCATTCCGTGGGCGTCGCTTTGCTCCATAAATCAGAGCTGCCAACTCCCAGCCTGGCGCTAACGAGCTCGGCCCCGCCGCGCCGCTGGAAGCGCTGAGAAAACCCCCCTGATTTATGGGCAAGGCTGGCGTGACCTGCAGGAAATCAGGGAGGCACAGGGTGGGATGAGGTCTGGCATTCCCAGGTGCCGTGGCCTGGGGAAGGGCTCTGCTCCACGAAGGAGATGGAAACCAACCCAACAGAGGAGTGGCCAGCATGTAGGAAAATGCTGGAAAACCCAAAGGACCAACTCATTACACACCCAGAAGAGCAGCAATTACAGGTTTTTTACATCTAGTTAGGAAAGCAAATATCTTATTTATCCAGAGCAGCTGCAGCCCCCCAGCATTCCCCAAAGGAATGACAACGTCCCACCAGTGTCCCGGGACAAGCCACCTCCACCCAAACTCCAGCTGACCCGACCCAGGAAGGCGAGAGGGTTGAAGCAGTTTCACCCCCAGGAAGGGGGAGCTGCCAGCCCAGCTCTCACCCAACAGGCCTTCCCAGCTGCACCAGGGCTCTCCTTCCTCCCAGATCCCCTTTCCATTCCCGGGAGAGACAAAGTAGGCGGAGAAGGGCACGTTGGCTGCACTGTGCAAAACATCTGGTTCCCTGTGGGATCAAGATGGTCTCTTTTCTAGCTAAGGAAAACACTCTTCCCTTCTCCTGGGAAAGGCATCACCATCATCATGGCCATTACCTGGCACCCCAAATCTCTCCTTTCCTACTACCAAGCAGCTCCTTGAGTTGGAGGGAAAGGTGCCAGCACAAACCACTGCCCAAAGCCAACACCCAATACCTGAGTGATCTCAAAAACTCATTTTTGGAAGCACCTAAATACACCAGCCTGGCTTGTTCAGGGTGAGACCTGCTCACCTGACTGTGTTTTCAGCCTCTGGAGGCTGGAAAACACGAGACACATCCCCTGGATCTGTGGGTGCTCCCACTGTATTCCCAGTTCTGAGGGCTTTGGTTTTGCATGGTGAGGGAGGAAGCACAAGGAGGGCACAACTCGGCTCCCTCAGCCTGGAAGGTGTCAGAGGAGAAACAGTAGATCCCAGCTCCCTATTTAGGTGCTGGAAAATCCTTGTGCCAAACCTGGGGCTAATCAGGAGCACTGCTTAGGCTGTAATCTCGTTAGGGGCCAGGGAGGGAGGATCTCCAGATGGTAGAGCTCAGTCAGTGTGCTCCATACAACACCTACAACTAAATTCCACATGTGACTGTCCCAGGAAACATCCTCTCATGGTTAAGTGCAGGCAGGCCTTGCCAAACTGGCAGCTGCCCCTCTGGAAAAGCCCCTTTTCCCCTCACACCCCACCCAGCAACAACCCAGCTGTGCTGCAGGGCATTCCCAAGCTATTCCTGCCTGGAACTGATCCATTTCACAGGGCTGGGACACTCCAATCCTTGGTGTCACCACTGCCCTTGCTGCCTGTGAGCTGACAAACCCCACCAGGCCGAGCCCAGGGCAGTGTCCCTGCCTTTCCAGAGCCAGGGAATAAACCCTCCACAAACACAGGGGACTCAGCAGAGGCTCTCTGCACACAAAGGAGCACGTGATAAACACCAAAGTGGGAGTATTTTCCTTGGAAAACCAACTTGGATGGCCCCAGCAGAGAGCAGTGCAGCCACTTCCCAGTGCTGACAGGGGAATGAGGCTGAGGGAACCCAATTCCTCTTTCCTGTCCTTAAAAGGAAAGGAAGTACTGCTTTCACTAAGGAATACTTGTTTGAAACCTCAGCGCCAAGAGCCAGTGACTCCCAGCACAGCCTGGCAGGGACAGGACTCTGAGCGTGGCTCTCCCCTGGCCTGTTTTTGGGGGCAGTGCCACTGGGGTGACCCGCAACACTCCCACACCCCAGCAGGGTGTGATGCTGTGGAATCAACACAGCCAACGTGCATCCAGACACAAACCCTTTCCCACTGCCTGGGCACTCCCAGGTGGGTCCCCATGGGGTTTTGGGAGGGGCAGGAGATTTGCCAGAGAGCTCCAAAGCCCCCGTGCCCTCTGCTGCTCATGGCTGTGCCCACCAGCCACGCTTTCAATGTGCTTTCCTGAGCAGTCCAAGCTGTTTCCTCCTGGACACTGCCCAGGCAGGCTGTGGCCCCTGCAGTGAGAGCACTGCAGCTCCCGGGGGTGGCGGGGGCGATGCCCACCCCAGGCCCCCAGGAGGGCCCCACAACACCCCTTTTCCTGGCAGAAAGGGCAGCAGGAACCGCCGGGCTGGGAAATGGCTGTGATTAAGCACCGTGTCTGTGCTCTGCTCGGCTCTGGCTCCCGCAAACCTAATCATGTCAGAGGCAAAGAAAATAAAAACCTCCCCGAGCGCGGCTAAACTGATTAAACCGAGACACGGTGCCACACCCGGGAGGCAAA
This sequence comes from Scytalopus superciliaris, assembly GCA_013400415.1. NCBI lineage: Eukaryota > Metazoa > Chordata > Aves > Passeriformes > Rhinocryptidae > Scytalopus > Scytalopus superciliaris. The sequence continues at coordinate 206,417 of VXBX01006564.1, forward strand.
TGAAATATCCACGGGCAGCTGTGCTGTCACAAAAAAGGCCTCTGTGATATTTCTTGCGTGACCTTTCACTCGCTGCCTTTACTGGGTGGGTGGGATTGCCCAGGGTGGAGGGATCCTCAGGACGGTGCTCTGCACTCCTGGTGGGGCTCCAGGTGAGCAGGAGGAGCCTGGCCAGGCTCAGGGGAGGGAAGCACGAGGCTCAGAACCGCTGGAAACCTCTGGAAAGCCACCCCCTGACGTGCCCATTCCCGGCTGGAATGAGGACGGGGCCTCCCCTGCAAACCCCGGGCACAGAGAGCCCTGCTGTGTTAATTAAGGCAGTGAGTAACGAGGGTGCCATGCTCGGCATTCCAGCTCTTCCCTCCCGTGATAAGGCCCTGCCTCGCTGCCCGTGCTCACTCCCATCCTCCCGGTTGTTATTCCCCCATTCCACACCTCCAGCCACAGCACCGTGCAGGCAGCGCCTTCCACAACCCGGCTCTGGGGGCAGGACAGCCACGGGATGGGCCTGCAGAAGCCTGGGATTCTCCCGGGGATGGCACAGGGATGGCACGGGGAAACGGGATCACCGTGCTGGGTGTTCACGGTGGGCACAGGGATGCCAGGAAGGGGGTGGGGCTGGCACGGGAGGGCAGAGGGAATGTGGGGGGCACATCCTGAGGCCAGGGCGAGAAGAGCTGCTAATGGACACACCCACGGACAGGGTCCCCCAGCCACAAACTGGGTCTGCCAGTCACGGACAGGGCTCCCCAGTCACAGACAGGACCCCCCATTCATGGACAGGGCCCCTCAGTCACGGAGAGGGGTCACTCATTCACGGACAGGGCTCCCCAGTCACAAACTGGGTCTCCCAGTCCCGCCCGGCCCTGCCGGGCCTCGGACACGCGCTCGTCAATGGGCGCCGCCGGGCACCGCCCCCCGGTGGATTGACAGGCGGCTCGGCCAATGGCAGCG
>VXBX01006564.1:250109-274042 GCA_013400415.1 Scytalopus superciliaris
CCCCCAGGACACCCCTGGGGGCTGCTGGGGGTCCCTGGCTGGGGCTGGGGGGTCTCTGCAGCAGCTGAGGGGGGGCCTTGGTTGCAGCTGGAGGATGATGACGATGATGATGAGCTGGGGGAGCACGACGAGGAGCACCCCGGGATGGAGGTGGTGCTGCACGAGGACAAGAAGTATTACCCCACAGCTGAGGAGGTGTACGGGCCCGAGGTGGAGACCATCGTGCAGGAGGAGGACACCCAGCCCCTGACTGGTGAATGGTGGGAGGGGAGGTGCCTTTCCCTGCTGTCCTGCCCCTTTGGAGCCCCCTCAGAGCCCCAGGGATGGCAGACTCCTGTTTGTCTGGGTGTGCTGGTTTGGGCACTCAGGGTTGTTCCAGATCCCAAACAAACGTGTCTTTGGGAGAGCAGGAATCAGCAGAGGCTGGAAGGGTGTTTAAGGAGACATTAAATGTGTTTAAGTCAAGTCCTCTGATCCCTCTGGAATGTTGGGATGTGCTGGAATGATTCTGTTGGAAGGGCCCTGCAGTGACCACCTCGTGCAGCTCCTTCAATAAAGGGGACCTGTCAGCTGGAAAACTGGGGGTTTCACAGCAAAACTCCTGCTCCTGGGGGGCATTCCTGACCCTGCTGGTTCAGGGGCTCTGGGAACAGTTTGTTGTTCTTCCTCTTGTTTCAGAGCCCATTATTAAACCTGTGAAGACCAAGAAGTTCTCCCTGATGGAGCAGACTCTGCCAGTCACTGTCTATGAGATGGAGTGAGTGCTGGGGGGCTCAGCTCCAGGTGTTGGTGCTGCTGGTCCCTCCTGCCCTGGGGGGACTGGGGGGAGGCAGATCTGGGGGGTCCTGGCTTGGTGTGTGACTGACCCCAGCACAGAACTGGGAGCAGCTGGTTCTGATCTGAAAATGAGAGGAAGGAAGTGCAGGGCAAACATTTCCCTCCCCAGCACGGGGCAGGGCTCGGGCACAGAGAGGGAATCTCATCTCCAGGGCTGGGATAAAGCTCCAGTCAGAGCCTCTTGTGGCTCAGGAAATATTCATGGAATGGTTTGGGTTGGAAGGGACCTCAAAGCCCACCCATTCCCACCCCCTGCCCTGGGCAAGGACACCTCCCACCAGCCCAGGGTGCTCCAAGCCCTGTCCAACCTGCCCTTGGGCACTCCCAGGGATGGGGCAGCCACAGCTTCTCTGGGCACCCTGGTAAATATTTGTATGGTCAGTGTGTGACACGTGTCATGTTGGGACATTTTGGGTTGTCCCCAGTCTCAAATCAGATCCCACCTACCCCGGAGGAGCTTCCCTTGAGAGGTTTTGTGGCGCTGGGTGAGTGCAGAGCTCTTTGCAGGCCAGCAGGATGCTGCAGCTACACTGGGCTGGGTGGTGTTTGCTGCCCCTGGGACACCAGGACTGGGAGAAAATCTCTGGGAAGAAATCCAAGCTAATTTAAACATCTCAGACAGGTTTGATGTGGAATGAAAACCATGATTTGCTTTTTCTATTAAAAATCTGATCTTGGCAGCAGGATCTGCTGGTTGTGGTGGGCGGAGGGTCCGTGTCCCCTGCTGCAGTGTGTGTGCTGTCCCTGTTTGGGATGAGCAGATGGAGCTGTGGGAGTGTCCTCAGGCTCATCCCTGCTCTCCTGGCGCTGCTTCATGGCCAGCCAGAGCCTTTCCCGGTTTTTAATGGGATCCACGTGGATCCCAGAGCCAGGTGTGGCTGAGCAGCAGCTCCTGGTGCTGACCAGCCCCTGGATGAGCAATCCCTCTGCCTGGCACGTTGTTTTCCAGAGGGAACAGGGTGTCCCTGGAGCTGGTGCTCCCTCAGGGCCTCCCAGGGCTGTTTGGGGAGGGCTCCATGCCATCCCTGCTGTGGTCAGGGTGCCCAGAGCTGCTGGGGCTGCATTTCCTCAGCAGTTCCCTTGCCCCCCTCACTGGCCTGGGCCCTGCCTGACCCACTGACTCCCTGCTCCCTGTGTCCTCTGCTCATCCTGTTTGTAATTAATTCCTCTTCATCCTGTTTGTTGGTATAAATGGTTAGGATGGGGCCAAGAGAAATTCCTTGTGGGATGTAGCCAGAAACCTGCAAGCTGGGTATCGATTTCCCATTCAGCCTGATTTTCAGAGCAATTAGCAAGCTTTTAATCAGGGTTAGTATTGATTTCTGTATTTTTTAGTTCTTAATTGAAACGTTGATATTAAGAAGTCTACTGCATCAGTGGAAATCTGTTTAAAGAGGAGATTATTTGACAGCACTTACTCTCTGCAGGCCTGTGGCAGTGGCTGTGTGTTTTACAGCCTCCCATTATTTTTTAGGGGTGGTAATTTAGGATCTCAATTATCTTTTGGCCACAGTCCCTGCGGAAGTGACTGGCCCGTCATTACCCAGCTCAGTTGCTGGTTCTTGAAAGACTCAAATTCCACTACTGTTTCCTTGAGTCCCTGGAATGTCACTGTTTTAAGACCTGAAAATCAGAATTAATGGTCTGTGCCCCCCTGGCTGCTTTCAGAGCTCTGTGTGGTGCTTGTTATCCAGCACTGTGGTTTACTTGACTGCCTGCCACGGTTGGAGTGGAAGTGCTTCATCATCCAAGTGCATGGATGTGACTTTTGCTCCAGTACTGACTAGAAGAGAAGAAAAATATTCAATAATATTCCCTCCCTGGCAGCTTTGCCAGCTCCGTATCCTCCCACCCACTGCCATCTGTCTGGGACTCCAACTCTCTTGTCCTCCCCATCTGGGAAGTGGGATCCTTCCCCCGCAGGGCACTGGCAGGATGGGAGTTTGGCAGGGATTCAGGGGGCACTGGGGATGGAAAGCACAGCTTTGCTGAGGCCTGGCAGGAGCCTCCAGCAGTCTTTTGTGTTTCATCCCCCAGTTTCCTGGCAGATCTGATGGACAACTCGGAGCTCATTCGGAATGTGACTCTCTGTGGGCACCTTCACCATGGCAAGGTACTGGGAGTATCCAAAGTGGAGGAATGGTGACCTGTCTCTTGTTTGCTTTGCCCTCTCTCCTGGCCCCTCCACAGCACCACCCTCTGCTCCTCTTGCTGATTCACTTATTTATAAAATCAAAGAATGATTTGGGTTGGAAGGGACCCCAAAGCCCACCCATTGCCACCCCCTGCCATGGGCAGGGACACCTCCCACCAGCCCAGAGTGCTCCAAGGCCCATCCAGCCTGGCCTGGGACACTCCCAGGGCTGGGGCAGCCACAGCTTCTCTGCCCAACCTGTGCCAGGGCCTGCCCACCCTCCCAGTCAGGAATTCCTTCCCAATATCCCATCTAACCCACCCTCCTTCACCTTTCCCCTTGTCCTGTCAGTGCATACCCGTGTGAGATTTGTAGGTTGAGTCTGTAGGTTTTCCAGTAGGGTGCCCAGGGCTCCCTGTGCTGCTGCAGGAGGGGGGGCTGCTGTTTGTCACCTCCTTTCTCTGCCCTTTCCCAGACGTGTTTTGTCGACTGCCTGATAGAACAGACACACCCGGAGATCCGGAAGCGCTATGACCAGGATGTGAGTGAGCTCAGCCACCCCCTGCCCTGGGGGGTGTGGGGTGGCTCTGACACCCTGGGGGAGGCCTTTGCATCCCCTGTGCCTGGGCACAAGGTGGGTCAGGGGTTGGAATGTAGGATTGGAAAGCCAGAGCTCCGTCCCAACTCTGCCTCTGTCACTTCCTCTCCACCTTAGCTGCGTGTCAGAGTTGTTGTGTCCTGCTTCAAACTTATTATTTGAGACCAAAAGGGGATATTCTGACTCTTTTTTTGCCCTTGCAGCTCTGCTACACTGATATATTGTTCACAGAGCAAGAGGTGAGTGGTCTTGCAGTGGTTTTATCCAGTTGTCTCATGCTTTACTCGCAGTTGCAGTAGGCAGTTTCCTCATCCATTTTAACACCTTTATGTGCCTTCCACATTTTGGCTGTTTTCTTTATCTGCTCCTCCTGTTTGCCTCAGGAAGATCCCTGGTCCAGCTTTGTTCCATTTCCCACAGCCCTCCTCTCTCCATGGATGGTTTATAAGCTGTGTAATGTTAAATCTGCAGCAGAGTCACCCCAGTGTGTGGGTAACTTACTTGCTTCGAGAGAAAGAGGGGGAAGGGGTTTGCAGCAGTTGTGGATGAGGAGAAAAACTGTTTCAAAATAAATACATTTCTCCTCATTTTCCTTGGCTGGGTGCTCTGACTCCATGTGGTTGGGCATGAGTGGGAGGTTTATTTTGTATCATGACCAGAACAATCCTATGAAGCATTTTTTTTTTTTCTCTTCATCTTCATGCTCTGCTTTATCCTCTGTGAGATCAAGTCTTGCACTTCGAGGTTGGTGGCAGCAGAGGGTGAAAGCACAGACAAAGATGCACATTCTGTGTCTGCTGTTGCATTTTGTGCCTCCTCAGCTGAAATCAGGTGTGGGGGGTGCAGTGGTGGCTCCCCAGTATGAACCAGTATGGGTGCTGCAGTCATCTGGGGAGTAGCAGGATGTCCTGGATGGATGTCTGCTTCTCTCCATATTTCTGGTTTCTGCTTGGTCATCTTCTACATCTGTACATGGTGATCCTTTTATTTACTTCTGCCTTGACCTGCTAATCCTGCTTTCCTGTGTTCCAGAGGGGGGTGGGCATCAAGAGCACCCCAGTGACAATTGTTCTGCCAGACACCAAAGGAAAGTCTTTCCTCTTCAACATCATTGACACTCCAGGTGATTGTGCAATCCTGAAAATCCTGCTTTGGGAAGCACCTGGCTTTGCTTTGTGTTTTTTATAGCTGATTCCAGGCTAGTCCTGAGCCTGTAGCTGAGTTCATTCCTCTGAAGTCACTTGCAGCACTAACAGCTGGCCCTTAGTCACAGAGCCATGGGAGGGTTTGGGGTGAAGGGGCCTTAAAGACCATGGGCAGGAATAAGTCAGGCCTGTGCTTGTGATTAGCAGACCTAGTTGAGGGTTGATGAGGCTGAGAGGGTGTTTGACTCCAGAACACAAGCGGCACAGGTAGAACTGTCTTTTCCAGGTGTTGTGTGTGCAGTGGGATCGTGCTTTGCTCAAATGCTGTTGCTTTGCTCAAATGCTGTTGCCCCACAGTGGGACTCAGCAGATTCCCCTGAGCCTCTGGCAGGCTCCTGTGGAGGGAACATAATTACACATAAGCTTGTTGTAAGAAACTTTAGGAAAGAGGGTCTTGGGACACATCTCCTGAGCTTCAGCTCGGGCTGAGGGAGGTTAGAGCGCAGGAGCGGGCCGGGGGGAGAGGCATCTGTTGTCTCTGCTGAGAAGAAATCTTCCTCCTTTTCCTGAAGTACTTGCACAGAGCTGTGAGAAAAACAGTAACAAATGTGAGGAAAAGTGCCTGTTAAACAAGTTGTTGTGTATATACTCCAAAAAAAAGCATTAAAGCTGAAGTTAAACCTGCACGGGGAGCTCTGGCAGTGGCTCCCACGTCCCTGTCTGAGGAGGAACCCATCTCTGTTCTGCCTCACTGGGCACCAGCAACTGAAGGACCCTGCAGAGCTTCCCACCCTCTGTGCTGCTGCCTCAGGGCGTGCTCTGCCCCCACTCACCAACTTCCTGTGGTTTTGAAGGTCATGTCAACTTCTCGGACGAGGTCACGGCCGGCCTGCGCATCTCGGACGGCGTCGTGCTCTTCATTGATGCAGCTGAGGGGGTGAGTGCCAGCTCCTGCTGGGGTTAACCTCCACACCCTTCCTCTGGAGCCCCTGCTCCTGCCTTGGCATGAAGGCCTGGATGGGCTCAGCTTTCCAAGGTAAAGGATTTTTGGAGGACATTCGGAAAGTTGAGTTTTCCATCCAAACAGGCAGTGACGCCTCTGGCTTCTGTGCCCAGGCTGATGTGATGCATGTGGCCCGTGGGCTGGTTACTCAACTTGTGTGCATCTCCATGCCCACGATACCTCAAACTGAGCAGGTTATTTATATCAGAGACGTCCACAGGCTTGGATTCAAGGCAATTTGGTTGGGTCAGCACCTCTCTCTGCACCTCGGGAGGATTAGCTGATGGCTGGTGGCTGAGCTGGGGCCTTTGCGCAGCCCGGCAGCAGCGTGGGGGTCACTGGCTGCAGTGTGGGGGTCACTGGCTGCCTCTCACGGCCCAGAGAGCACTGCAGGGGGGCTGTGCTGGGGCTCTGAGCTCGCTGTTCCTGCAGGTGATGCTCAACACGGAGAGGCTCATCAAGCACGCGGTGCAGGAGAGGCTGGCGGTGACCGTGTGCATCAACAAGATCGACAGGCTCATCCTGGAGCTGAAGCTGCCCCCCACAGATGCCTATTACAAACTCAGACACATTGTAGATGAAGTTAATGGCCTGATCAGGTGAGGGGGGTTGTGGCCCTGCCCCACTGCAGCTGCTGCTCTCTGTGAATGCCTGAAAACCCATTAGTTTGTCTCCTGATATGCTGAATCATAGAAAATGGGGCAGGAGGAGCCATTGGAAATGTCAGCCAATATATTGAATTAGGCAGGATTGGCTCTTCCTGACAAGTTTTATGGGATTTCATTTCCCCCTCCCCATTTAATTTTCCCTCCATTAAAAAGCAGGGACAGAGCAGTGAATTTCCATGCTCCCAAGTGTCTCCAATACACTGAAATTATCCAGGCTGTATCCCAAACTGGAGGCTGAGATATCTCAAAGCTCCTGAATATTTGCTGGAAACCTAAATGGGACTTGCTGTCCCAAACCCTAAGCAAAGATATGATACTGATGTGGTTGAATCTCCTTGCCAGCCCTGCTTGGAGAAGGGAGGGATGTCTTGGAGGTCGTGCATCCTTTCTGTGTGTTCTTCTGCATCCATGGAAATTTTCTAACAGCATCCTGCCCTTCAAGTGTGTGTGGATTTGCACACAAGCTGCCTGGCATGTCTCTTCTCAGTGTGTGCTGGCATCAGGCAGCTGGGAGGAGGGTCATTCATCCTCTCTAGCCTGTCTTTGAAACTGTTGGGATTAAATTCTGTCCTTGTGTTATCTTTTCCCTTACTTGCTTGACCAGCTTTGCAGCTTTTTTTAGGGAAAGAATAACTCCCCCGGGCAAAAAAATCCAAGCCATTTGTGCTGGTAACTTTTGAGTTCCAGGATCTTTAAATCTTTGCACGTTAATGCTTTGGAGTTTATAGGCAGAAAATGTTCCTGACCCTGAAATTCCGATGGCGAACGAGCTGCAGTTTAAAGATGCTGTTTGGCAATGCAGGATCCTTGCCTGTCACATACTGCTGTTGGGTGTGGGAAGTGGGTTGAAGTGTCTTCTCTGGTTCCTAACGTTGGTTTGGTTTTGTTTTCCTCCTCTCAGCATGTATTCCACCGACGAGAACCTCGTGCTGTCTCCCCTTCTGGGCAACGTGTGTTTCTCCAGCTCACAGTACAGCATCTGCTTCACGCTGGGGTCTTTTGCAAAGATTTATGCAGACACATATGGTGAGGATTATCCAGAAACCTGGTGCTCTTCAGCATCTCGTTTCCCAACCTTTTTTTCTGTTGAGGTTTTCTAAGCCCTGCAGCTTTCCAGCACAGAGATGGCCGGTGTGTGTGTTGGGAATTGCTGGGGGCTGGGGGGAACTGCAGAGCTGAGCCTTGCAGGGTAGAAAGCAGAAATACAGTTTGAGCTGGATATTTTCTCCTGATAAATGTTTCTTGAGTGAGAAGCCAAGGTTTTATACACGCCCTAAGCAGGAATAACAAGCTCTGCTCTGGCAGTTGAAGGCAGGTGTGTGAGTCGTGCTCTGCCTCCTCATCAGCAGCTCAGGAGAGAAGCAGTTAAGCTCTTCCTGCCTTTTCCCAAAAGTCTCCGGAGTCTGAGGCTCAGCTGCAGCTGGGCACAAGCCTGGCCCACAAGGTTTTGCACTCTTGCCCTCTTTCTTTTTTAAGAAACTGTCCTTTTCTGGCTTGGATTTCATTCCCTGCTCCCCAGGTGCCCGCTCAGGGCAATGTGTGCTGTGTGGAGCAGCGGGCTCTGGGCTGGCACTGGCAGCTGCACAGCCCAGGTTTTTGAAGTCTCCCCCTGGGGAATTTGGGGGTCTGTAGGAGCCCTGAGCAGGGGAAGGAGGAGGCTGTAAAGCAGCTGGCCCAGCTCCTGCAAAGAAGAGGGCCTGAGGGAGGATGAAGTTGTAGAGGTCAGGGACCGATGTGTTAGGCCTGTCAGAGAGTTTGGAGCAATAAAGCAGCTTTCTGGGTGTCACAGCTTTAATTCAGAGCCTGCTGGGATGACGCCCTGTCCTTGGGGACTGGGAACAGCACGGGCAGCAGGGGATGCCACCCATGTGGGGCAGGCAGGAGCAGAATGGGTACTTGGAGTGGGAAATACCAGATTCTGGTCACCAGGGATTGTATGTGCAGCCACCACACGTCAGCTAGCAGGACTTAGAGCAGCTTAAGTGTCCAGATAACAGCCACCATAAAACTCCTTGTGCTCACACATCTGCCCACAGCCAGAGCTTGTTTGGAAACTGCTGTAGGTTGTCACCCTGTCCTGTTATTTGTAAATTCACCATGACAGCCAGCTCTGCTCTGTTCCTTCAGCACTGATGTTTGGCTGAGGCAGAGAAAGGAACCTGGAGGTGTCCAGCAGGGCAGAATAGGCTGGTGCTGAGCCTGAGGGGTGGAAGGCAGCCCAGCACCTTGGACTGCAGTGTCAGTCACTGCATTCTGGTTGGAAGTGTGGCCGGGCTCCCGCAGCGTGCAGCAGCCAGTGCTGCTCAGCTCTGCCCTCCTGGGTGGCTCAGAGAGCTGGACTGTTCCTGGGAAGCCAGTCTGTGAACCTCACTGTCCCTTCCTGGGCTGCTGGGGACGTGCTCAGTGGGCTCTCCTTGTTCACCTTGGCCTGGTCTCCCCAGGTCAGGCTTAATCTTTCACTCAGAGCTGGGGCCAGGCGTTCGCTCACCAGTGTCAGTTCATTAAATCGAGTCTTCAGGGTTCTTGTAAAAGCCAAGAAAAAAAGATTCCCCAGCTGAGAGAAATACAGTGACATCTGATCCTGTCATTTGCTGTTTCCCTTTAGGAGACATCAATTATCAGGAGTTTGCAAAGCGGCTTTGGGGTGACATCTACTTCAACCCGAAGACGTAAGAACCCTGCTTAAGTGTCTGTTACTTTATTCCTGGGTTATTCCCTCTTTTCCCTGTAAAACGTGCACTAGGTGACCATCCAAGGTCATTCCAACCTGATCCTGTGTTCTGTGTTGGAGTGGTGTCTGGAAGGGTTGAGTCAGGCCTCCTGCCAGACGTGAATCCGTGTGATCCTCCCGAATCCCACAAGGAGGAGCAGAGAGGCTCCTCTGGCCCTTGGCATCAGCCTGGCCCTGGCAGCTTCCTGGGGGACTCAGGGGGGAGGAGAGGATAGCCTGGCAGGAGCAGGGGCTGTGTGGGGGTGGTTGCAGCTGCAGGTCCTGCCCCTCCCATCTCCCCTCTGGTCTCCCACAGCCGCAAGTTCACCAAAAAGGCCCCGACGAGCAGCTCCCAGCGCAGCTTTGTGGAGTTCATTCTGGAGCCCCTGTACAAGATCTTGGCTCAGGTCTGTGGTGGTTCTTTCTCCTCTGCACAGCTCCAGCCAGGAGCAGTCAGGGCCTGGGCACTGGGTGATGAGTCTGGTGCCTGTGGGACTCTCCTGTCCCGTTTCTGCAATGTGGTCTGCACTGGGCTGGTTTGGGGGTGCACAGCAACAGTGACCAACTCTCTTAACAGTTGTTCCTTGCAAATGCAGCCCCATATTTGCAGTGAACAGAACTGCCCTTGGAGTTCCTGGTGTGCCCTGATGGCAGCCAAGTGATAGTGCTTGGACTTGGAGCAAAGACTTGGAGCACAAGCCTGATGAGGAGCTGAGGGAGCTGGGGGGGCTCAGCCTGGAGAAAAGGAGGCTCAGGGGGGACCTTCTCTATCTCTGCAACTCCCTGACAGGGGTGGGGAGCCGGGGTGGGGCCAGGCTCTATTCCTAGGGAACAGGGACAGGGCAAGAGGAAATGGCCTCAACTTGTACCAGGGAAGATTTAGGTTGGATATTGGGAAAATTCCCTCCCCAGAAGGTACTGGCACAGCTGCCCAGGGTAGTGCTGGAGTCACCATCTCTGGAAGTGTTCCAAAAATATGTAGATGTGGTATGTGGGCACATGGGTTAGTGGTGGGCTTGGCAGTGGTCTTAGAGGGCTTTTCCAACCTTAGTGAGTCCATGAGTCTGTGCTCTGACCCCTCTGGCTCTCGTGTGAGCTCCAAACCAGCAGGCCCAGAGCCCTGAGGGTGGTGGCTGGTGTATGAAGCTGCGCCTGGGAGTTACTGGCTTGGCAGTGGAGCTGAGAGTGGGGCTTGTTGATTTGCAGGTGGTGGGGGACGTGGACACAACCCTGCCCAGGACTCTGGATGAGCTCGGCATCCACCTGACCAAGGAGGAACTGAAACTGAACATTCGGCCCCTGCTGCGGCTGGTCTGCAAGAAGTTCTTTGGGGAGTTCACAGGTAAGAGCTGTTTATCTTCCCCTCCACAAGCTTCCCTGCACCCCCAGCACCTCCCACCAAGAGTTAAGGGCTGGATTTTGGCCCCTGGACACTCCCTTGCACAGATCCTGCTCAGCTCTCCAGATATAAACTATTACCCCCTTGCCCACAGGGCACTGCTCAGCTCTCCCCCAGTGCAGTGGCAGTGCCTTTGTCTTGTGTTTATGGAGCCTGTTTCTTTCCTCTCCACACTGGCTAGTCCTGTCCTCACAGAGTGTCCCTGTTCCAGGCTTTGTGGACATGTGTGTGCAGCACATCCCCTCCCCAAAGGTGGGGGCCAAGACGAAGATCGAGCACACCTACACGGGCGGCGTGGACTCCGACCTGGGCGAGGCCATGAGCGAGTGTGACCCTGATGTAAGGAAGCCCCTGTGTTTGTTGGGAGGGTCCCAGCCCGGGGCAAACAGGCCCTGCTCTCACTGCCCTGCCAGGGCAGCTGCCCCCCAGCCAGCCATCTGCACAGATTTCACTCACAGAGCTCTGAAACCTCTCATCCGACACTGGAACAAATCTCTTCACTCCAAGGAGCTTCAGCTGCCTGCCAGGGCTGCCCTGGAGAGAGGGAATTGTTTGACAGTGTTCAGAGAAGAACAGGACTAGGTCAGGACTCCAGAGCACGTGGGAGAGCTGCAGGGTGGTTTTGTGTCCTTTTGCTGCCTTTTTGTCCCTTTTCCTTGAAGTTTGATTCTCTCTCCAAACTGAGAAAACTGATCTGAACTGTGCTGATAAAAATAACCCTGCATTAGTTAGTCAGCACCTTTCCTCTCAAAGCCCTGCAAACCCTTCCTCCTCAAACAGCTTGTGCTGAGCTGTCATTCAGAGTTGTCTGGAGCCACCAACGCCAGCAGCTGAGGGAGGAATTTGCCTGTGACTTTTGCTCTGATGTCTGCAGAGAAAATGAATCTCTTTTTTTAATGAGTTGTGATTATCCACATAGAACTTCACAGTGGTGACTGTCACCACACCACCAGAGTGGAGTGACCCTGTGGAGCTGGGAGCTGTGATCTGTGGGGGCTCAGGTGCTCTGCCAGGCCTGAGTGGGTTTGCAGCCCAGCAGGTGACATTTCTGCTCATGGGATTGGAGCTCCAGAACAGTCCACAAAGGTCATTCCAGGGGTTTCCATGCAGGGCAAAGAGATGTAGGGCTTCCAGTGGCAGGAAATGAAGGACTTGGCAAATCAAAAGCAGTATTCCTAATTTTCAACCCATTAATCCCTTTTATCCACAAATCATAGAATCCTAGAATATCCTAAGCTGGAAGGGACCCACAAGGGTCCAGGCCTGTGTCTGTGTCTTGTCTGTGCTTTGGAAGGGGCTCATTTCTGTCTCTCTGTCACGGGAAGGGTCCCTTGATGTGTCACACAACGAAAATGTACAGCACAGACGATGGTGTGCAGTTCCACGCCTTTGGCAGGGTGCTCAGTGGCACCATCCACGCTGGGCAACCTGTGAAGGTCCTTGGAGAAAACTACACCCTGGAAGATGAGGAGGATTCCCAGATCTGCACTGTTGGACGCCTCTGGATCTCAGTTGCGAGGTATGGACAGCCCTGGCAATGTCCTGGTGGGGAGTTGGGTGAGGGGCAGGGAGGGAGGGAGAGCTGGCAGGGAAGGGAGGAGGAGGGCACTGGAAGGCCTGAGGCTTCAGTGGTGCTCTCCTGCCTTTCAGGTATCACATTGAGGTAAACAGGGTTCCTGCTGGCAACTGGGTGCTGATTGAGGGTGTGGACCAGCCCATAGTGAAGACGGCGACGGTGACGGAGCCGCGGGGCAATGAGGAGGTACCCGCATGGCTGGCACTGCTCGGCCCCCCTGGGGGGGCAGGGCCATGGGGTGCATGCCAAAGGCTCCCCTGGGGGGGCTGAAGGGTCCTTGTCTGCCCTGGTGCCAGGGCACAGGAGCCACTGAGGGGCAGAGAGCAGCTGTGTCTGGCCCTGTGGGCATCCCGTGCTGCCCCCTGAGCTCTGTGTCCTCTCTGCTCCAGGCTCAGATCTTCCGGCCCCTGAAGTTCAACACCACGTCCGTGATCAAGATCGCTGTGGAGCCGGTGAACCCCTCCGAGCTGCCCAAGATGCTCGACGGCCTCCGCAAGGTCAACAAGAGTTACCCCTCCCTCACAACTAAGGTACTGCTGCTGGGGGTTGGGCCGGGTGGTCTCCAGGGGACCCTTACAGGCCTGACTGTTCTGTAATTCTCTGTTTCCAGCCCGTGCTGGGGGCAGCCTCTGGGCTGATCTTAATTTCTTGCTGTGGGTTGTTATGTTTGTTGTGGGTGTTTTCGTGCTGTTGCAGTGGATCTCATAAATTAAGGGCATGTAACAGAAAAGTGTAACTCCAGCAGGAAAACACACACCTTGCTGTGTCTGGGAAGCAGCTTTCTGCAGAGCCCAGCAGCACTTCCTGCTGGAAAAGGCTGCAGGAGCTTTCCTTGGGGTGCTCTGATCCCAACCAGTGTATTTAAAGGTGATCCTTCCTCAGGCCTGAGTAGGAGCCTGGGAGGCAGGAGCTGTGAGCAGGGATGCTGCCAGCTGAACCCCTCTCTCCTCTCCCAGGTGGAAGAGTCTGGGGAGCACGTGATCCTGGGAACAGGAGAGCTCTACCTGGACTGTGTGATGCACGACCTGCGGAAGATGTATTCCGAGATTGACATCAAGGTGAGGGGGTGAGAGGGCACTGCCCAGCTGGAAACCCTGGAAAACCAGGGGTTTGTTCCCCTGCCTCAGAAGGATGGGACAGGTAAACTACCTGAACATACAACATGGATTTTGTCACATCCCTGAAAAGGGAAACAGAAAGGCTGTTGGGATGCAGAAGTGCCTCTTACAGCCTGACTCACACCAGTGGGATTGAGAGACTGAACAGTGTCTTAGAGAAGAGTTTTCCATATTCCAGCCTTTTCCTGTGCCTCAGCCATTGCCTGGCTAGCATGAAATAAATAAATTGAGCAGAATTTTTCATACCTGGAGTTAGGTTTAGATCTTCCTGTCTCATCTGAATGGAGGAATTAGTGAAGCTGCCTGTGCAGCCTTCGTGGGTCATGCACAGTGCTGATTAAAATGCTGCCAACATGAACCAGTTTTTTTCTTGTGGGTGTTCAGGGGTTTCAAACTGTCTCTTTACAAACAAAGTACTGAAAACCTTAACAAGCCTGTTGTTGCTCCAGGTGGCTGACCCAGTGGTGACATTCTGCGAGACAGTGGTGGAAACGTCCTCCCTGAAGTGCTTTGCTGAGACACCCAACAAGAAGTGAGAGGCTGTGGGTGAGGGGGGCACAGGGAGGGTCCAGCCCCTCTGAGGGGGCTGCTCACTGACTGTTGTCCACCCAAGTGGGCAGTGTCCAGTTGAGCTGAACTGCTCAGGAACACACAGGAGTCCTGGGGATGTTCCTTGTGCTGTGTTAGGAGCCCTCAGATTGGAGGGAATAGAGACAGATCCACATCCTCCTTTATAGCTGTCACACCTTCTCAGAAGCTCTGTGGTGGTTCCCAGACTGGGAGCTGTACTGGGATCCTGGAGCAGGTGCCAAAGAGCCCAGTGCTGCCTTCAGTAACTCCCCAAACAACTCCATGAGCAAGACTCTGTCTTCTCTTATCCCTACTTAGTCTTGGATTTGTTCCTTTCTGGGGATGCCCTGGAGCCTTGCAGCTGCTCTCACCTTCCCCAGCAATGCTTTGTAAGGTGCACATGACTGGAAGAGGAAGGATGGGAGGGAACATGGGCTGAATAACCAGGAGGAGATCTGGGAGCACAGGACATTTTCATACTTGAATTTTCAGGGGAATTATGATTTGCTGAAGAATGCTCTCCTGGGTTGGGTCTTCTTGCCCTCCTTTATTCTCAGATACTCTCTCCATGCTTCACAGCCTTATTTCTGGGAACAGAGAGGTTACATTCTTCACAGGGTCACAGGATGCTTTGGGTTGGAAGGGACCTTACAGACCATCCAGTTCCAAGCCCTGCCAAGGGCAAGGACACCTTCCACCAGACCAGGTGTCAGGGAGTTGCAAAGCCAGAACGTCCCCCCTGAGCCTCCTTTTTTCCAGGCTGAGCCCCCCCCAGCCTCTCCTGATGCTCCAGCCCCTTCCCCAGCTCCATTCCCTTCCCTGGAATGCTCCAGCCCCTCACTGTCTTTCTTGCAGTGAGGGCCTGCCAGTGCCTGAGGTCCTCCCAGTTCCTCCCATTTCCATCACTCTGTGGACTCACTGTGGCTGTCTCTCCTCAGGAACAAGATCACAATGATTGCTGAGCCTCTGGAGAAGGGACTCGCAGAGGACATCGAGAATGAAGTGGTGCAGATAACGTGGAACAGGTATGACTGCTCTGGGAGAGCAGGAATCCATCTAGAAGCCAATAATTGGGGAAAAAAGGGAATGCTGGGATCTGCAGGGTGTCAGGCAGTAGCCTCTAGGCAGGGAGCCTGGTTTGGTATTGTTCCCAGCACTCCTGGCTGAGACCATTTTATGCCTGGTGGGAGCAGGATTGTAAATACATTGTGAGTGGGAGTCAGATGCTTGAAGTTTCTTCCCTTTTTCTTCTATCAGGAAGAAGCTGGGTGAATTCTTCCAGACGAAATACGACTGGGATTTGCTGGCTGCCCGTTCCATCTGGGCCTTTGGGCCAGATGCCACTGGCCCAAACATCCTGGTAGATGACACACTGCCCTCAGAGGTGAGGAGTGGAGCTCATGCTTTGTGCCCTTTGTGCTGTGGTGCCAGGATGTGCCCACTCCTTCCAGAACTTTCAGCAAGGCCCTGGTGCTGTTGGGGTGCTCATTGTTTGCCACAGCTCAGACCTGCTTGTACTTTCCCCACACACCCCTGCACTGGTTGGCAAATCACCTGTTGTTTTTCAGGAGTTGCTGCTTGGGCCAGTGTCTTAAAAATTGGCAGCTAATGGGCCTGCCTTCCAGGAGCCCCAACATATGGACCCTCAGCTTATAGCTCTGGGTGCCAAGCTCTGAAGCTGTGGGAGGGAGGGGTGAACATTGAGGGTACAGGGGAACATTGCTGCTCTTTTAGGAACTGGGTATTAAACAATGGGATCT
Source organism: Scytalopus superciliaris (assembly GCA_013400415.1). Lineage (NCBI taxonomy): Eukaryota > Metazoa > Chordata > Aves > Passeriformes > Rhinocryptidae > Scytalopus > Scytalopus superciliaris. The sequence continues at coordinate 265,628 of VXBX01006564.1, forward strand.
GTCACTGCTTCTGGTGCAGGTTTGGTTTCTGAAGCTTTGTCTGTCTGTCTGTCTGTCTGTAGGTAGACAAGTCCCTGCTGGGCTCAGTGAAGGACAGCATCGTGCAGGGCTTCCAGTGGGGCACCAGGGAAGGGCCCCTCTGTGATGAATGTAAGTGGGACCTGTGGGGAAGTGGAACTAATGACAAGATTGATGAAGAATTTAATCTCTAAGTGTTCTGGTGTTCCAGGTCAGGTTGGACAGGGCTTGGAGCAACCTGGGCTAGTGGAAGGTGTCCCTGCCCATGGCTGGGGGTGGGACTGGGTGGGCTTTAAGGTCCCTTCTAATACAAACCAGTCTGTAATTCTATGACTTTGCTTCTGCAATTCCTCAGTGACATTTTGCTTCTCACACTTCATGTGGGGACAGCTCTGGGGATGGGTGACAAGGGAGATGACAGAGCCTCACCCTTTCCTGTCAGCAGGTGCCCCCCAGCCACTGGCACTTGTCCTGTGCCTCCAAACTAGGGCCTGGTCACTGAGCTGGCTGCCCAGGCCTTGGTGCTCACAGCCCTCTGAGCACCCTGCAAGATGAGCCGCTGACTGTTTGTGTTTGGAGCGGGTTCTCAGGGAAGTGTGGCTGCCCCGCCCCTGGAAATGTCCAAGGCCAGGTTGGACAGGGCTCTGAGCACCCTGGTCTTGTGGAAGGTGTCCCTGCCCATGGCAGGGAGTTGGACTAGATGAGCTGTAAGGCTCCTTCCAACCCAGATCACTCTGTGGTTCTGTGATATGCAGCATTGTGACGTGGTCATGCTTTCCCTGCTGGAATTAAATTTAGGAGAACTGCTGGTGGCTCTGGGCGTTTGGGGGGCTGTGGTTGGTGCTGTTGCTGGCAGGGAACATCCCCCCAGGTCACCCTGTGTCATTTGTGCCCTTCGCAGTGATCCGCAACGTGAAGTTCAAGATCCTGGACGCGGTGATTGCGCAGGAGCCGCTGCACCGGGGCGGGGGGCAGATCATCCCCACGGCCCGCAGGGTCGTGTACTCTGCCTTCCTCATGGTGAGGCCTGCTCTGGGTGACAGCCCGGGCTGGGCTCTGCCTCTGCCCCGGGGCTGCCTCTTCAGGCTGACTCACCCACCCAGTAATGTCTCCAGCACACACTGTGTGATCCTGTGAGCCGTCACGTTCCAGCCTGCATGGAAACCGGGGTGCATCCGCTGGCTGCCCCCTTCCTGCTCCTGCCTGGCTGTCTGGGATGGTGGGTGTGGGGGAGAGGGGAGCATTATGAGTCATGGCCAGAAGGAGAAAAGCTCCTTTCAGCATCCATGATGTTGGTTTGGGCATCCACAGGGCAGCAGGAGCCCTGTAATCCCTGCTCGGGCACTGGGTTTAGCCAAATAACGCCACTCCCCGAGTCCTTGAGCTGTGCCAGTGCTGCTGGGGGCTCAGTGGGTCGTGTCGCTGTCTCCCCACAGGCCACCCCTCGTTTGATGGAGCCCTACTACTTCGTGGAGGTGCAGGCCCCCGCCGACTGCGTGTCCGCCGTGTACACGGTGCTGGCCCGGCGCAGGTGAGCGGCCCTGACCCCCTGCAGCACCAGGGCCTGGGCTCTGGGAGGCTCCCACAGGCCTGGCACCACCTGGCCAGTGAGGGCAGAGGGTGAAGTCTGTGTGAAGTGACAGCTGGAAGCTGCCTGACTGATCCCAGCCCCTGAGCTGTCCGGGATCACTCACAGCCTGTGGATTGTGCCTGGTTCTTCCTGAGTGTTGGGAGAGTAAACAAAGGGATGTGCTCCCCAGTGGGAACATGAGCTCAGCTCTGGGAGCCCAGCACAGGAAGGACTCAAACGGGTCCAGATGAGGCCACAAGGATGCTCAGAGGGCTGGAGCAACTTCCCTATAAGAACAGGCTGAGAGGCCTGTGGTGGTTCAGTGTGGAGAAGAGAAGGCTCCAGGGAGACCTCAGAGCCCCTTCAGGTGCCTAAAGGGGCTCCAAGAGAGCTGGAGAGGGACTTGGGACAAGGGCCTGAAGGACAAGGTGGAATGGCTTCCCACTGCCAGAGGGCAGGGTTAGATGGGATAGTAGGGATAGATGGGATATTGGAAAGAAATTCCTGACTCTGAGGGTAAGTGAGGCCCTGGCACAGGGTGCCCAGAGAAGCTGTGGCTGCGCCATCCCTGGGAGTGCCCAAGGCCAGGTTGAACAGGGCTTGGAGCAACCTAGGCTGGTGGGAGGTGTGCTTGCCCATGGCAGGGGTTGGCATTGAATGGGCTTTAAGGACCCTTCCCACCCAGACCATTCCATGATTCTGTGGCACTTAGGAAGACTGATCTTTTGACAGAGGCCACGTGACACAGGATGCTCCCATCCCAGGCTCTCCTCTCTACACCATCAAAGCCTTCATCCCAGCCATTGACTCCTTTGGGTTTGAGACGGATTTGAGGACCCACACGCAGGGACAAGCCTTTTCTCTCTCTGTCTTCCACCACTGGCAGGTGAGTCCATGCCCTGGGGAGACAGGGAAGAGGGACAGGTAGGATCACACACCAGGTAGGTGCTGTCAGTGCCAGAGCTCACACAGGGCTGGACAACATCTCTGGAGAGCATCCTCCAAGGATCCTGGGGAGGGTTTGTGCACCAGCTGTTCTGTGTCTGCCAGGGCTTTGTTCCAAGCCCCATCACACCTTGTCCTAGTGAGGGAGCACCAAATGCTGCTCCTGGCTGAGTATCAAGGCCCTGTAGTGCCCAAGGAGAGGAATCCTCCTCAGGAGCAGGGAAGCTGTTTGGATGCACTCTGCAGCCTGGGGAGCAGGAGTCTTGGAGCAGGGGTCAGGTTCTCTGATCTGCTGTGAAACATGGAGTGCCACACTTTGGCTTTGCCTCTCACAGAGGTCTTTCAAACCTGTAGAAAACAAAGTTTGGCACAAAATGCTGTTCTCTGGCCACTTTTGTATCTGGGGCAGATCAGGTCCTGTGGGAGCCACTGCTGTGAGGTGCACAGTGACTTGGGTACAGCCAGGTGAGAGCAGCAGCTTTGGGCTGAGCTTAAAGGTCGAGATGTCAAAGCCTGAGGCTTTGCTCTGAAAGAATAAACATGCCTGGTTTGTGGAGAGGGTTGTGCTGACTGAGGCCCACATGTGTTGTTCTGCTTATTTTAGGGGGTCTTATGCTACACCAGCCCCTGGGGAAGGTGGGGCATGTCCTTGGCTTGGGTTTTCAACACCGTATTAGGGACTTCTCACAGGCAGGATCACCAGCAGTGACATGAGTTGGTGTGTGCAAGGAGAACAGATGGAGTGTTGGGGGTGTTTCCTGTTGCGGTCTGGGGTCTCCAGGAGGCTGAGCCAGCCCCAGCATCACACTGACACCCTGGCCTGTGTTTCAGATTGTGCCTGGGGACCCCCTGGACAAGAGCATCGTCATCCGGCCGCTGGAGCCGCAGCCGGCCCCACACCTGGCCCGCGAGTTCATGATCAAGACCAGGCGCAGGAAGGTATGTCTGGGGGTCACCCCTGCAGTGTCCCAACAGCTCAGCTGCTGCAGTGCTGTCCCCTGAGTGTGTTCCCAGAGTGGTCCAATGTCTTTCATGCCCCTGTGCTGCCTGTCAGTGCCTGTGGTGGTCCCATTAGTGACTCCAGCCCAAAACCACCTCTGAGCTCAGCTCCCTCTCCAGGCCCTCTGACCCCTCAGGGACCTGGTTTAGCCCCCTTGTCCTGCAGAAGAAGCAGGAACTGGTTTCTGAGCTGATTTAGTGAGCTGGACTGAGAGGCTGGAGCAGCTTCCAGGGCCACAGAGGGAGAAGAGGGAATCACACTCCCTTGTGGGAGGGCAGTGAAGGTAGGTGGGCTCAGCAGCAGCAACTGCACACTCACAGCTTCCTGAGGGGTGTTAGATTCCTCCAAGCTTCACAGAAGCACCTCATGCCTCCCTTGGAGCCTGAAAGCTTATCTTACTGTGGGACACGAGGGTGGGATCTCCACGGGATGGCTGTGGTGAATAACCCAGCTTTGTGTTGCCTCACAGGGCTTGAGTGAGGATGTGAGCATCAGCAAGTTCTTCGACGACCCCATGTTGCTGGAACTGGCCAAGCAGGACGTCGTTCTCAACTACCCCATGTGAATGTGCTGCCTGACCCGAGCCCTGGCTGGCAGCTGCCAGTCCTTCCCCAGCCCTGCCTGCCCAGCCCTGGCTCCTGGAGGCTCAGGGCACACAGGGACCTGCTCCTCAAGTCGCTCTTCCATGGCTGTGGAAGTCTCCCTGAGCATTTGTGGACCATTTGTGGGCATTCTCCACATGGGGAGCAGCCCAGAGCCCGGATCCTTTTTGTGCTGTGGCCTCCAGTGAGGAGGTTTTCCCTTTGGATAGGCTCCTCCAGGCACACAGAATGGAGCACTATGAATATGTGAAGATTCCTGAGGACAGTGTGTCAAGCATTTTGGGGCAGCTGAGGAGGGGGGATGCTGGGGGGCAGTGCTTCTACCTGCTCCCCAGGAAGAGAGATGAATGTCGCTTTGACCTTTTTGTACCCCGTTTTTTGAACCCTTCTAAACGTTTAGTACAAACTTCCAGGCTGGGCTTAGTCTGATCAGGCTCAGAGATGGCAGCACTGAGGGCAGTTCTGCCTTCTTGGTGTTCCCAGCATATGCTGCCCCAGTTCCCCCATCCCTCAGCCCCAATTTCCCCATCCTTACCTCTGATCCCCCCTGGCCTCAGCCCTGTTCCCCCTCCCCAAGACCTCTGTCCCCCAGTTATCCCACTCCTGCCTCTGCAGGACTGAATGGACAAGCCAGCACAGGACAATCCTGTCTTGAATTCTCTTCCTTTCTCACTAGATCTTGCTGAGTTTTGGGGGATCTCATCAGCTGCTCATGCTCTGAAAGGTTTCAGTGCTCCCTCTCCTCTCCCCTGCCCTGACTCTGCCCCCGGTCACTCCCAAGCACGTGCTGTGGAATCAGGGCTGGTTCACATTTCCTGGGGACATTCCTGCCCTGCCTGTCCCCTGGCTGCCCCCAGCCTGCCCTGCCCCTGCCCCTGTGCTGAGTTTGGCCCTGCAGTCTGGCCCATGCCAGAGACACTGCTGGGAACCTGTCCCAGGACATCACTGTGCTCAGGGTGGTTCGAGATGGCTTGGAGGGCTCCAGCACTTGGGAGCAGAGGGTAAAGCCCAGGACAACCTCCTCCCCTTCCCAAAACATGCCAGCTGCTGGTGGAAACTGGGAGGTGCTGGGCACAGGGGATAGGAAGCATGCATAGGAAATCATGTCCAGCTATCCCACTGTGTGCTGGCTCTCTGCAGAAACTGGATGTTGGGGATAATTCAGGGCCAGTGGAGTTTGGAAACCAGGGAGGGGAAGGATTTCCTGCCTGCAAACACCAACATCACCCCATCCCGTGTCCCAGCAGGAGGGCACGTGGTGCCCTATTGGCAGGCTCAGCCTTTCCTGCCAGGCAGTGCCGGGATGGTCCCCATTGCTTCCCACATCCATCCTGGCACTGTGGCCTCACTGGCACTGAGTTCCCCCTCTGTCCAGGGGGGAAGTGGGGCTCAGTCCCTGCTTGGCACAAGATACAACCTTGACACCCCATGGCAACACTGGGGATGCTTATCACCTCCCAGTACAGCCCAGCACCAGACTGGGCTCCAGAGGGCCCGGCCAGGCATGTCCCGGAGCAGTCCCAGGATTGTTCCTGCCAGGGCTGCAGCAGGATCGGCGAGTGTGGGGCCGGCAGTGCTTGTGCTGCAGGGCAGGTCCCACAGCCAGGGGGTGTCCCAGAGCTGGGGGGTGTCCCAAGGCTGGGGGGTGTCCCAGGAAGGGGACATCCATCATCCCAACCCCGGGCTCTCCAGGGCCGGATAACGGGGCTGGAGGGTCCCGTGGGGACACCCGCACAGCCACGGGCATCAGTGCCGGTCCTGCCTGCCCTCGGAGAGCAGAACCCCGGGGCATCCCCCTGGATCCCCGCGGGTCCGAGCATCCCCCTGGGATCCCTGTGGATCCGAGTATCCCCCTGCATTCCCCGCGGGTCCGAGCATCGCCCTGGGATCCCTGTGGATCCGAGCATGGCCCTCTGGGATCCCCGCGGGTCCGAGCATCCCCCTGCATCCCCCCAGGTCCGAACATCCCCCTGCATCCCCGCGGGTCCGAGCATGGCCCCGGCCGTCCCCTCGGGAAAGGGCGGCGGGGGCGGCCGGGCAGGCGTGGGAAGGAGCGGGTTCCCACGCGAGCTGTTCCCGGCGGATGGAAAAGGCTGACCCGCGAGCAGCAGCCAGAGCTCCCGCCGCCGGGAGCCGGGAATTTTCCACGGAGAAGGCTCTGCCCCGGGGATGGGGCTGTGCGGCTGCAGCCTGACCCCCCCTCCACTCCCCACAACGGGGCTCTGTGGGGCAAACCGAGCCGTGTTGGGGCTCCATCCTTGGCGTGAGGGGGGCAGGGCTCAGCACCGGGACACAGCCCGGGGGATGTACCCCCATCCTCAGCAGGACCATTGGCCATGGGTGACCCCGTGCTGACCACCCAGTTGTCCCCGTTTGTCCCCAGACCCTTGGGGGACATGGCTCCTTGTGGGATGAGCCCCAGCCCAGCGCTCGGTGTCCCTGTCCCCATCCTGCTCCTGGTAGTTCTGACTGCAGCCCCAATCCTACTGTCCTTGTCACTGTCTTGCTCCCAGTGCTCCCACCCTGCTCCTGGTGACCCCTTTCACAGCCCTGCTCCCAGTGTCCCTATTCTTGTCCTGCTCCCCATGTCTCTGTCCCTGTCCGCATCCTGTTCGCTGTGTCCTTGTCCCTATCCTGCTCCTGATGCCCCGTCCCACCCTACTTTGGTCCCTCCTACTCAACCTGCCCAATGTCCCTGTCCCCAATCNCCCCATCCTTACCTCTGATTCCCCCTGGCCTCAGCCCTGTTCCCCCTCCCCAAGACCTCTGTCCCCCAGTTATCCCACTCCTGCCTCTGCAGGACTGAATGGACAAGCCAGCACAGGACAATCCTGTCTTGAATTCTCTTCCTTTCTCACTAGATCTTGCTGAGTTTTGGGGGATCTCATCAGCTGCTCATGCTCTGAAAGGTTTCAGTGCTCCCTCTCCTCTCCCCTGCCCTGACTCTGCCCCCGGTCACTCCCAAGCACGTGCTGTGGAATCAGGGCTGGTTCACATTTCCTGGGGACATTCCTGCCCTGCCTGTCCCCTGGCTGCCCCCAGCCTGCCCTGCCCCTGCCCCTGTGCTGAGTTTGGCCCTGCAGTCTGGCCCATGCCAGAGACACTGCTGGGAACCTGTCCCAGGACATCACTGTGCTCAGGGTGGTTCGAGATGGCTTGGAGGGCTCCAGCACTTGGGAGCAGAGGGTAAAGCCCAGGACAACCTCCTCCCCTTCCCAAAACATGCCAGCTGCTGGTGGAAACTGGGAGGTGCTGGGCACAGGGGATAGGAAGCATGCATAGGAAATCATGTCCAGCTATCCCACTGTGTGCTGGCTCTCTGCAGAAACTGGATGTTGGGGATAATTCAGGGCCAGTGGAGTTTGGAAACCAGGGAGGGGAAGGATTTCCTGCCTGCAAACACCAACATCACCCCATCCCGTGTCCCAGCAGGAGGGCACGTGGTGCCCTATTGGCAGGCTCAGCCTTTCCTGCCAGGCAGTGCCGGGATGGTCCCCATTGCTTCCCACATCCATCCTGGCACTGTGGCCTCACTGGCACTGAGTTCCCCCTCTGTCCAGGGGGGAAGTGGGGCTCAGTCCCTGCTTGGCACAAGATACAACCTTGACACCCCATGGCAACACTGGGGATGCTTATCACCTCCCAGTACAGCCCAGCACCAGACTGGGCTCCAGAGGGCCCGGCCAGGCATGTCCCGGAGCAGTCCCAGGATTGTTCCTGCCAGGGCTGCAGCAGGATCGGCGAGTGTGGGGCCGGCAGTGCTTGTGCTGCAGGGCAGGTCCCACAGCCAGGGGGTGTCCCAGAGCTGGGGGGTGTCCCAAGGCTGGGGGGTGTCCCAGGAAGGGGACATCCATCATCCCAACCCCGGGCTCTCCAGGGCCGGATAACGGGGCTGGAGGGTCCCGTGGGGACACCCGCACAGCCACGGGCATCAGTGCCGGTCCTGCCTGCCCTCGGAGAGCAGAACCCCGGGGCATCCCCCTGGATCCCCGCGGGTCCGAGCATCCCCCTGGGATCCCTGTGGATCCGAGTATCCCCCTGCATTCCCCGCGGGTCCGAGCATCGCCCTGGGATCCCTGTGGATCCGAATATCCCCCTGCATCCCCGCGGGTCCGAGCATCCCCCTGGATCCCCATGGATCCGAGCATCGCCCTGGGATCCCTGTGGATCCGAGCATGGCCCTCTGGGATCCCCGCGGGTCCGAGCATCCCCCTGCATCCCCCCAGGTCCGAACATCCCCCTGCATCCCCGCGGGTCCGAGCATGGCCCCGGCCGTCCCC
>VXBX01006564.1:276421-305837 GCA_013400415.1 Scytalopus superciliaris
GGGGCTTCATCCCCAGCGGAGCCATCGCCGAAGCGGCTCCCGAGCCCGCCGGGGCTGCCCCGGCACTGCCCCGGGACCAGCGCACGTGGCAGAGCCCTCGGCGAGGAGGGAGGCGGGAGCCGGTGGGGCCGCTCATGGGGCATCTCCGGCCGCTCATGGGGCATCTCCGGCCACTTATGGGGCATCTCCGGCCGCTCATGGGGCATCTCTGGCCACTCCTCCCTTGTACCTTTGTCTGCTTCTCCCTGTCACCTCCGTGCCCTCCTTGCTGTCACCTCCATTCCCCCCTCCCTGTCACCTCTCTGTTGCCTCCCATCACCTCCATCCCCTCCTCCCCGTCACCTCCGTGCCCTCCTCTCTGTCACCTTTGTCCACTCCTCCCTGTCACCCCCATCCTCTCCTCCCTGTCACCTCTGTTCCCTCCCTGTCCCTCCAGGGCTGCCCGCGGCGTTGGACGGAGCTGCAGCTCCAGCCCAAGCCTGGGGAAGCAGCAGCAGCAGCAGCTCCCGCTGTCCTTGCCCCGATGAACCTGCCCGAGCCAGCCCTGCCTCGAGCTGATGGCAGTGCAGTCTGGCATTGCTCCTACACTGCTCTGGCTCAGGGAGCGCTTGGGCAACGCTCTCAGGCACACGGTGGGGTTGTTGGGGTGCCCTGGGCAGGGCCAGGAGCTGGACTGGGTGATCCCTGCGGGTCCTTTCCCTCCCAGGACATATTGTTGTTCTCTGTGTTTGACTGCTCCTGTATCAGCTCACGGAAGGTTTGGCCTCCACCAGGCCTAACTTTCACCCAGCGCCGTAAAATTTCACAAGAATGACATTTGTACAGCTATTTTTACTGGCCTTTTTTAGCCAATTCTCTTCTCTGTTGGTGGGAATTAGTCCTGACACTTTCTGGTCAGTGTGACCTTGCTTCCCAGGGAAATGCTGGTTTTGTTCCGCCGTCAGATTAATTACAAATAGGAGATAGTTCATGGGGATTAATTAAGGGCATGGATGTACCGTATGGATTCTGGAGCAACAGTTGGTACCACTGGGTTCAGCTTTTTCATTGGGTGTTCAGTTGGTATTTGGAGATGAGAGGAAGAACAAAACCCTTCCATCTGACAGACCGTTGATTATTGTTATTATTTCCATGTCTTCTGCCTGCTGTAAGTCAAGGATAATTGGCTAAAAAAATCCCAAACTGTCCCTTCCTGTTAGAAATCCCTGTCACGGGGATGTCCAATGAACCAGCTGTCAGTGCAGTTACCAAACCCTCTGTTCTTCAGGTCATTTGTGAGGGAAAGTTGTTGGCTGTCAGGATTTGGGCTCAGGAGAGTGCATAGTGCCCTTCTCTGTATTGTTGTTTCTTTCCTAGTACATCCCAAAGTTGTGCTTGTGCTTTGCTGGGAGAACAATTCCCCTCAGTCCTGCGAAGGGGGATAGGTAAGGATTTTTGAAAGGAAATTGAAGCTTTGCTGTGCTGTTTGACTCTAAGTCGTGGATTTGCAGCAGCGCTGACACTCACTCCTGGATTTCCAGCAGTGCTGACATTAACCCCTGGATTTCCAGCAGTGCTGACACTCACTCCTGGATTTCCAGCAGTCCTTGACACTCCTGGATTTCCAGGACACTGACACTACTCCTGGATTTCCAGGACACTGACATTTGCTTCTGGATTTCCAGGACCCTGAGACTCACTCCTGGATTTGCAGCAGTACTGACCCTCACTCCTGGATTTCCAGGACACTGGCACTGGCTCCTGGATTGGCAGGAGTTCTGACACTCACTCCTGGATTTGCAGGACACTGGCACTCACTCCTGGATTTGCAGGGCGCTGACACTCAATCCTGGGTTTGCAGGACACTCACTCCTGGATTTCCAGGACACTGGCACTGGCTCCTGGATTGGCAGGAGTTCTGACACTCACTCCTGGATTTGCAGGACACTGGCACTCACTCCTGGATTTCCAGCAGTGCTGACACCACTCCTGGGTTTGCAGGACCCTGGCACTGGCCGCAGCCCCGCAGAGCAGCGGGACGGGGAGTGCCGGGCGGTGCCGGCGGTGCCTGCGCGGCTCGCCGGGGGTGGGCTGAGCTGTCACACATTTTGGTGTCTGGCCAATGCGCGACTCGCTCGGCCCGTCCTGCTCCTGTGGGCAGTGACGAGAGCTCCGACCGAGGGGCTGCTCCGAGCGGGAGCCGAGCTGGAGTGCTTGGAGTGCGGGGCTTTGCCAGACTCTGACCATGTCTGCGAGCGAGGAGCGGCGAGGTAAGGGCTGCGGGCTGGGGGGCTCGGGGGGCTGTGCTGGGTGGGGGGATCTGCCCTGCCATCCTTTCAGTGGCTCCTGTGAGAACGAGCCCTCTGCCGTGTGTTTCTCCAAAAACAGTGACTTGGCTGAATTGAAACGGGGCAGAACAGAACCAGGAGCGCTGTGGCAAGTCCCTTCGGAGGTTTGTGTTTCACATCCCGTGTTTTACAAGAGTGTCTGTGTTTTCTGAGCTGTGTTGGAAACACGACCAGCCACTCCTTGTGTTTGTCACCCAGCGCCTCTTGTTCCTTTAAAATGGGCTTTATCAAGTTTTAGATCAGTTTAAGTGGTGAAAAGTTATTAAAAACATCTTACTGACAGGCTGTTCCCTTACCCAAGGGTCTGACTGCCTTCAGTGCTTTTAGACTAGAGTTGTAAGTTCGTCTTACTACTGGTGTAGGGAACTGTTGAGTTACGGCTAATAGAAAACATTCCCAGTCACAAAACTAAGTGCTTTCTTAATTAATGCAACAATATTAAATTTTTGGTCTTTTTTTAAAGCAACTCACAGGTCTGAATGCAGAATTATAAACGGGGAATTATCATGAAATGCCTGTTTTCTAGATGGGGTTCATCCTTAGCCCTTTGTTAGGGACTGTTTTTGCAAACACGCAGCTCATCATAACGTGCAAGTGATGCCAATACCAGTAAGTAACTGGAAAGGTTGGGTGCCAGGCTGAGAGCACAGCACTGAAGGGTTTGAAGGGTTCAGACAAGAGCCCCGAGAGGGCTGGGAATGTTTGGGCAGGGGGGATTTCCAGCGGTCCTGGCTGGTTCTGATCATGGGAAAGGTTAAAAGAAAATCTTGCTGGGCGGGTTTAGACCAACTTTAAGAATTTAGCAAAGATTTTGGTACACCCTGAAAAGTTTTAATTGTAGATGCAGTTTTTCTGAAGAATTTCAGTGATTCTAAAGGGGATTGGTGTGGGAATTGTGTTGCTTAGGTGAAACTTTGTCTTCAAAGGTCTTTTCTGGATTTGGATGCTTTTAGGGTTTACAAGAGGATAAGTCATATAAGCTGTGAAATCCAGTCGCTAATGGAGAGTTTGTAATTGATTTTAATACACAGATTTGTTGACTTAGTAATTTGCTGGCTGCCAGAGACTTTGTCGAGTCCATAAAAACCCCCAGACTTTCCTATCCCGTCACTTTGGTGGGGACCAGGATGCGACCCAGTGCCTGAGGCTATACCTGGGTGTGATCCAGCCCTTGGGACCAACAAAGCAGCCTAAAAACACACTGTCGGGGTCGGGTACTCCTGAAATCCTCTTCCCTATGTGTGTTATGGATTGGGTCACAGAAACTCCCGTGCCTCGGTGCTTCTCCAGGGAACTGGAATCGGGGAAAGCAGAGCCAGTGCTGTTGATGCCTCGGTTTTGTCCCAGCTGTGATGCTGGCGAGGGAGAACTTGTTACAGCATGGTGAGCTTTCCCTGGAATGCTGCTGGAACACCACAGAGTGAGCCAGGAGCAGGGCAGCCCAGGCAGACCCCGCTCCTTGGGGTGAATTCTGCTGATTTGTGTTCATTGGTACCTGCGAGGAAAAGATGGATGGAAGCAGGAGTAGGACTTGGATGATCCTTGTGCCTCCCCTCCATCTCAGGATATTCTGTGATTCTGTGAGGCTGCAGCCTCACCATCAGCACGGGGCTGGGAGAGGGGGGGATTTCGTGGCTCTTTCCTTGTGCCACTTCAGATTTTCACCACATTTTTCAAACACGGGAATCGCAAGACGTGTTGCCTTGTACGAGGTACCTCATTCATCCTCGCCCTTCCTGCTGGGACAGAGTTCCCTGGGCAGCAGCACAAACTCGGACAAGGGTAACAATCGTTAAACAGTTGTAGTGAAACCCTCATGGGTAATGGACCCGAAATCCTCGTGGATAATGGAGCCCTTTGTTGTCCTGGAGGATGGGCGCTGCTGCCTCATTAGGGGGAAGGTGATCCTTTTCTCCCACCCTGCTTCCAACCTTTGTATTTTGTTCTGCCACTCCACAGGACTGACTTGTGCTCCAGATTTGTTTATCTTTAATCTGCTTAATAGGAAGTCAATTATTCCTGTGGAAAAAGTTCCATCAACGCTCCCTACATGTTATGCGGCTCCGCCGTAGCAGCGCTGAGCTGCGCAGGGAGGCACATTCCTGCCCCGCAGGTAGGGACACTCACTGAACTGCAGATGAACCCCCAAAATCTGGTCCCTGGGCCCCCCAGCCAGCCCCTCCCGGGTGCTTGTGCAGCCACCTCGTGTGCCCTGTTGGGCAGGGAGTGAAGCTTTTATTGCAGAACCCCGGGGCATCAGCAGCCTGCCCAGCTGGTCTCTGCACTCCCCGACAGCAAGAGGGCAGTTCCACCGTCCCGTGCTTGTGCCATGAAATAACATGCCGCACTTCTTTTTTTGACTCAAGTTGTGGTTAATAGCGGTCAAGTTGTATTAAATCCCGTTTCACTTGCTGTGTTTGGTGTTGCTCGATGCCAAAATCCTGCCCCTAAAAAACCCCATACTTAGGAAACGTTGGAATCACCAAATCACCCATTCACTGCCCATTCTTGGTCCTGGTTTCGGGAGGTTGTTTGCTTTTGGTTAAAAGCCACGAGAAGGAATTTATCTTCAAAATGCTCCTTGGAGGGGAAAGGGCAATGTTACATTTCCTTTCCTGACCTCATACCATAAATATGAATTGTTATCACTGCTTGGGCAGTGACGCACGGTTCTCCCCAAATTGGGACTGGCAGGAAGATCTGTTTGGGATTTTTAAAAACTTGCCTTTTTTCTTAAATGCAGATTTAAGGTGAAAGTTCCTGGCTGTGGTGTGGGATAATTGATGTACACAATGTGTGGCTGGGCAGTTACGATTTTACTTGTGACTTCTGGTGAAGGAAATACTGGCAACAGTAAATATTGGAGCAAAAAGAAATCCCTTTTCCTTCTGCAAATGTGGGGAACTTGTTTTCATACCTCAGTACTGGCCAATAATTCCTTAATGATTCTGTTTCAAAGAAGAACTTGATTTGGTCTCAAAGCAGAACCCACGGCTTTAAGCAATAACACAAGTTACAAGGTTTTCTGGCTATAAATAAAAAATCTATATTTGGAAAAAACAAATAGTGTATTTATGGACAAAACTGTATTAAGGGAAATGTGATGGAAAAATTGAGTCAGATGAGTTGATGTATGAGGCATTTCCCTCTGGAGTCATTGGGCTGAAAAATGTTTTATATGCCTAAACTTGAACAGATGCTTCAGCACACACACACACAGACACACACACACACACAGTCTTCCTCCAGTTCATATTAACAGTTCTGCTCATACTGCTGTGATTAATTCCCAGACCAGTCTGGTTTAGGCTCTTTCCTGGGGGCTCGGGGGTATTTCCAGATCATCCAGGTACTTAAGCCATGCCTAGCTGTAAATAAGCGAGCAGCCCAGTTATTAGAAGGATTTATTTCGAGCTTTGCATTAGGCATGTGCTTAAATGACTCACTGAGTGGGGATTTACATCTTTGCACGGGAGTGAGGGATTTCTCCCTATTACCTTGCTTAGATGCAAATCCGTGGAGTCAGGCAGCTTTTTTGCCTAAATAAGTCCATGATACCAGCTTTCGGCTCTTGCAGTTATTAGTTCCACCTTTTTAGTTACCAATTTGTCAGAAAACAAGTCTGTGTGTGCGTGCTTGACCTCGTTTGAGATACTGTTGAAGGAGAAAGGGAAGACATCCATATGGATGACTGGCAGATTGTGCCTCCCGCCCTTCCCCGTCCGGATGGTGCAGTTGGTGGTGCTGGAGGAGGCTGATGACTGCACTGGATTATTTTCCATTGAATCTCCACTCATCCATTATTCTGCTGTCAGGGGGTGTATTTTTTGCCCCGTAGGTAGCAGTGCACAGCACTCCCTCTCTCCCAAACATCCCCAAAGTCTTCCCAAAAAAACGCAGCGTGTTGGGGATGCTTCTTCCCGCTTTGTTTTTCTGTTGGAGGAATGTGGGAAAATGACTTCTGGGTCTAAAGCTGATGATTTCTGGGTCTAAATCTGGGGTCTAGCTGTGGTGTGTGTCAGGAACGCAGCTCTTACAGGATAAGGATGATGCTGGTGGCATCAGGGGATGCCAGCTCTTGCTCCTGGTGACATCCCAGCGCTGGGCACGCGTGAGCAGTGCAGCCCTGCCAGACTCGTGTGGAACAAGCCATCGCCTGGGAAGTTCTGTATCTCTTGTGCTTAAAATAGTCAAGAGCCTGGAAGGGTGATTGCATGTCTTGTGTGTTCCCATGTTCCCTTGAGGGGGAGATTTGACTCCTTGTTAACTCCTGGAAGCCTGGCTCTGGTATGGGTTCAGGGATGCAGCTGACAGAGCTGTGTGGTCCTGAGGTTGGAGATGTGTCTGTGGGCAGGCAAGGGGCTGGGTGGGTAGAGTTTGTGCACATGGGGCTGGCCCTGGTGTCAATACATTTTTAAATGGCATAAAATTAAAGTAATTAAAGTTCTTGATGTATCTCACAGGTTTGCTGCCCTGCATGCAGCATCTCCTCCTAAAAATCTAAAAATCTTCAAATTTTCATGGTAGACATTGAAGGAGTTGAGAAATGACTGAATTTTACTCGCAGGAGTTACTCAGCAGGCGCTCAGTTATGTAGTTAAGCTATTTTGAAAAGGAGAAGAATTTTCATAGTGGAAGCTGTGACTCCTGAGATATTAAAAAGCAAAATAAAATTGAAGTGTTTGGGAGGAAGCAGCCGGCGATCTTCCATAGAGCCATATGGAAATTATCTGTATTCCTTGGTTCGTGTGAAGTCTTTGCTCCTTCTGGAGCTGCCTGGAAGCCTCCTCCGTGCAGTCCCCAGCTTGGTTTGTATTCCTCAGCCGGCTCTTGCTCTCTTTGCAATCTGTGGCCAAACTGTATCGATCTGAGTGTCTGTGACATCCAGTTCCCTGCAGGATTGTGCTGGAGAGCAGGGACACAGATAAGTCATCGCTGCCCTTCAGGTGTGCCGAGTGTCCGAGGTTGTCCACGGGTACAGACCCTTCCAGTGGGCTGGAACTGAGCAGCGATGGTGCCTGAGGTGCCAGTTCTGTTCCCTTTGCCTTCTGCTGGTTCATTGGGGGGCTCTTCCCCAACACCCTGGGGACTCTGCTGGCTCCCTCGGAGCAGCCACAGGGGTCTGACAGAGCACTGCCTGCTCTGGAGTCCCATTCCTGACCTGGCCCACGTGGAAGCTGCAGCAGAGCATGGAGAAGCGTGTCTGGGCCCTCTCAGCCTGCTCGCTGCTTTCTGCCTGCACACTTACCCGTGCCTGAGGTGCTGTCTTTGGTTTTCCGCTTTTAAGGGGTTTTCCTTGTCCAGGCTCCCCCAGGTTTTACAATTCCCCACCTTCTTTCCCCCACTCAGATTTCTTGTCTTTCCACTGTTGTTCCCACACCGTTGGGTCGCAGAATCACAGAGTCAGTTAGGTTGGAAAAAGACCTCTGAGATCATCAAGTCCAGCCTTTGACCCAACACCTCCTCATCTGCTACACCGTGGCACTGAGTGCCACATCCAGTCTCTTCTGAAACACGGTGGCTCCACCACCTCCCTGGGCAGCCCCTTCCAACGTCCCATCACTCTTTCTGTAAAGAACTTCTTCCTAATGTCCAAGCTAAACCTCCCCTGGCACAGCTTAAGACTGCCCTTTTTCAAGCTCCCTGTGTTCTCCTCTGTTCCCATGGTGGGAGATGATGAGAGTGAGCAGAGCTGAGGCTGGGATGTGGCTGAGCCGTGGGCACTCAGGGGTTGTTGGTGTGCTTGTCCTCTAACACTGGTGAAATGCTCTTGGCTCTCAGGGCCATGCTGAGCACTGCTAGAGCTTTCACAGAGCAGCCTGACAGCCCCAAGACCTCCTGCTTGCTGAGGCCATCTCAGGGCACATCTATTTTTAGTGTGAAATTGAGATTTATTTTGTTTATTTGATGTATGCATCACTTTATCCATGTGGAATTCCATCTGCCATTTTATTACTGGGTTGTGTAGACTCGTGTGGTCCCTGTGCCATTCTTCATGGTTGTTTATCTGCCTCACCTTGACTGTTGCCATCAGGGTCCTGGCTCACATCCCACCTACTCACTGTTGTGCTGCACTCAGACATGTCCTGGTCTGGCAGAGGTCCAGCCTCTCCCTGTGACCCCTGCTCTGATCTCCCTCTCTTGCAGGAAGTGACCCTTTACTCCTGCTCCCTTATCTTCCACCCAGCTGTCTCTCCATGCAGGGAGACACGTGGTGGCCTTTTGGGGTCCCTACACAAGCCCTTGTTGAGAGAGCCCTTTGTGGGGTTGGAAGTGCCTTTGCAGGAACCACATTGGCTTTTGCCCTGGAATATTGTACTTATAGAGATACCAGTTGCCCACTGATTCTGCTCTGTATGGGGTTGTCTCCTTAGTCCCATTTGAATGTTGGCTTTGGAGACCTGCACTTTGCCAGGATTTTCTCCACAGCCCTTGTGTTGCAGAGCTGACCTGCCCTTGCCTCCCTGTGCTGAGGGGCTGTACCCAGGCTGGGGGTCCCTCTCTGTGCTCCATTAACTCCTCCACTGAACCCACCCAGCCCTTCCCGCCGTGACTCCCCATTTTGGCTCTTTATTCTGTGACCTCCTCTCCAGTCCCTGCAGTGGGAACCAGTTTCCCAGTGAGTCCCAGAGGAAGGGGTTGGGGAGGAGCCTGGGGGCTGCTGTGGTGCTGTGAGTGGGTGTGCAAAGAAGTCACATCATTTTCCCTGGGTGGCACTGTCATCTCTTTTAGTGGCATTTAGAAATGACCGTGATTCTGAAGGGGGAATGGTCTGAGGGCTGGCACAGCTCTGCTAGGGAGACAGGCTGAGGGAGCTGGGGGTGTTCAGCCTGGAGAAGAGAAGGCTCCAAGGAGACCTTAGAGCCCCTTCCAGTGCCTAAAGGCGCTCCAAGAGAGCTGGGGAGGGACTTTGGACAAGGACATGGAGTGACAGGATAAGGGGCAGTGGCTTGGAGCTTGATGAGAACATCTGCAGAACAAGCATGAAGTTCACTCAGTGACTAACAGGATGTAAGCACCCTCCTAAAATCTTGGAAGCTTGGGAAAAAGAAGCCAGGGGAAGCTTGGCACTGTTGCAGTGCCCACAGCTGGGCCTGCAGTGTCTCAGTGGGCTTTTTCCCACCTCCAGCAGCACCACAGTGTGGTACATACCATAGCTGGTCCTATGGGTGCTCCCCTATCACGGCTCATGCCTGGCTTAAGCAGTTTCCATGCATTTGGGAGACTGATCTGCCTAAAATTTGCTGCTAATTGTCACAATCTGTGTTGATAATAAGTCTGATAAAATACATGGCCGTGGAAAGCAGTCAAGTGGAAAAAACTGACCCGCTGTGTGCTTGGTTCAGTGTGCCTGTCGCTGGGAAAAGAGCTTCCAGCTTCCTCTCATAAAACAGGAGTGATTTGCAGCTATTCTCACATGGAAAAGCCCCAGTTGGTGTGTGTGTTCCCCAGCTGGGGTGATGGAACATAGGCAGTTCAGTCAGTGCTCCGGGTCTCTTACCAAGGGGGTCTCAAAACATTCAAGTCTTTCAGAAAATGACAGATTTAGGTTTCTTATTTCATTATAGGAAATAAGTAGTTTTTTTCAACAAATAAGTCACTTAGTGAATTTATGTGCGTATTTATATTCTAAATTTTATCTCTGGCAAAATAAAGCTGTTAAGACTCCTGTTGAACTCAAGCTGGAGTAGCATTTTAATGCCAGTATGGCAATCTGCTCTGCTCAAAATAAACTGTGTGTAAAACTGGTGTATTGAAACAAAACTCTTCAACTAATTGTGCAGTTGAGTAGCACTTGGGAGAAGTTGAAGCATCAGGAGAGCAAGTGAGGTGCTGGTTTGTTGTTTTGGACCCCTTGCCCTTTGAGGTGCTGTCCTTGGCTGTCCATCCCAACACCATCCTCAGAGGTTACGTTACAGGTGACAAGCAGGCAGGAGATGCCTCCTGGCACGGCTGGGTACCGTCCTCTTCAGCTTGGTGCTCTCCACCCAGACATGTGCAGCTGGGTGAAGTCACAGTCGTCTGCAAAGCTCTCTGGTCCTTCCTGTCTCAGCACAGGGATAGTCCTGACCGGGTTTGGTGGAGCAGTTCCAAGTCCTACGTGACTGGGAGAGCAGTTGGCAGTGAGAGTTTGGAGTGTCCTCCTCTGCCTCTGAACATCCTTCCCTCTGTGCTGAGCTGCTGCTGTAGAAAACGTGCCATGGGTTTGGTGGAGCTGTAGGCTGAGGCGGTGGCTCCTACTAGACCAGATGACAGAGCTGGGGAATAAAAGTGGGTTTTTTTTGAATGTGGGTCACGGTGGAGCAGCTGCCGTGGTGCAGAGTGGGTGACTGGGGACGCTGTGGCAGACCAGACTGCGTCGGGGTGCGTGGTATCTGTTTCCCTTGCAAGCTGTTCGTGCTAGTTGGTGAGGCTTATCTATGAAGCAAACAGCGCCGTGCTTTCTCCTGACTGTCATAAGATGGTGGTGGCAGCACTAGGTGTTCATCCCCATCCCGGTGCCTCCCGCTTGGCAGAGTGGGAGCCTTTGACGTACAGGAGCCGACAGAACTGCTCTCTTTTGGCTCCTCTCTCCTTTCCTGAAATGGCCGGGAGAGTGATATTTGGGTCAGCTGCCTCCAGTGTGTCATTTTCTTTTGACACTCATCCCTCTGAGCGAAGAGGAGGAGCCCGGTGGGGAAATGCTGTGGAGCTGTTGGCTGCAGTGGAGCCGGGTGTAGTTAAAGGGGTGCTGTGGTTATTTGAATCGCTAATCACATCAAGACAGGGAAATCTCTCTGATGCCTGACTGGAATGGTATGGGAGCAAGGATGGCCTTCCCCAGACCTCGCTGCCAGAGAGCTGGAGGGACCCAGGTAAGCACATGGATGCTCCAGCCTGTCCAAAGGCTGCTGTTCCCCAGCAGTGCGTGTTTTCTGGGTGCAACACGCAGTGTTCCTGTGTGTTCTGTGTTCTTCCCTTTGGACCAGAGGCCTCGTGGGTCTGTCTGGGGGAATAAGACTGTTGTTGTCTCTCTGCAGTGCTGGGGGTCACAGTGGGTGTCCGTGTGCAGGTCTGGGGTGCTGGGTGGGCCAAGGTGCTCCGTTCCCTGTGCGTGCACAAGTGGGTTTGCTTTGCCTGGGCCCTGCTCATCCCTTTGTGTCCCTGGGTACCGCCCTGTGTGCCACTGCTGGGCCTCCCCACACAGGCAGAGTTTGCAGCAGGACACTCTCCTGCTGTTTCCCTCCGCTCTTCCCATGCGGAATGGAGCTGAGTCCCTGGGATTCAGTGCCAGGAAGCCCAGCCCTGCCCCATTGCGCTCTTGGTTGAGTCGCTGTTGGTCGCTCAGGACCTGCCTTTTGTCGTCCTCCCTGCTGCGTTTTTTCCATCCTCACCCTCTCACTGCCCATATTGGTAAAAATAACCACTGGGAGCACAGGTGCATCGGGCAACAGTGTGATGGTTTTTATATTTTAATAATACATTGTGTTATGTCGTTAATAATACACTGTTATGCGAAGCACATCAGGCTGGTGTGGACACTGAGAGAGGGAAGGATCTCAAGTCACAGTATCACTTGCCTGTGTGGTTCTAGTCCCTGTAACTTGGCCACTCTCTGTTATGTTCATTCTTACAGGAAAAATTGCTTTGCTGCTCTTGCTGTTGTCCCAGTCTGTTCTCGGTGGTACCCAGGGAGTGGTGATGGGCACAGATTGAAACACCAAACATTCTGCTTAAACAGAAGAAAAGCTTTTTTTACTGTCGGTGTGCTCAGATCAGGCTGCCCAGTATTGCTTTTCAGTGCTTGTGGGGTCTCCATCCCTGGAGATATTTAGTAGGATCTGGATGTGAGGTCTCCAGCCTCAGAGGTGTTTAAAACCCGCTGGACATGGACCTGCCAAGCTGCTCTTGTTGTCCCTGTTTTGGGTTGGAAAACACTTTAAACTACTGTTTATGGGAATGTTACATGTTTCTGAGGGTGATGCATATGGGTACAAGGGAACCCAGGGGTTGAGCATCTTCAGAGTATCAGTAAGTGACTGCAGTAAATGGGTGGCTCTGTCCCTGACAAAGAAGCTGTCACAGCATTGCATGGTTGGGTGTTGGGTGTGTGTTACCTTGGAAGTATTTTGGCAAGTGGTGTGTCTGAACCAGGGTTTAGTAGCCCTGAGCTAAGGAGCACGTGGTGTCTCCTCAGGTGGGTGTCTGGTCTGGGAGCAGCTTCTGGGGAGCAGAACTTGGTGTTTGGGAGATGAGTGCTGTCTGTGCACGATGATCTCATAGGAAAGCCTGAAGGGAAGGATCCCCATGGTGTGGAACAATGGGAGTTGACATGGTCCTGTGCAGGTGAAGAGTTGAATTCAGTGAACCTTGTGGGTCCCTTCCAGCTCAGAATGGTCTGTGCTTCTCTGACAGCTTGCAGTTGGGAGTGTTCTGTGCACCTGAATCCACTGAGGCCACGTTCACCCAGTCTGATGGTCATTTCAGCTGGTAGGAAGTCTTTTTCAGGAATGTCCTCCAGCTCTTTGGATTTTAAGGGTACAGATAGCAGGCCCTGTTGTCTGCAGGCACTGTGGACTGGCGGTCCAAGAGCTCAGGTTTTGGTTAAACAGAACAGCAGTGTTCGGTGGTTTCTTTAGTATGTCTTGAGCTTCAAATTCAAAACCTTCAAAACAACAAAAATTTCCCGCTTACCTACCCTGTAATTCTTTGTTTTCAATATCCAGCTGAATGACACAGGCAAAGAATGGTGCTGTACATGAGCAGCTCCTCCAGAGGGATGAATGAGCCCAGCAGCGCCAAGGCCAAGGGCAAGGCGGGGCCCTGTGGGTCGTGCTGGATCTGCCAGCACTGTGAGCCCAGTTCATACAGGGCTGCTCAGACCATCTGGGCTCAGGGGGCTTAAAGTGGGGTGGGGAAATGCTGTGGGGTGTGTGAGGCTGGGAGACGTGAGAGGAGGGAGGGAGCAGAGTTAGTGCTGGGTTGGTTCTGAGCTCCAGCAGCTCTGCCCTTGCTGGGTTGTTCCTCATCCACCCGCAGGTTGTGAAGGAGGGGGGATGTTCCTGCTCCAGGCTCCGGCCCTGGCACTGTGCTGGTGCCAGGGTTTGGCACAGTGCCACGCTGGTGTGACTGAGGCTGCCCTGAGGAGAGAGGGTTTCACTGCAGGCTGTCAGACGGTGTCTGGGGCTGCTTGGTGTTCTCCTGTATTACACTGCACATCACCACAGCGCTGGCATCACCTGGGGCTCCTTCTGCCTCCTGGTACCTGGAGTCTGCAGGGGAGGTGTGAGGAGCAGCCTCAGGCTTGCTGAGTGTCACACAGCTCTGTCCTGAGTCCTTACAGAAGCGCCCAGCTCAGGGCTGGCTCTCCCAGTCTCCGAGCTGGTACACCTCATTCCCGTCATTCCGAAGGGACACGGGTTGCTGAGCGTGAGTGAAGGGATTCAGGGTGACACACACCCCACAACAGGTCTCCAGACTCTCGGGAGCTAACGGAGACTGTACGGCCCAGCCTGTGTTTCCCATGGAGCCTGCTGCCACTGCGTAGCCTCCAGTCAGGCTCACAGCTCGCCCAGTCCTTGTGCTGCCCTGCTGGCCCCTGCTCGTCCCAGCCGCGTTCCGAGGGGCCAGCCCTGGACACGATGCTTCCTGGAGCAGAGTGCTTGCTGTAGGTGCAGTAAAAGCTGGTTTGGGCCAGCACGAAACACGTCGTGATTCCATTTGAATTTTGTCACTGCGGGGGAGTGTTGCTAAAATTGTCACTTGGCTTCCCATGTTAGCAGTACCTAGAGGGCACGCCGAGGCGACCGGAGGTTCATGTCTTAGCTGCAAATTCCAGTTTATCTGTAAGCTGAATGCTCGGGTGGGTATATGTTGATTTTCAAAGAGATACGTACTTGACATCTTTATTTTTTTGACAGCGCAAGAATCTTATTATATCCCTACCTCTTACCCATATTTTCCTGTTCTATTTATATCCCACATTGGATCTGTGGTCTCAGGATTCATTGTGGGGTTTTTCATACTTGGGGGATTGGTCTGGGGATCAGCAGAGCCTTGTTAGGCTGCCTGGGATTGGAAGGCGCCGTTCAGAGATGGTTTCCAAATTGACATTGACATTGTGGCTTTTTCCAAACCAGTCTCTGCTGTTGCCACGTGAGCCCTGCCAGCTGACAGAGGATTTATTTGAAAGAGCACTGTGTGCTCTCCAAAAAGTCCCAGCCTTTTCCTTCCCGAGTGTTCTATAAGATTAAAAATAAAATTTGGTACAATTTTCTTATTCTTTTTCATCTGCATTGCTGAAAATAGGAGGAAAGTTGGTGGTGATTGAACGCACTTCCTTCACAAAGGATAGAAGGGTGATGGCTGTGAGTTGTCTTATCCCAGGAATATTCCCACATCCTTTCCCTTGTGTCGCTTGGGAGGATGGATGCGGGAATTGCTGCTCATGGAGTGCAGGTGGCACAGCAGCTCACCAGGATTTGGGATGTGCTGGTGCCTGGCTGCTGCTGGGTCTGACCACGGCGCTCTCCTTTCCTGGGCAGGAAAGTCTTACTCATTTTGCAGGTTAAAAAAAAAAAAAAGGAACCCCTCTGCTTCCTCAAAAGTACTTGTAAATCATGTAATATCTTACTTTTCAATGTAAATGAGATTTGAATGAATAATGCTAATTATTCATTCATCCTAATTCAAATCCTATTTTAATTAGCCTGTGGGCCCAATTTCACTTTCATGCAGCATGAAACCTCTTTTGATGAACAACAGAATTGCCATGCATTTATTCTTCTTTTTTCTTGCTCAGCACATGTCTTTTTAAACTGCTTAAGAACAAAACAAAACAAATAAATCATTAATAAATTAATCAAATTTAATTTGCATGACCTGTGAGGACATATTTTAAGGGGGGAAAAAAAACTCTTCTGTAAATATATTTCTTCTCCTTAACAACTGCCTCCAGGCTACAAAATCTTTCTCCTGCAGTCAGACCTTTCTGAGGAGATGCTGGTGAACTGTGTGAATGCAGAGACCTGGGAGCCTCAGCTGCCTGGTCCTTCTGGGAGCTGTCTCCTGGCTGGAAGCCCCAGCTCCAGGGAAACCTCTGAGCCAAAGCCTGTGTGGGCTCAGCCAGGGCAGGGTGTCCCCAGAGAGCTGGGCTGGCACTGGCCGTGGTGGAGGGGCAGTGTGGAGCCTCCCAGCCAGAGTCACAGGGTGCTTTGGGTTGGGAGGGACCTCACAGAGCATCCATTCCATCCCCTGCCATGGGCAGGGACACCTCCCACCAGCCCAGGGTGCTCCAAGCCCCGTCCAGCCTGGTCTTGTGCACTCCCAGGGATGGGGCAGCCATAGCCTCCCCACCCTCATGGTAAACTGTTTCATTCTGTTGTCCCATCTAACCCTGCCCTGTCAGTTTAAAAGCACTTTTCCTTACACTGCCCCTTTACACTGTTCCCTTTACGTGGTCACTACAGGCCTTGATAAAATGTCCCCATTTTTCTTACAGCCTCCACTTATATACTGAAAGGTCATGAGATGGTATCTCCCTGGAGCCTTCTCCATGCTGAACAGCCCCTCTTTTCTCAGCCTGTCTCCATAGCAGAGGTGCTCCAGCCCTTGGAGCATCTTTGTGGCACCCTCTGGACTCCCTCCAGCAGGTCCATGTCTGTCCTGTGCTGGGGCCTCCAGAGAATCCCCCTCTTCCCTGCTGCCCATTTGGATTTGCCAGCTCACGTCGAGTTCTTGAGCCCCCAGTATCTCCAGGTCCTTCCCTGCAAGGCTGATATCCACCCACCCACCCCCAGCCTGAGCTGAAGCTCAGTCTTGCCCCAGCCCAGCTGCAGGACCTTGCACTTGGCCTTGTTGGGCCCACTCTTTCAGGCTGTTGGGATCCCTGGGGATGCCACCCCTTCCCTCCAGTGGATCAGCTTCACCCCCCAGCGTGGTGCCATCCACAGACATGCTGAGGCTGTGCCCAGCCCCACTGTCTGCTGATGGAATGACAGGAAGTGAGTCCTGGCTTCAGAGATCCGTCACAGAAGAGCTTGGGTTGGAAGGGATCCATGAGGATCATCCAGCCCACCTCCCTGCTCTTCACAGAGCTGCCCTGATGTGCTGAACCAAACCAGCCCTCTCCCTGTGCCCTCCTGCCCAGGTGCTTTGGGCTGCAGCTGCCAGTCTGCACTGGGATGGAGCCAGCTTGTACTGAGCTGGGCCCAGGCTATGCTGAGATGAGGCCAGTTTGAACTGGGAAATGGGCCAGTCTTTACTGACACGTGGCCACAGGGTCCAGTTTGTACTGGGCTGAGGGCCAGTCTGACCTGGAAGTGGATCAGAGGATCCAGTTTATCGTGGGCTGGGGCCCAGGCTGTGCTGAGACAAGATCAGGAGCTCGTTTGAAGGCATTTGGGATTTGACAGCCTGGAGTGAGGCTGGTTTTAACACCCAGCTGGTGTGTGTTGTACTGCCTCCCAGGTGCCTCCATCCCAGCGGGATGGGGACATCACTGGACCATTGTAAATGTTTAAATTCATACCCAAGCCATGCCATGGGCTGGGGACAGGACGGGGCACACCCGAGGGGCTGTTCCCTGGCTGTGTGTGCACAACAGCCATATTAAACAACTCCAGAGATTTCCTGCAGGGAATATCTTCACCCAAAGCTGGTTTCTTTTTCTTCCCATGTACCTGGTCCAAATTCTTCTTCATTCTCTCTGGATTTCAGCACCTGCAAAGCTTTAATTCAGGAGCCAGCTTGCTGTCAGAGATAAGTGTCCTGGTATTTCCTTGTGGATCCTGCCCGCTCTAAGGAGCCTCCTCCGCTGGAAGTGCTGGATTGAATTTATGACAAATACAAGGAATGAAAGTCTCTCTCAAATGCACTTTCTGGCATGACTTAAATTAGCTGAAATTGCTGACATTTTGCCTTTCTCAGATGCACGTCAGTGTCCATAGATCTTCCTTTCAAACACTGTAAAATTATTGAGTTAAATGTTGCCAGCACAACAGATGCGGGAGGCGCGGGTGTAGCTGGGTGAAGGTTACTGCCATGTGTCTGGGTGCTGCAGCACGTGGTGTGAAGGCTGAACGTGCCTCCCTAACCTTGCCTGATCCCTCACAACTGGAGGAGAACTCCACTTCCAGGGCCATAACTCTGCCTGGAGATTCTTGGCTTTGCACGGCATTGAATTTGGGTGGCCCGAACCTGGGACAGCAAAGTTTAATGACTGGTCGCTTTGCTGGAACCAAAATGTTTCCTTAAAGGCAAGGAAGTTGTTTGCCTGCTGGTGGGGCCTCACATGTTCGTGCCACAGCTCTGCTCAGGACTAGGACTAAATTTAAACTAAGTGACACTTTCTTGTTGAAGAGAATCAGCTCTTCAGCAGCTTTGCAGCTCCACAGCCAAGACCTGCTGATTGACAGAGGTCCTGGTCATTAACCAGGGGGAAGATAATGCCAACAGCACCCCAGGGCTGGGGGTGGGCCCAGCACCGGGTCTGGGCAGGCAGGGGCTCTGTGTAGGTCTGTGCACTGACAGAACTGGTGGAATCCAGGTCGGGAATCCTCCTGGACAGGCCCCCAAATGGACCAGGGCCCTCGTGCCCTCCAGAGGCTGAGCGGCAGCCCTGGGATGGTCCCTCCCTGCGTGTCCTCCTTTCCAGCTGGTGAGGTACAACCCAGCCACAGGAGTGTGTCTGCAGGTAGAAGACACACCTGGAGAAGCTGGCACATGACACAGGGGGATTTATTGGATGACAAGGTAGCAGCTTGTGTGAAAGTAAAGACACTCTTACTGAAAGCAGCGCTCATTTCGAACTCCGCCGTTCACTGCTGGGGAATGTGACAGTACCTGAAAATTTACAGGCTGGTTCCTGCTGTTATTCCAAATTTACATTGGCAGCAGCATTTAATTAACTTCCAATTTACTTAGTAGTTTATCTTCAGAGCCCTAATATTTTCAGGGAGACATAATTAACCCCCTAAACTCCTTTGGATTTTGTCTCCTTTTTAATTGATGGATCATCCCATGTCAGCAGGAACATGCCTGTCCTGTTGGCCTCCAAATCCAAGTGGGAAATGCCAGGTATGGGGGTGTCTGAAGCACTGTCCTTGTCCCACTGATGCAGAACTCGGGGTGGCAGAGCTGGCCTTGGGTGTCTTTCTGAGCGAGGGGTGCAGAGCCCCTGCTGCAGTGAGGGGCTGCACTGGGGCTCGAACCTCTGGTCTTTTTCTCCTGTTAAAAACATGTTATTATTTCTGCCAATTCTCTATGGCCTGAGTGCAGCAGGGTTGTCTGGGAAGAAGAGCTTGGCAGCATTGCATGCACCTGTAGTAGCTGCTGTCTATCCAACACATATGATTCATACATGGCCTTCTTCAGGGTTTAGTGCAGGTGGCCTGTCCACCTGAGTCAAGGACAGTGATTTTTGTCTGAACTGGTAGTTTTGATGACATGTCATGATCCTCAGCTTGTTGGTATTGGCATTGACCCATAATCCTTTCATCTGCTTTCCATTTTCCCAGCTAAACAAGGACCTCTTGTCCTACTTACAGAGGCTGGGACCAGTTTATCACTGTGTGGGCAAAACTGTATATTCTGCCACTCTCTGTCATTTCTGTTGGACTGTCACTAATGGCCCATTTGCAGCAGCTCCCAGGGCACCCCTGAGCCCTCAGGGGACAGGGGCGTGTTAAAGAGCCCTGTGAGACAGGGGAGTGTTCCTGTGGTCACCCAGTGACTGAGCTGGGAGAACTCCCCTCTGGGGAGGCAGCAGCACCTTCACACCCTCCTGAGGGGTCAGGGCTGCTCAGGGGCTAATAGAGACTGGCACGATAGGCAGCTGAAACCACCCAGGCCATCAAGGATTCCTTTCTCTTTGCACTCATGGGGCCCATGTGGGGCTCAGCACAGGGGCCAATGAACACCACTCTGTTCATGCCCCAGGGTGGGGGGGTTATATGTCTGTCTTGGTGGATTAAAACGAATTTTTCTCTGTATAATTGTATTTATTGTAATCTTTTCAGCAGATTTTACCTCTGGCTTGCAGTCTGTGTTGAGCTGGGTTCATTTGTCCCGCTGGTTTGCCTGTAAGCCAGCCCAGCTCTGTCACTGTCTCCCCTCCAGGCCCCGTCACGGTGCCGGTGCTGGTTCTGAGCCCCGCGTGTTCGCTCCCTGCTGCCTGAGGCCCTGATGAAGGATGTGGCCGTGGGCGCTGCGAGCTGTCTCGCTAACAGGGAGGTAAGACCACCCTCCCTGCTCCTGCTTGCAGCTGGCCAGGGCTCACATCCATCTCCTGCACCTTATCACCTTGTCCTTGAGGACCCACCCTCCCCTCCCTGTTAAGTGACATCCACAGCAACCTCTCTCTGTTACAAAACTGAGCTGTGCGTCTTCTCACTGAGCCTGGTTTAACCAGCTGAGGCTGTTTCGGTTTAAGCTGTTCAGGGCCCTCATTCTCTCCAGCAGTCTGTGTTTTCCTGTGTCACTGCTAACTCTGAGCTCCAGTTCTCAGCCTGCAAACTCATGTCCCATGTGCCCTTTTTGTCAGCAGCCACTTCCCAGCCGAGCCTGGGGAGATCCAGCCTGGCTGCCAGGCCTGGCCTGGGCTTTGCAGGGCTGCTGTAGTTATGGAACTGCTCTTGGATCTAATGTGGGAATCATTAGTCAAGACATTTGTTCCTTTTGATCCATTTAATATGGTCTTTTTTAATACTCTCCTGTGCTATTTTTCTCTCCCACTGTCATGAAGTGATAAATCAAATGTCCTGCCCAGCCCATCCACATGATGCCCCTGCTGTTGGCTTTTCAGTGAAACATTGAATTCCACCAGAGGGGGATTACAT
The DNA here is from genome assembly GCA_013400415.1 of Scytalopus superciliaris. NCBI lineage: Eukaryota > Metazoa > Chordata > Aves > Passeriformes > Rhinocryptidae > Scytalopus > Scytalopus superciliaris. The sequence continues at coordinate 296,565 of VXBX01006564.1, forward strand.
TTATATCCTTTAGTTCTGCATTGATTGCATCCCCTCACATTTCATTATTTTGCTTGTGAATAGCTCTTTTTACATGGAAGAAGTTGAGTAGTTCCTTGTTTTCTATCCAGTCTCCTGGAATTTCTCAAGGTTAGGAATAAATCCCTTTTAAGATCAAAGTGCTGGAGATCTGTCCAGTTCTGGGTTTAGGATCTTTCACCAAATGTTGTTCTATTGTAAAAGTTTCTATTAATAATGTTTGGCAAACTGATATTTGACATCACCAAAGCTCTGAAATGTCTCTCATCCCCTGTGCTGTAACAGCATCCAACAGCTCCAGGTGGGCCTGGAGTGTTACTGGGTTTTGTTCACTGTGTTGCCAGAGGGGATTTTCCATGGATAGATTTTTTCACTGATAAGATTGCAAATTTGTCATGGAATCATAGGGTGGTTTGGGTTGGAAAGGATGTTAAAACTCATCCAGTTCCACCCTCCCTGTCACAGGCAGGGACACTTTCCACTATCCCAGGCCTTGGACACTGCCAGGGATGGGGCAGCCACAGTTTCTCTGGGCACCCTGTGCCAGGGCCTGCCCACCCTCCCAGGGCTGGAGCCCCTCTGGGATGGGACAGGCTGGGAGAGCTGGGGGGGCTCACCTGGAGCAGAGAAGGCTCCAGGGAGACCTGAGAGCCCCTTCCTGTGCCTAAAGGGGCTCCAGGAGAGCTGGAGAGAGACTGGGACAAGGGATGGAGGGACAGGACAGAGGGAATGGCTTACCACTGCCCGAAGGCAGGGTTAGGTGGGATAATGGGAAGAAATTCCTCCCTGTGAGAGTGGTGAAATGCAGAGCAGCTGTGTTTGTCTCTCTGGCTGGGGAGTAGCTTTGGGGGCACGTTTTTGTATGAAATGGCACTGAACTGCCACTTTCCTCACAGCAGACGCCTCAAAAGCCTGCGGAGGAGACGTAGGATCGTCAAGCAAATTCTGGCAGCGGGATCCCGATAACAGGTGATGCCACAGACAAGGATGGGTGCTGAGTGTAACAGTGTGGAGTTCTGGACTCTCTGGGATCGGTGTTTGCACTGTTTATTCTCAGGCTGATAAACTCACCAAAATTCCGGGGGGGATTTGTTTGTTTTTTTAGATAAACTCATTTGACCACCATGAGTTGGAGCTTTCTGACCCGCCTGTTAGAGGAGATCCAGAACCACTCAACCTTTGTTGGCAAAATCTGGCTGACAGTGTTGATTGTGTTTCGGATCGTCCTGATTGCTGTGGGGGGCGAGTCCATCTACTACGATGAGCAGAGCAAGTTCGTGTGCAACACGGAGCAACCGGGCTGCGAGAACGTCTGCTACGACGCCTTCGCGCCGCTGTCGCACGTCAGGTTCTGGGTCTTCCAGATCATCCTGGTGGCCACCCCGTCCGTGCTGTACCTGGGCTACGCCATCCACAAGATCGCCCGGCTGGTGGAGCACGGCGAGGCCGGGCGCAGGGGCAGGAGGAGGAGCCTGCCCATCCGCTGGAAGCAGCACCGGGGCTTGGAGGAGGCTGAGGGCGACCATGAGGAAGACCCGATGATGTTCCCGGAGGTGGAGGTGGAGAGCGTGCGGGAGAGCAAGGAGAAGCAGAGCCCCGCCAAAGCCAAGCATGACGGCAGGAGGCAGATCCGGGAGGACGGGCTCATGAGGATTTACGTGCTGCAGCTGCTGGCCAGGGCCCTGCTGGAGGTTGGCTTCCTGGTGGGGCAGTACTTCCTCTACGGCTTCCAGGTGAGCCCCGTGTTTGTGTGCAGCAGGAAGCCCTGCCCGCACAGGGTCGACTGCTTCATCTCCAGGCCCACTGAGAAGACCATCTTCCTGCTGATAATGTACGGGGTGAGCTGCATGTGCCTGCTCTTGAATGTCTGGGAGATGCTCCACTTGGGGTTTGGCACCATCCGGGACACGCTGAACAGCAAGAGGAAGGAGCTGGCGGACTCCGGCACCTTCAACTACCCCTTCACCTGGAACACGCCGTCGGCCCCGCCGGGGTACAACATCGCGCTGAAGCCGGAGCAGATGCCGTGCACTGAACTGTCCAACGCCAAGATGGCCTACAGGCAGAACAAAGCCAACATAGCTCAGGAACAGCAGTACGGCAGCAACGAGGGCAACATCCCCGCCGACCTGGAGATCCTGCAGAGGGAGATCAAAGTGGCTCAGGACCGCCTGGACCTCGCCATCCAGGCTTACAACAACCAAAACAACCCCGGCAGTTCCAGAGGGAAGAAATCCAAAGCAGGCTCAAACAAAAGCAGTGCCAGTAGCAAGTCAGGAGATGGGAAGAACTCGGTGTGGATTTAACGTTGGCTGAGTTGATGTATTGTGGTTTTTTCTCCTAGTTTATCATAACCAGCAGTCCCGTGAATAATGGCTTCCATTAAGGGAATAGTTGACTCTGCTTATGTTCAGGGATACCGTTGGCTCGTGATTCAGCCCTGGAAAGGGTTTATACACTGACTCTGGGACTATAGAACCTTATTCTTTTGTCTTCCAAGTCAGGAGGCAAATAGGTATATTTAATTCATTCTCATTGAACGGTTTATGCTGTATGTACAGTATTATAGTACATTTATTATGCACAATTTTTTTTGTATTTGTACACTGGATCTGCTGTTACACTTTTTATACCGAGGAGGACAAGGCCATGGGTAGCCATTAGCATTTTGTTAATTTTATTATTGTTGTCTGCAGTTATGTCGTTGTTCTTCTTCCTTGTTTTCCGAGTAAAACTTTTTATAAAACTTTTCAATGCTGCGTTTCCAAAGTGCCTTGAACGTGCAGACAGTGGAGCCTCCGCTCTCTGGGAGCTCCTGGGTGGGGAAAGGTTTGTGAAACCTCTGTTCATGGTGCTCCTGACTCTGCCCTTTACTAAAATGATGTGCTGCTTGCAAACTGGAAGTGTCATCCCATCAGCTCCTGTGTCCTACAGGCTCTTCCCCCCTATGGAAAATGACTTACAGGAGAAATGTGTGTGTGTGTGTACTGGGAGCAGGAGTGCCAGAAGTGGAGAGGGTTCAGACCTCCCTGCACACTTTGTGCAGCAGGAGGGAAGAGACACTTCAAGCTCCTGCAATACATCTGAAAAAATCCTGAGTAGAAACCACTGGATCCAGTAATTCCGTGTGTTTCTGTGATACTGATGGGAAGAGAAGTTTGTGAGGCCTGTTGTTGTGTAACACCCCGCTCCCCAAGGCAGGCAGTGGTACCTTTTTGGGAGGATTCCTGTCCCTCCCAGCCTGCTCTGCTCAGGTGGAGCCCTGGCAGTTCTGGCTCTCCCTGGCAGAGCCTCCCTCTCCCAGGAGCTGGCACACACGAGCTCTCTGGGAGAGTCCTCCAAAGCCCTTTCTGATTATCAATGATTCTGCCTTATCCCAGACCCCTCTCCCTCCCACTCTGGCCGAGGAATTTGGTTCAGACAGAGCAATATGTATAATTTAGCTTTCTGCTTGAGAGCCCAGCCCGACGTGGCATTCTGTGGTCTTGGCATTAAACTGGAATTTCCAATGAGCAGGAGGGAGTGTGGGATGGTGCCTTTGGCTCTGTCTTTCTGGCAGGGAGCCACGGCTGTCCTGGAGAGACGCTCAGAAGTGTCTGCTTTCTGTGCTGTTTATAATGGATTTGGGACTTTGCTCCTCTCCCCTGTTTTTGTCAGGTTTTCATGCATTTTCAAGTATTTTGGGGGCCTGTTTCAAGCAGGACTGTTGTTTTGAGGCTACCTCAGTCTTCAGTCCCTCATTAGAGCTGGGTCAGGACTCAGAGAATCATGGAATCACAGGATGGTTCGGGTGGGAAGGAACCTCAGAGCCCATCCAGTGCCATGGGCAGGGATGCCTTCCAATATCCCAGGGTGCTCCAAGCCCTGTCCAACCTAGCCTTGGACACTCCCAGGGATGGGGCAGCCACAGCTTCTCTGGGCGAGCTGGAAGGAGTGAGGCTTTGGAGGGCACAGATAAATCCCTGCTCCTTCCCCATCCCTCAGGACACCCACAGGAGGCTCTACATTAAACACCCACCAAGGGGGCAGGGGCACATCCTTGTCGTGCCCCTCTGCCCGAGCACTTGTGCTGAGCTATTTTGGTGTGTGTTCCCTCAGGCAGGCCAGGCATGGATTCCAAGCACCCCTGGAGTGCCCAGAGCCAGCACAGCCCCCGTGTGAGCCCCTCTGGAGCTGTGGGGACCCTGGGAAGGGAACTGGCTGCCTGGCCTTTGGCTCAGCACAAACCCCCATCTGCTCCAGGGAGCAGCAGCCGCTGCATTTCAGGGTGATGTCTGAGGAAGTGTAGGTGGCACAGGATGTACAGAGCAAGTGGATGTGGGCAGGGACAGCCCATGAGATGGGACTGGCTGTGCAGGTGAGAGGAAGTTCATTAACAGTGCTCTAATTAAACAGGGGCCTGGAGAGAATCACAGTGATGGGCAGGGGCTCTACCAGAGTGAGCTGTGAATGTGGTGGGGAATCTGGATGGAAAACACGCCTGAAAGTAGGAGGGACAGACATTTGGAGCCTGGAGATAAACAGGGATGGTGGCTGCAGTCCACTCCTTATCCCAGCACTGGGGTTGTGCTGTTCAATGTCCCAAACAAGTGATGCTGTCCTTAACCCTGTGTGGTGCTTTGGGAACAGCCTTTCACCAGTGAAAACAGGGAAAATCCTTCCCCTCACTGCTCTCTTCCCAAACTGCAGCGATTTCCTGTTAGTGGCTTAAAATAAACCACGTTCCCACTCACTCCTCCTTGTCGTTTGTGTTATTTCCCAACAAATGATCTGAACCATCACCCACGTGGAGCTGCTGCCTCGGGTCAGTCCCGTGAGCTTCTGCCCACACAGTAAATCCCTGTTAGTGAACTGAGTCTCCAGAATATTCCAATCCCAGCGCTGGATTCCTTCCAAAAATGCCAAGTGATGGAGCTGTTTCTGTTACTGCTTTTTATTTTTGTTTTAATTGTGTATAAAGTGCACATTTTGTTGGAAGCTGAGCATGTGTTGTTGGCCGTGGGGTCTGTCACAGCTCCCTGTTCTGGCTGTGGTTGATTCCAGAGCATCAGACTTGGATTTTCCTTTTGAAGAAATGATACCTGCATTGCTTTAAAATGCTCTTGCTTTGGCTTAATGTGAAGGCCGTTCTGAATAAACATCCGGGAGAGACTCTGGGACAAAAAATACTGGATGGAACTTGGATTTGTGGTGACATTCTCTGGGTTTGGAAAAAAAAAAAAACAACTTTATTAAATCCAGTGGATTACTCCAGTTTGAGTGAGATGGCTTCTTTTTTCCAGCTATAGAATGCGGGAGGGAGGGGGAGGGATATGTAATGATTTGTCCTAGAGCCACAGTTTGGAATTTTTATACGTTTGACCTTGTTTAGTGCAATAAAGAGCCAACCCAGAACTAGCTGTGCCTTTTGTGTGGGAATTGCTCTGCAGGGACGGGAACAATGGCATTAAAAAAGGGAAAACCCACGAAGTTTGGAGGTCGGGCCCTCGGAAAGGGCGGCCCTTCGGAGGAGAGGGAAATCTGCATTTTTGCATATGGATGAGCATGCGGGCACTGCCCAGTGAACTGCGCAGCATTAGCTGCCCCAATTCAGCTGCAGGAGCAGCGCCTGTCACAGGGCGCGCTGGGTGTCTGGCTGGGGCTGTCACAGGCTGGCCCGGTGGGTGTCCCCGCTGTCCCCTCGCTGCCAGCCTGACCCCACTGCCTGTCCCGTGTGCGGCTCGGGGGGAGCCGCGGCTGCAACAAAAGCTGCTTGTCCGGAGCGGGAGGAGCTGCCCGGTGGGGCCGGAGGGGTCACCCCGGGACGGCTCTGGGCTGTCTCCGCTGCCGGGGCACCCGAGCAGCCCAGGGCTGTGCATGGGATGTGCAGGGAGCAGGGAACAGCCCAGATTCCATGGCCAGCTCCCTGCCCGGGAAGGGTAACACGGGCTGGAGACACCCCGTGGGTTCCAGTGCAGGGATAACCAAATCTGGGCTCCTGATGCTTTGGCACAGATTAAAGTGCAGGGATAACCAAATCCGGGCTCCTGATGCTTTGGCACAGATTAAAGTGCAGGGATAACCAGGATTTGGGCTCCTGTTGCATTGGCACGGGTGAAAGTGCAGGGATAACCAGGATTTGGGCTCCTGCTGTGTTGCCACAGGTTCCAGTGCAGGGATTCCTGAGCTGCTGCCCCCGGACTGGAACCCCTCTCCCTGTGCTCCGGGGGTTTTAGGCACAGAACCCCTGGTTTAACAAGGAATTCCCAGCGAGAAGGTCTGAAACGGTTTCAAGCTCTGCTGTAAAGGCAGGGGGGGTCACAGTGCTGTGCCCTTGCCGGGCTGGGGTCTGGGAGCAGCCAAGCTGTGCCGGGTGTGTTGGATCCCGTGCTCCGAGGGGAGAAGCCGGAGCTCAGAGCGGGATCAGGCGGAGCTGCCGGAGCTGCCCCTGGGTGTTTGTGGCCTGTGGCTGCCACTCCGGGAGGGAGCAGAGGCTCCCAAGGGGCCCCTGGCACATCTGCCAGCCCCGGGCAGATGCCTCGGCTGCCCGAGGACCTCTCCCACAGCACCACACGTCTAGACGTGATCCCAACTGAGCCTTTTGCTCTGCTGTAACGTGAGGATAACACGGCTTGTTTCATGCTGGATGATGCCAGAATAAGTGAGATGCTCACTGTGGGGTGGTTCCCCCGTTGGAAGCAGAGGTTGGGTGTTAAATATTGTCAGCACTAAGTGCTCCTGCCTGCGGCTCCAATACGGTTTTGTAGCAACTACTTGTATGGAGGGTGGTTACATCCCTGTAGCTTGATTTGTTAATAATTGAAGATTTCCTGGTCCCAGGCACACAGGGCTTGCTGGCTGTGAGGTTCCACCCAAAAGGAGCTGTTCACTGAGACGTGCTCAGAGCCTGATCCCTGTGAATGGGACGTGCTCTGCTCGCCTGCCGTGAAACAGCTCCTGAAGGACGGATCCGTTTGCAGGAGCTCAGGGATGTTTTGCTGTTTGTGCTGTAGCTCAGTGTAATCCACCCTCTGCAGCAGCAGGGCAAGGAGCTCGGGGGCTTCTGCTCCCAGGGAAATTGCCATTCACTTTCTCTCTATCAGAGGAGACTCCAAATACCAGTTCATCATCGCTCAGGAAATGACATTTTGTTTTCTGCAGCGTGACATTATCGTTGTTGTGTAAATTCCATGTTGATAGCTGGGGAAAATGCCTTGGAAGGGGGATTTAAAGGCATCAGATCAGCACTTGTCTGGCCTGGGGAGCCGTTTATGTGCAGTCCAGGTTTTTGTTGTCCTCCTGCCTTTTATTTTTTCATTGAACAGGATGTTCTGGTGACTCTTTGGCAGAGGATGTGGACCCGAGGCTGCTGCTTCCCTGGGAGCAGAACCACAGCCCCTGTGGCTGCATCCAAACTGACCTGGGGTTGTGTGTCCCGGGGTGTTCCCTCCTGGCCCTTCTCCAGCTGCCCGAGCTGTGACTCCTAGCCGAGCTGCCTCGTGGCCTGGATTCCCTCTGTGGGCTGAGCTCTGGCTGAGCAGGAGCAGGAGCAGGAGCAGGAGCTGTGAACCCACGTCCCCACTGGAGATGGCCCTGGCCATGCAGAGCTCCTGCACAGGTGTGGGTCAGGCTGAGGGGTGAAATGATGCACCTCTGTGTCCTCTGGAATGTGCTTTGCCAGGAGGTTCCTGTCAGGATTCCAAAGGCAGTCCCAGGCCCTGGTGATGAAGGAGGTTCCTTCAGTGGGCAAACAAGCCGTGGTGTGGTTTGGCTCTGCTGTGAGTGGTGGGAAGTGCCACGTGGCTCCTCAGCTCTTATTTTGCCCTTACATATCATGACTGAAGGGAGTCACTGCTGTTTTTTCACCTCTGAGTATTTCTTATCCCTAGAAAATCAGCATTCCCATTGGTGAATGTTTGCAAGGCTTTTTATGCCTTTTTTTTGTAAACTTGAAATCACCTGAAAATCCACAATCAGCAAGCTTTTTAAAAAGCCTGTTCTGTACAGGAAATGGTTATGGTGACACACTGGCTGCATATGAGAAGGGCCTGGAGGGACAGCACGAGGGGAATGGCTTCCCATTGCCAGAGGGCAGGGTTAGGTGGGATATTGGGAAGGAATTCTTCCCTGGGAGGGTGGGCAGGCCCTGGCACAGGTTGGGCAGAGAAGCTGTGGCTGCCCCAGCCCTGGGAGTGCCCAAGGGCAGGTTGGACGGGGCTTGGAGCAGCCTGGGCTGGTGGGAGGTGTCCCTGATGTGGCACTCAGTGCTCTGGTCCAGTTGACAAGGTGGGAATCAGCCAAAGATTGGACTCGATGGTCTCAGAAGCCTTTTTCAGCCTGGATGATTCCATGAAATGAAATCCTGGTTTAATCATTGGCTCTGAAATTCGGTTTCCTAACCCCCCCTTGCCCTCCCTTGCTGACCAGCTGGGTGGAGCAGCATAAGGAGGTGGTTGGGTTTTTAACAAAACAGTAACTTAGGATGTTCTGCAATGCCTGAATTCAGGCATTTTGTATTTATGTGAGCATTTTGATGTGCAGTGAGGGAGGGAAGGATCCTTTTGAAGAAAGAAGATCCCAGTGAAAGGGTTGTAGTCAGGGTAGGGCGAGGAGAGTGTTACTTAAAATTCTCTGACCTGGAGGCCACGGAGGCACCAATACCTCAGAGAAGAGAGCCAGGATCTTGAGAGACCTCGAGCATAATTCAACCTAATTTGATAAACTGCTCTGTTGTTGTTGAGACTGACAAATGACAAAATATACAAGAAAGTCAGTGTAGATCCCGATTATTTTTTAGCACAACTACTTTTTATATCTTTCCTAAGTGTATGTGCATTAACATTATTGGTGCTTATTACATGTAAAAAAAAATCATTCACTGGCCACAGTTATAACCTTTTGTCTCTGTACAAATTCACCCATCTTGTTATCCCTTATCTTGTAGTTTTCTGAGTTCTCTCAGCACCTGTAAGTTGTTTATAGTTCTCTAGCTCGGGGATGTATCTTCACAGGCACACAATCTCATCAGGGTGAAATTCTTCTTGCTCTGCCAAGGGATGTGCAGACCCATCGCAGTTCCCCACACTGCTCATTTCTAGTTACGAATTTAAATTCTTAAGGACTAGGAAGAAAAACTCGGGAAAGCGGAGCCTTTTCTTTGTCAGCTTTTCTTTGTCATTTAGCTCAGCAGCCTCCGCTCCCCGGCGTTTGCCAGGGGGCCGCCGTGCGGGGCGGGTGGGTGGGCAGGGGCAGCGGGGGGGCCCTCCGGGGCACGGG
>VXBX01006564.1:323453-338776 GCA_013400415.1 Scytalopus superciliaris
CCCCTCGTTGTTCTGATTTCAGGGGATGCTGCAAGGCTCTATTCCCCCCTGGGGATAATGGAACAATTTTTGGAGAGACAAGCCCAGATAACTCCTGTTTATTGCAGCTTGGGGGAGGGGAGGAACAGCACTGTGGAGTGTGACAGTCATCCTGTGGGGGGAAGGTGGCACAGCCCCAGGCGCTGAGCCCCTGGTGGTGGGTGCTCCAACCAGCACAGGGGGACTCAGCCCTCGGGGCTGGTCACAGGACAGAGACCTGGAGACCACCAAGCCCAGCTCTGCCTCCCAGGGGTGCCATCCCTGGGTGGGTGCTGGGGCTCCCCATGGAAGGTGACGGGCAGTCCCTGCCCTGCCTGACAAGGGATGGGGCATGGCTGAGCCACCCCGTGCTCCAGAGTGGGGGATGCAGGCTCTTCAGTGGCCCCAGCTCATCCCAGGGGCCCAGGAAAGGCCCTGGAGCCCCCCAAAAGACCAAGCTGAGGGTCCTGAACCCCCACTTCACATCACCCACTCTCCTCCAAGACAACTTATCTCCCATTTAGATTTTTTTGGCACATTTTGTGTTACCCCTCCAGCGAGTCCCTCCTGTGCTGCCAGGGACCAGGTTGGATCAGGCTCTCAGGGGGCATCGAGCATTGCCCAGGGCCATTCTCACACCTCCTAGCACCACCCATGGTGAACCCATGGGGCTCCAGGGAGCCACACCGGTGTGTGTGTGTGTCCCATGGACTCTTCCCTTTTCCAATCATCTGCTGCCCTGTGCCCACACCCTTCTCACCCCAGGACTCTCACACCTGCTGGTGACAAAGCCATGGCAGTGTCACAGTGGCAGGTCTGCAGCCCAAACCCATCCATAGATGGACAAACCCATTCAGCTTTCTCTGGCCAGGATGCCTGTGAGGTGTTTTCTGCAGTGAGGATGACAGAGCCCCCTTCTGCCCACGCCAGAGCCCACCTAGATACCCTTGACAGCAGCCCTGCTCTGGTGTTCATCACTTTTGAGCAGAAGTGGGGAGCAGAAAGATGTTGGGGCGTGAGGGAAGGCAGGACAGGGCAGAGAATGGGGAGGGGTCCAAGATCTGCAGCTCACCCTAATGATCCCATCAGCTTCAACAACCCCAAACCTGCAGTGGCCTTGGATGGAGGGGAGCAGGTTTATCTCAGCCTGGTTTTTAGGTCACGCCCAGCCCTCCCTCCACGAAGGCATGGGGCAGGCGGAGCTTCAAAGCTGGGACTTGCTGTCCTTGAACCTTCCTCCTTCTCCATGATGAACAGAACCTGCAGCACGAGGCACAGCAGAGCTGATCCAGCACCTGCTCAGCCCCTCAGGAGATCTGATGCTGCCAGCCCAAGGGGGACAACCTCCCCCACTGCCAATCAGGTGGTCCTCAGCACCACAGGAACAAAAGGCTGCTCAGCTGGAGTGGGGTCTACATCAGATGACAATAAGTATCTGGGCAACCTGGTCTAGTGGAAGGTGTCCCTGCCTCTGGCAGGGGGTTGGAACTGGATGATCTTTAAAGTTCCCTTCCAACCCAAACCATTCCAGGATTCTGTATCTCCAGGCAGAACAACTGACCCAAGGCCTCCAGGGTCCCCAGGGGGGCCTGAAGCTGCTGCTACAGTCCCCCAACCCAGTGACCCCTACAACATAAGCCACTGGTCAGTGTCAGGAGCAGGCAGGCAGCAATTGGGGCTCTCTCCCCTCCATGGAAGGGCCAGGCTTGGTGAAGAACAACCCTTGTCCCTCTCCTGCTGATCTCCTAGAGCCCCAGGAATGCTGCTGTGTGGCATCCCAATCTCCACAGGGAGCTCTACCTGGAGCTCTGGTCACAGAGGCCAAGGGCATGGAGGGGCCATTCCTGGTCACCCAGGGCACCCTCTTTGCTGTCCGAGGGGCACAGAGTGGTCACTCCCTCCAGGGGGCCAAGCACACCGGGGTGCTGCTGGTTGATGCTCCGAGCCCCTCTCTACATCTCTCCCAGGAATTACCTTCCCCTGGGACAGCCAGAGGCCACAGGGCCATGTCCCCAGCAGAGCCCTGTGCTGGGCAGGGTTCAGCTCCTGCAGCAGCTTTGATCGGCCCTTTGCTACCTGTGCAGGGGCTTCAGCAGGTAAAGAACTGGAGTTTGGCTGCTGCACTGGAGAAGGATTTAGCTCAGGAGGAACCTCTGAAGCCTCGTGTCTCCCCAGTCTCCTGCTCCCAGCAGGGCTTCCCTTCCAGCCTTGAGTGAAGGAGGGATGGTTGTCCTTCAGCCAAGGATTGAACATCTCCAAGCACAGACAGACCCCACTCCTCTGGGTGCCTGGGGCTGTCCCACCCTGCTGGGCAGTGAGCCTTGCCTTTTCCCAACCTGCACATGGAAGCCCAGCTTGGGACACCTGGCAGCTCAGAAGGGTTGGCTCCATCCTGCTTGGAATTGCCCTTCAAGAAGCCATAGGCACCCCAGAACCTCCTCTTGGCCAGCCCAGCCTTGATCTGCCCTCCCCTTGGCCAGGAAAGGTCAACAGCCCCCTACCAACTGCTTTCCAGTTTCTCCACATCACTCCTTACTGGGGGTCACCCCTGCACTGGGCACAACACCTTCCCAGATGACATTCCTCCAGTAAACCACATATGGGGGGGATGTTCTGTGGCTGGGGACACCACTGCCCCATGTTCAGCCTGGTGCCCACCACCCACAGACCCCCTCCAGCAAGGCTTCTCTCCATCCAGCCTCTACAGCTGGAAGTGTCACAGAATTTGGCTGTGCTTTGGCCACCACACATTCCACCCAGCGTATGGCAGAACTTCCATTTTATTACAAAGTTTAAAAGTTTGCTAAAAAACCCAAACAACTTAGGACCAGTTAAAAACATCTGTAAATACTCAAACACAAATGCCCAAACCATGTGAGGAGCAAAACACTCCCCGTGACCTTTCTATCACAAGTCTTGGCAACTCTGAGGCTGAGAGGAGGAACACGCCCTGCTCTCACTCTAGAAGGACAGAGAGCACATTTCTGCTGAAGAGAGACTTCCAGAGGGACCACTGTGTCAGCAGCATTGTGAGGAGCTAGAGGAAGCTACTGGCTCTAAACTTGTCCAGCAGAGAGGAGGGAAGGTTCCAGCCCTGAAGAGAGCCAAGGACAGTGAAGACACCGCATTCCCATCTATTCCCAACAGGAGAAGGAAGTGTCCAGCCTGCCACTGGTGTCCACTTCACAGTGATGGTCCTTACTCCAGCTCTTGTATGTACCTCCTGGTCCTGACATGGAGGGTGGCTTGGTAAATCCCTTTCCAGACCCTTCCAAGTGCCCACTGTAGGTCCAGAGAGCAGCCAGGTGGTGGTTTTAGCTAGTCCAGCTTCCAAAAAATGTCTCAAACACAGGGAAAGAGGCTCCTCTGGTGTCCGTGCAGCAGGTCCGGCAGTTCCCATCCCCCCGGCCGGCCCAGCCCAGCTCCGACTCCTGCCGGAGCACCGAGCAGAGCTGGGACTCGTACCCGCTGTCCCTCACGCTGACGTGTGTCCTCTGCAGCAAGTCCCTGTCCACAGCTGCAGCCCTGCTGCCCTGCACACCCGTTAGCAGGGGGAGCAGCTGCACATCCCAGTCTGACTCCGAGGAGCTCCTGCCGAAGCCGTGAGCAGCCTGTGTGCTCTGGGCAGGAGGGGGAGGGAGCCCGGGGCACGGTGCCCGCTCTCTGCTGTGCCCGGGGAGCTCAGCACCTTCGGGGGCTGCTTTTGCTGATGCCCTGACACAGAGTGAGCAGCAACATCTGGGCTGAGCCGCGGGCACTGTGGGAGAGGGCAGGGGGCCAGCGGGACAGCTGCTCCTGCTGCTCCCTGTGCCCTGCAGGCCTGGCCCGCTCACACTGCCGGCCGTGGCACCGTCCCCTCCGAGCTGCTTCCCCTGGGATCCCACACCCGCCCCACCCCGGCTGGCAGTGCTGGCTGCAGCAGCTCCAGCAGGATCCACAGCTCCCGGGGATCCCGGCCGGGACGCAGCGTCCCTGGGGCTCCCACTCAGGCACAGATCCAAACCCAGGGAGCCACGAGGTCTGCAGAGCTCTGTGTGCAGGGGCAGGCTGCCAGCCTCTGTCACACCAGGCCAGCCTGGCTCAGACATCTGTGCTGCACCCTGTGCCCCCAGCCTGCCATCCCCCCGGTCTGTCTGCTCCCCCTGCTCCAGCCTGGGCCTCTTTCCCACCCGGGAGCTCTGGCTGGAGGGCAGCTGGCGCTTCCTGGAGGCGGGCAGTGCCTCTGGGGGGTGGCTCACAGACCCCAGCACTGGCTGCTCATGAGGTTCAGGTGAAGGAGCAATTGCCTGTGTGACAGGAGCAGGTGCTAGATGAGACCCCCAACCCAGGTCAGGGGCCAAGCCCAAACCTGCAGCCCCCAGCCCAGCCCCCTGCGAGGTGCCACGGGGAGCACAGGCCCCTCCACTGAGCCCTGCTCCCCCAGGCAGCCCCACAGAGCCGTGCCCTGACAGCCCCCCTCCTCCTCTGGGATCTCTGTCCCTCTCCCTGGGCAGGCAGGGGGAACATTGCTTGGTCCTCAGGCCACAATCCTGCTCCATATCCATTACCAGTTCCACAGCCCCCTGTTCAGGCTGCTCCTTTTCCTTTCCCAGCTCTGTCAGCACCTCCATTCCTCCAGTACCACGTGCTTGAGGCACTAAATGTTCATCAGCCAGGCAGGACCTCAGCACCCTGAGAAAGAACAATCAGTTTATGCTCATCCAGGCCCAGCAACACCCTCCCCCAGTGAGACAAGGCCTTTCCTGCAGCACAGGGTGTTTGCAGCCCTTGCTCAGGAGCAGGTGAGGGATTTCAGCCTGGTGAGGCTCAGCAGTGACACTGCTGCTGGCAGGGCAGGTGGGCAGCACAAGGGACCTCAGGCTCCTCACAGGCCAGGGTCCAGGCATGGGGTACTACAGAGCAGTCAGGTTTGTGTCAGACAGAAGGGTGGGCTCAGCTGCCCTTTCTAGTTTAGGAGGCACTAGGGTCCATGGGGAGTACCCTGAGGCAGAAAACTCATGGAAATGCAGGAACATCTCCCATGACTTGTCTAAGCTTTGCCTGGCAGGTGCCAGGTTGGTCCTGCTGCAGTTTCTGCTCCTGCTGCCCTTCCCTGGCACAGGGATGTTGTTCCACAGCAGCACAAGGACCCAGGCCCCATTCCCACGAGCATGCCATGTAGCAACCTGCTGCTTTGGGGCTCCAGGAGCTCCCAGATCCCCAGACTTACCTGTCTGGCCACTGCACAAAGCTGTTGGTGAGCTGTGAGATGACACGATCCACGGGCAGGTACTGCAAGTCATCCCGGGCAAAACGCTGGTGCTGGGGGCTCTGGAGGTGCTGAAAGGTGGCAGAGGCCCTTTAGCAACACTTAAGGCTCTCCCAGGAGGGAAATTTGCAGTGACAGGCACTTCCCACAGCCTGACAGAGCAGAGGGCAAGTGGACAGAGCCACTGTGTGGAAGCAGGTTTGGGAACCACCGGCCACACTCCCCCCGGGCTGCTCAGGGGTCCCGTTCCCCTCACCAGCTGCTGAGGAGGCCGTGCCCATACCCAACAGCAGCCCACAGCCTCCCCAGCAGCAGGGAAACACACACTCCAACACGACTGTCTGCCAATAAAGGCTCACACTCCCAGCAAGCCACATTATTTGGCACCTTCCAGGAGATAAAAAACCCTTTTGGCACCTTTTTAATCCACCTGTGCCCCATGACTGCCACAGAACAGGCTCCTCACCTTATGGATCAAGTAACAGGATGATCCTTGAGGCTCTCCCAGCCCAAGAGATGAGCATGTCATGCTCCAGTCTTCAAACCCACTGTGTGCCCAGACCAGGTCAGAGCACACATATACCATGTTCCCATCTACAGATCCTACTGGATACCACAACGGATACAACAGGAGTTCATAGTACTAACGGGCATTACATGACTAACAAAAGGCACTGAGTGACCCTCATAATTTTTGCAAGGAATGAGATCCCAGGGGAAACCTTTACCTTCTGCAGCTCTTCGAAGGTCTCTTGGCAGCACTCACAAAACCCCCTCCTTCTCTTGGGCACAGTGACGGGTGTGGAGCGGGGGCTCTTCCCTCCATCACTGCGCAGGGCACAGCCCTCTGCCCCCCTGGGAAGGACAGCAAAGGGGTCACCCTCACCTGGCAGCATCAGCAGGGGCTGTGCTGCCTCTGAACCCAGGACAGGGCTCCTTGTGCCCACATCCAAAAGGCAGATGGCTCCCAGATCCCAGGAACCAGCAACTTGCACAGAAGGAGCTACAGCCTACCTGGCTTGGCAGGAATTTGAGAGGCTTTTCAGAGGCTCAAACGGGCTGGAGCTTTTGGGAGCCAGGAAGTTCAGGCTGGGAAAGCTTTGGAACTGGTGGTGGAAGGGCCGGAATTGCCTGAAAGCAGGAGATCAGGCCATCAGACTCGTGGCAGTGATGGCCTGGTTACAGAGCTGTCCCTCCCACAGAGGGGCTCAAGGTGCCATCTCATCTATGAAGAGACACTGCCCATTGCTCTCCTCTGGCTGTGCCAGAATTCCCATTTCACACAGGAAATGTTAAACCCAATTCCCAGTGACACCCCTGATGGGGCATGTTTTGGACAGAATGCAGGTTTGCCTGCTCAGCCAAAGCCCACCTTTAACCCCAGGGCACAGCAGTGCAGCATTCCCAGCTACAGCAGCACGGGCTGCCTTTGGTTCCCAGGCCACATCTCTCCTCACACTTCATTGCATGCAGCACATAAACCCGAGTGTTTGACTCTGAGCTGCCTTAAGTGGTGCCTGCAGGATAATTAATTGGCCCTGTGGATACTGTTAGAGTTACAGAGTTGTCAGAAACACCACAGGATCAGGTCCCCTGTGCCCAGGGCTGTAATCAAGTTACAGGCCCTGACCTCCTGCGCTTCAATCTCCTTCCTCCCTGCACAGGGCTTGAATGGATTAAGTGACCTGACAAGGATCACACACGGAATCTGAGCAAGGAAGGAAACTGTTGTCAAGTCTCGTTTAACACCTTTTTTCCCCCTGACACATGAGCCATATGGATTGTTTCTCTAAAATCCATCTGCCTCCCTCTAGGAGAGGGTCAGCTTCCCAGTGTGGGACAGGGTCTGCAGGGAAGACAGGCTCTGTCTCATGGGCAGAACAGTCACTAGGAAGGAAACCAGTGAAGGATTCTCCCCCTGGGAGGGTGCAAGGTTTTAAGATAATGTTATTTAGAAAGGTCTCATTTACCTGCTCTGGTCTTCAACTTTCAGAAAAGGGGGCTTCAATTTTCCTGCTGGAGAGAAACATGGTTAGAAGTTTTTCTGGCCAAATTCCCTACTTAGTCACTCATTCCCCAACAGAACTGGGCTACAGAGTTGAATCATCAGAACTTCTGGTGAATACCAAGTAATGGCCGAGCGCAGCCGAAACAGCTCTCTGGGTGACCTTCAACAGCCCTTGGCCCCAGAGTGTGCAGTGAGGGGACCAAACCCCAACCATGGGACATTTCCAGCTTTGGAAGAGCAACCAGCCAACCCCTCATATCCTTAATGCCTCCTTAGTCTTAGACATTGGCCCAACCCTGAGCCTTCTGACTCGAGCCCCAAGAACTGTCACAATCCTCACCACGACGTGGCTGCTGAGCATGCGGGAGGAGGTCACAAGAAACAAACTGCAGCAGCAGCTGCACAAGCTCAGAGCTCTGCAACCACCTTCCCTCACCTTTTCCTCCACTCACCCCCGACACAAGAGCCTGGAGTTCAGAACAGCTCAGGCCAGGATGGTGAAATCAAAGCAGCAAGAGCTGCTGGAGACAAACCAAGGTGCTGCACAGCCAAGCCTGGCACCAGAACACTACTCGAGAGCAGTATCTGGCCTTCACTCAGTCCCTGAGGAGGGCAAAGGGCAGCTTTGCTTCCTACAGAGGCATAAAATACATGAAGGGAGCAGAAGAGCCTCAGCAGTGCATTGAAGGAAAAGGTTTTCAGAGCCAGGCTGGAAGGAGAAGCTCCCAGGTCCCCTCTGTCTCCCAGGTATGTTCTACTCACAAGTGATAACATTACACTCACCTTGGAAACCCAAGTACTGATCTGGCTAAGAAACAAATAAGCACCAAGCTGTTCCCACAGGGCATCTGCCTGACCCTGAAATCCAGCCTCTCCTGCCTCCCTCATTGCCTCTGAAGGGCAAGGAGTTCTGTTTTCTCATGATCCTGGCACTCAGTGCTATTTTTTCCAAAGATATTTCACCCTCCTTCCCCAGAAAGGCTGAGCCCACCTGTCCTCACCAGCAGCGCCTTGAGCCTCACCCTCCATTTGCATCAAATGTGCTGCTACGTCACCCAGGCAGCTATTTCAGTACTGGATCAAGTTTTTCCTGTGTAAATGGTGCCAAATGCTCAGCACTTCTGTGAGTGAGGCCGTGTTTAGGCCCCAGATCCAGCTCAGATGGGTGCACAGTCCCCAGCTCTCCCGGCAGTGCTGAGCAAACAGCCCTGCTGTCACTGCGAGGCCCCAGGCCGGGCTTGGAGCGTGCCACAGCTCACACCCTGCAGCAGTCTGCCTCACCCAACAGCTCCTCGAGCCTTCTCTCAGCACCTTCCCCTCCACCCCAAACTGGGAAATAGCCTCCCAAGTGCCACACACACAATCCAGGTCGGAGCCTGCTCCGAGACATCACCGAACCTTCGCTCTCCGACGAGCGGAGTCAACCAAGTCACAGATGAACTGACGTCAGCAGTGCCAATCTCAGCCCCACAATTGGCTCTTGTCTAATTGCAGATGAGAACCTGGTTGTTCCCCCCTCTCCCTCCTCCCTCCTCCCTTGGAAGCGCTCTCCCTGGATCGGTGTCTCAGCAGCACATCTCAGCCCGACAGCAGTGAGTGGGCTGGCAGGAACACGCTCTCCTCCGGAGGATGCATTATTCCTCGAAACCTCCCCAGAGCTGGTGGATTCAGTGTGCAGCAGCACAGTTCTCAGGTGCCTCGGGATCCTGGGAGCTGGCAGCAAAGGGTTTATGGGATTTTTAAGAGCACTGCCTGGAATCAAAGGTCCTCAGCTGTCCTGGGAGGCTGCAGACAGACTCCGACAAGGTTCCTTTTCCAAAAGAAACTGCCTTAAGAGTTGGCATATTTTAGGATTGCTAAAGTTTCAGATGGATTTCAAATTCTAAGTGAGCTTCTTCAATTAGTTCCACATCTGAGCATAAACAGGAGCACGACTTCCAGGCCTACCTTTGTGAATTTTGGATCCAGAGGCAAGGCATTTCACCTGGAGGAGAAAGGGACATATTTAGCACGTGAGCAGCACAGGCAGAGCTGCAGTTTC
The DNA here is from genome assembly GCA_013400415.1 of Scytalopus superciliaris. Classification (NCBI taxonomy): domain Eukaryota; kingdom Metazoa; phylum Chordata; class Aves; order Passeriformes; family Rhinocryptidae; genus Scytalopus; species Scytalopus superciliaris. Next base: position 332,769 of record VXBX01006564.1, read on the forward strand.
TGATCCCAGAGCAGCAGAAGCCTCACCCACCACCTCAGAGCTCCTGCATCACCACCCATAGCACCTCCCAAGTTACCCAGAGTGAGTTTAATACAACATACAGGCTGCCACACTCTGACCTTACACCCCACCTTCCCTCTGCCCTCTCCAAGGCACTAAAAATCCTTCAGGAAGCCAGTGTACCAGCCACATCAGCTCCTTAGTTTGCTTTGCTTGTGTGCACGGCCATTGCTTTCCCTCTTAAAACATCTTTGTCTCAATCCATGAGTTCTCTTACTTTTTCCTCTCCCAGTTCTCTCCCAATTCCATGGGGGGGAAGGGGGGAATGAGAGCAACTGTGTGGGGCTGAGTTGCCATCTGGGGTTAGAATAAGACATAGTTTAGGTTCTTATGAGCCAAAATCGGTATTAACTGTGCTACAGATGTTGATAGTTATCAATAGCTGCCTCATTCTCATCTGGTTTTATCACCAGCTTTATAAGAGGAAACATTTTTTGAATTTTGTCATCTCCCTCACCAAACAGAAGGACCAGATTGCCCGGTGCTGGATGGGATCCAGCACTCAGATCACCCTCCTGTCTGGCCCACTGGCACTGGAGGAGCTACAAGGATTGCTCAGAGCTACCCAGGGACCCTGAGCTCCTGCAGTTGGCTGGAGTGCAGTTGTTACCTCTGTGTTCTGGCACCGTGTCCTCGCTCCCGAGACGGCTCGCAGCAGCTGCTGTGCGTAGGACAACATGTCTGTGCAGGTGGGATGTCAAGGAGCCAGAGCTCAGCAAGGGCAGGGAGCTGTTCCCCTCTAGCTGCAGCCCCCCGTAGCACTGGGAATGCTGGAGCTTGAAGGCCCTGGCAGAGAGTTCTGCCCCCACCAGGGAACTGGCCCAAGATGAAGCCAAGAAAACACTGAGGGACAGCCCCCTTTGTTTGCTCTCAGGCAGAGCTGGAGGCTCTGCAGAAAGGAGACAGTGGCAGGAGCTGTGCAGCCCCCGGGGTGTGGCAGCCCTGACAGGCCCTGTGGCTCAGCAGAGCTCAGGCACAGGGGCTGGCAGCAGCTGCCTCCCCCACGATGCAGACAGGCTCAGCCATGGCTGTATGTCACTGTCACCGGACACTCAGGAACCTCTTACTCCAGACCTATTATTAGAACCAGAGTTCCACCATCTGCCTTTCCCATCACCCCCTCCCCATCCATCACGGAGACAGGGAGTGCCTTCCAGCACAGGTCCTCCAACACCAGCACTTCCTAATTAAAACCGACCAACCCCTGCCCTTATCATGATCTGGACTTCCAGGCTAATTAGCAAAAACATTCTTTTTAGAATAAACTGATGCACCTACCAAGCTACAAACATTTTTTCATGTTACAGCTTCAGTACATCACAATGTTCCCCCTGTTTGCTGTTGGCAGTGGGGTGCTCTGTTCACAAAATTAATCTGGTGTTGGAGGGCAGACCCAGTCTCAGCCAGGACGGCATCAGTCCAGCCTGCAGTTTCTCCCTTCTGTTCCACACTCCTTACATCACTTCTTCTCCACCTGTCTCAAAAATCCCTGGTTGCCAAGAGCCTCATTCCACCCCCCAGTTAAGGATACCATCCACGTGCAGGATCTGGACTCCCCACTGGCGAGCGTTGGTGAGGATGCTGCTGCCACTGCAGGTGTCCTGTACAGAGTGGGCAAAGCACAGCTCAAAGCAGCTCTAAATTGAGCTTAGACTTAGATTCTTTCCTGCTGCCCAACTGACAGACCACTGTGTAGCTGTTATTAAAATCAGGGCACAGCAGAGAAGGTTTGAACTCATGCTTTATCAATCCCAAATTAACAGTAGCACCTGGGGCAAATTTTTAATCCCTGCTTGAGCACAAGCTTCTAAGTGGGCACCAAGATTGGTGTGATGTGACATCAGGGAAAGGACTGCAGGGAGTATTCTGTCCCAGCTATGAGGCTTTAGTTCTATCTAGGCTAAAAATTGATCTAACAACAGGCCTTGTGTTAATAATTCTCTTGTGCTGAGCACCCAGATTGCTGGGATGGGCCTCAGAGGCTGGATGTCACCCATCCAGGATGGATGGCACAGCTCCATGAGGAGCAGTGACGGGGAGCATTACACAACATCCCGCAGGCTACAAGCAACAGCTCTGTGCCTTTCCCATTGCCAGGATGTGCCCTGTCAGCAGGGCAGGGGCTCTGCAGGAGGGCTGGCACTGGCTCTGCTCTGCTCAGCAGTTCTCAGAGCACACCCAGCCCGAGGAGAGCCCGGCCACGTGCTGCTCACCTGGTTCTTCATGGCCTTCTGCAGCAGCTCCTTTCCCCGGCTCAGCAGGGCCTGCTGAGAGAGGGGACACAGAGCAGGTTATGGCACAGGACAGCAGGGCAGTGGAAATGATTCCTGGGGACACAGGATTCCTGGGGAGCAGGGCCTGGCCAAGGCTTGTTTCACCTCACAGCCAGCAGGAGTGAGCATTTGCAGGGAGCACAGACCACAGAGCTTTGCTGGCTCTGCACTCACAGCACCAGCCAAGGCTGGGAATCATCGACCAGCAGTGAGGGCTCCAGAGCCAGCCAAGAGGAAGCAGTGCTGTAGCTTGGAAACTGCCTGCTGCACCATGGCATTGCTCAGGCTGGAAAAGCCCTCTAAGGGCAGAGTCCAACCATTCCCCCAGCACCGCCAAGGCCACCACTAACCCATGTCCCCAAGTGCCACATCCACACAGCTTTTAAACCCCTCCAGCAATGGGGACTTCACCTGGGCACCTGTGCCAGGCCTTGACCACCCTTTCAGGGGAGACATTTTCTCAAATATCCAACCTGAACATTCCATGGTACAACCTGAGGATGTTTCCTCTTGTCCTGCCACTTGTTACCTGGGAGCAGGAACTGTCTCCCTCCTTGCTATATCCTCCCATCAGGGAGCTGTGGATAGACAAGATCCCCCCAGTCCTCCTTTTCTCCAGGCATCCCAACATGCTGGCCAAGGTTAGGAACACCACTGGCTTCCCTTTCTGGGAACAGAGTCTTATTTGCCAGCCAGTGGTCTCAGCAGAGCAGTTCAGCTCTTTGTAAGACAAGGGGACAGTGCTGTGAGCAGGACAGGGACAAGCACTGGGTGAAACCCCCAAAGCTCAGGTTTCCCACTGCAGGTGGGATTTCCCATGGTCCAGGTGGGATGTTGCATTTTGGCCACAAGCTGAGCAGAAAGCCCAGCTCTGACAGGGCAAAAAAGACCCAAGGAAACTCCCTCCCAGAGTGGATCCCTTGTGGATCTCCTCTCAGGTTCCAGTGGCCTTGCCCTGTGTCTGTGAATACACATCCCAAGCCTGCAATGGTTTTATCTGGTCAGTACTTCTGGCTTTTCCAGTCACACCTCTGCCCATTCCCTTGGGAAGCCAGCCAAGCCCTCCATGTCCTCTGCCATTCCAGCAGATTTCCTTGATTACAGCCCAAAGCTGACATGCACATTTGAGTGGACAGTGATGGCAGGTACAGGGAACAAGGGTACAAATAGGAACAGCAGAGCACGGGAAAATTTGCTGGACTGACTTGACCTCCCAACACTGGTCCCAGGTTGTACCTTACAGACCCCTTGGCACAAACTTTGAGGTGGCCAAAGCCTTTATAGCTCTTACAGTGTCTGGTGGCTTCTGGCGAGGTCTGGGTGGGTTCCCTTTGGAGGCAGCAGGCCCTGAGCTGGTGGGTCTTGTGTCTCCTGAAGTTGGGCTGTTGTGCTTCTCATCCTGAGCCCTGGCTCTGCCCCGTCTGGCCTCTTTGTTGCTGGACACCACATAAGTGACTTCCTTGCTGAGGAAGCTTTCGGTCACCTGAGGGAGAGAACAGAGCAGCTCTGCTACACAACACCACTGCCTCTGGCCTGATTCCACACACACCGAGGGGCTGCTGGAAGCACTCATGTCTACAAGCATTCCTTCTTCCACTCCTGTCTCCCAGAAGGACATCCTGTGATGCCCAGGCCCCAGAGAGGCACAGCAAAGGGTCACCAGAGCCCCCACATCCAGATGTCCATGACTGTCCACCATCACCTGCTCCTCAAGCAGAGGTTTCAAAAGAAAGCAGTAGCTGAGAAAAAGGCTCTGGACATTGTGGATCAGTGTGGAGGAGCTTTGCCCTCAGGAGAACAAGAATGTGTTTTAGCAAAATAAAAGAGAAAGTGAACAGCTGGGACAAGCAGCTCCATGCAGAACAGGTCAGGACGGAATCATAAAGATGAAACACATACACACACCTTTGCACAGGAGCTGCAAGTGCAAGGAAGGGGTGGAAACCTGAAGTTGGGACACTAAAGGTATCACAAACCAATAATGACTTGGGTTCTCAGAAGGTGAGCAGAAGGCAGAGTCACAGGGCACTCACACACAGGTAGGAGGGCCCCAGGAAGACACAGAGATGGGCAGTCCAAAAATCACAGCAGCAGAAGAAGCAGATTCTGCTCCATTACAGAATCCCTGTGGACCAAGATCCTGGACCCAGCCATGGGAAGTGCCACCAGGGCCACTGGAGGCTGAACTGCAACAGTGACCCACATTACAGGATATCAGTGGGGCTGCAAGCACAGAGCACAATCCAAATACCACCCAGGGTGTCACCCCAAGGTGAAGCTCAAGGGGCCACATGCAAGTCCAAGGCCAGAGGATGCCCTTAACTGTGTCCTGAGCACCACCCAGGTCCTGGGTGAGAGAATGCTGCCAAAGAGCTGCTTCACAAGACAGTGGCTGGGGTGTAGTTGAGTTCAGTATCTCCACAGGAGTGAGAGGAATGAGAGCTCCACTCCCTGTGGACCTTATTTCAGGTGACCCAGGACAGTGTTCAGAGGAACCAGAAGAGCAAACAAAGGCTAAAATTATTTCCAAGTGGCAGCTACATAGAGAAGTAACTGACTGCTGGTTCTCAGACTTGAAGGTGCACAACTACACAAGAGATGCTGTGAGCAGAGTGCCCCTGAGGGTGGATGGCACAGCCTGGGGAGGGCAGAGAGAAACCAGCAAGTTCAGGATGATGGTGCAGTTCAAAAGAGGGAAAACAGTGCAAGCCACCTGCCCCACGTGTCTGTGCAGCCAACATGTGGTCCTGGCAGCAGAGACACAGCAGCAACAAGGTTTTACACCTGTGTGTACACTGAAGGATTTAAACTTTGGGGTGATGTGAGATGATCATCTCAGAGAGTTCAAAAAACAACTGTTAGGAGCAAACTGTGTGCAAGGAAACTAAAAGATGAACCTCATGGGCAACCAGATATAACCCCTGTGCTCAGGTCCAGCTCAGGGATCAAGGTGATGCTACCTTTGGAAGGGTCCTGAGAGAGGATATAAGGAATTGGTGAGGAATATCAGCAGCAAGGAAGCCTGGAGGCCATGAAAGATCCACCCAAACAACAGCTTCCCAGGGAAAAGGGCTTTTCAGGGAAAACCACGAGATGAGCACACAGCTCCATGACAGGAGCCTTGGCTGGCATTTCCCTGCTTCATCCAATGTAGAATTCCATTTGGAAATCCCACAACTTCCCTAAAAAAATTGGGCTCCACAGGCTGCTGTGAGCAATAAGGGGGAACCAGGCACCAGTTTACACCACTGGAAGATGCTCTGCATGGCCAGGGAACCAGCTGTAAGTGACTGGCAGGTGCTCCATCACCAGGTAACCAGTTTCCACCACCAGGGAGGTGCTCCCATGACTGGGCAACCATTTCCCATCCACTGGAAGGCACTCCCAGGACCAATGACCAGCACCCCTGACTGGAGAAGCACCTCCAAGGCCAGGGCACTGGTGACCACTGCCTGGAAGCTGCTCTCATGGTGCCACCACCCCCCAGATGGTGCTGGCTGAGTCTGGGAACCTCCTGGAAAGTGGAGGGAGAGGTTTTCATGGAGCTTGTTCCCTTGAGCAGGATGGTGGTACCCAGGGACCCCTGAGGAGCCCATAGGGGAGATGGAGGGGGAAGCAGGGATTGGGGAGAGAGGGAGGGAAACAGGGATTGGGGAGAGGGGGGGAAGCAGGGAT
>VXBX01006567.1:0-25006 GCA_013400415.1 Scytalopus superciliaris
GGATCCCAGAACATTTTAATTACTGCAGTTTTTATGGTTGAAGGAGCAAATATAGGAAACCATTCAGCTTCAGTGAGGAAGGATGACTGCAGTTACTGAGTGTAGCCAGGAATACCTTGGCTAAGATGTGTAGCCTTCTGGTGAGGAGTAACAATAGCACGTCACCTCCTGCCTGCCATCAGAGCTTTCAGCAGTGCAGGCACTGCCAGCACTGGTTACTGAAAGGACACAGTACCTCAGGCAGGAAAGGAAGGTTTCATACTGTCTGAACCCTCAGAAAGCCTTACTGTGGGGTTTTGCATCAAGGCCATAAGTTTCTACCTAAGCCGTGAAGAGCTTTAAATCCAACCTGAATCTTTGTCAGTGGTAGGAAGCAGTGGAAAATATCCTCAGGCAAAATTGTTTCAGTGGAACCAAGAGAAGAGCAATAGAGAAAGTGGAGGGACTGCGTGTGTGTTTGGAATGTGGGATATTCCTGAAGTGCAGTAGCTTTCCTTGCTGCCTTTCCTTGCCCATAGCTGGTTCTGGAGCTGCTTTGGGAAGGGTGCCATGTTCTGTGCGGAGCCGCACGGCGCGCGGCTCTCGAGAGCTTGGCAGAGGCCGTGCTGGGGGCAGAAAGGAGGTCTGTGCAGCTGCAAGTGTGTGGTGCTGCACTGACCTGCTTGTCCAGCCCTTTGCATTGTGCCAGGTGGATGCTCCAGCTTTTTTGGCGTTCACTTGATGCTTTAAACTGTGTGCTTTGTAAAGGGGATGGTAATGCACACTGACAGAAACCGGAGAGCAATGCCTTAGCAGCACTGAGTCGTCTTCGTTCATCTTTGCCTCAGCCTTATTCTGGAAGGACAAGTCCTGAAAGTGTGGGAAATCTTGCGCTCTTACAGTGTTAGCTTATTTTCATGGTTGTGGCACTGGCTTCATAGGATGCTCAGATAAGCAAAAAGCTTTCTAGAGTTCTCCTTCTGCAGGCTGAAATCTGGAAGACTGTAAAGAAAAGGATAAGCCACCACCATCATGTGTTGAGGAGGAGTTAGTCCTGCAGAGTTGTTCATCTCTTTGTCTCTGCTGATACAGCAGAGCATTGTACCACTTAGTGCCATTTGTGGTCATGGGCACCAGCAGCTGCAGAACTGTGGTAATGTTTGGCACCAGGCTGTGACTCTCATGACACATGACAGCACTTGCTTCATGGCCCAGATGTCTTGGGTCTTTATTCTATGCCCTCCAGTTTTAAATATTGTTTTAAAATGAAAGTAAGCTAACAAGTGGTTATTGTGCTGTCAATAGTTGTATTTTTTTAAGCTTTGTAAAAGATGCAACTGATAGCTTTTATATCATTATAATATAGTGTACAAGATAAGTTGTTTTTCTGTCAGTTAACAACAGATAATACAGTGATACTGTAACACAATAGTAGTTCATTACATCACAATTGAAAAATCAATATGAGAAAATAAGATGGGTCTGTGCTTACTGTCTGGAATATATACAAGATGGTATACAAGATCTCCAGATATACTCATTGCAATTCCCAGTGCAGTACCCATTAACCCTGGATTTATGTGCTTCATGATATTCAAGGTGTTTGCTACTCAACGTGGGGTTGTGTTTGTTAAACTTCTGAGTGGAACCAACAGTGCTGAGAATGAATTATCTGATCCAAATCAGTGTGAGGGTAGTACAAGAGGCTACTGACAAGAGGAACATACAGGAGAGGGTGAGCAGCTCCTAACTCATCATCATATGCAGTCTGCATTTCACAGAAAGGTGTTGTGTGTTTGGTTCTGCAAGAACAAGCCTCTGTGGCATGGGCGAGCTTGGAAGTGATGACTGCAGTGTTTACCATTCCTCTCCAATCACTTCCCTGTACACAGCAGCTACTACTGCTGCACCCTCAGCTAGTTTGTGTCACTAGGGGAACATAAGGAACCCTATTTTGAAACTTGTGTGCAGTTTTCCTGCGACTTAATTTGAAACAGGTAGTAACCTTTCTTCCAAATTTAAGCTGTTTACATTTTCTTCCTGTGGTAGAAACTGTATGGAAATAGATGCCTGGGGCATTCCTAATCCAGTGGAGATCAGCATGTGTCATACTATTCTCATTTGGCATGGTGCCAGTGGAAGGTTTTGTAGATTTGTAAGCATTGATTAGTGTTTACAGCTCTACAAGAGGATATCTAGGGGAGGACATTTTATGTGATTATTTTTTGGGTGCCTTTCTTTTTTTATCAGAAGAAATTAATAGGTGAATTGTTATTCTCAAAAGAGCCAATAGATCAGAAAAGTGAGAAAAAGGGAGTAATTTGGTATTTCTGGGTTCTGACTTTTTTTTTAGTCTAAAGTTCTTTGCAAGATGAGAGATAGGTTTCAAGCCTAAGAGAACAATGGGAGAAGGTACTGAAAGGTAGCTGTGGTGACAGAAAATATATACCCCATATGATAGCTGATAGCCACTCTATTAGTTGATAGTTTTGTGTATCTCCAGAAATACAGAATTTTTATACTAGTTGTCAGATGAAAATGGTAGTGAACTGTCTGTGGTTTGAGCTTGGAACATTTTTAATGCTAATTATTAAAGGTAATGAGTAGTGTGAATGCAGATCTGAGATTTATGACTATAATCTGATTAGTTTTTTGTTTTCCGTAAGTCCTGATACCAGTTTAAAAAGAACAACAAAGAGTATTCAGTTTAGTAATTCTTTGAAAGGACCAATGCATTTGCCACACATTTCAGCACTTCATCCTTTATTAATAAAATGACATAATGTAACACAATATGTTATACATGTTAATATAAAAAATATGTTATGTATGTTAATATAAAGCATAACAATATGTGACATAATTAGAAGATTTGTTTCCTAAGATTTTATAGTAAAAACAAATAGCAATTATTTCCTTACTTTTACAGAAGAGCTGGAACTTTCCAGACAGCTTGTTTTTCTTCCATCATTTTACCTCAGCTGAGAGTACTGGGAGAGCTTTATATTATGCTGAAGCTACTGAACTAAAATGCAGAGAACTAGCTTGATCTTCTTTCTTTTTTTCAAGACATTAGACTGTGACCTATTGGATCTCCTGTAACCAGATGAAATAAGCTGTTGAAAGGATGCTGGACAGTTAAATAAATTGCTTTGTTTTCCTCCTTAGGTATTGATGAGATGAACTCTCTGTGCTGATTTTACAGTCTGGTTTTGAGTTTGACCTGCAAATCAAGCTGACTGCAACTTCAGTCAACATTGGCCATTTTGAACAGTTTGTCTGGTTTTGATAATTCCTTTTCTGATGTAGTTCTGTGTTCTGTGCTCAACAACACGGTATCTCATGCGTGCTTGGGAGACTGTTCCATTTATTCCTGCTTTAGATGCTACATTGTGTCACCCAGTCATTGGCTTCCTTATGTTCTAGTTCTATGTCTTTAAGTACTGATCTGTGAAAGGCATAGTCCAGATGGACAGTGAAGTGACGGTCACCTGAGGTAGAGATTTCTTTAATGTTAGGGACACTGACTTGATGTTATCTAATGTGACATTTGCACTTTTTGAAGTTTTTCAACTCCGTTTGTCAAAGCCTTGAGATAAAGAAGATGACAAGGCGTACTTTCTGGAGACAGTTATCCAAATGACTTAAGCCAAGTGTTGATTAGATTCCTATTTGTGCTTGCTCTAAGTGTAATCTCTTAATCTTGGAAGAAGTAATTTGCTGAACAGCACAGCTTCTGCAATGTACGTGGTGATTTTTAGAGGAGTTACTGTATTGACCAACCTCTCAACAGCATTGCTGGTTGTCATAAGCTATTGTTTAAGAAAAGGAAGCATACAGAGTGTGCCTGATTTACATGTAGTCAGAAGAATTCTAGCCAGCATTTCTACTTGTCATCTTTCTTGGGCTCTATTTGAAAATCTGGGGGGCTTTTTGGAGCTCTGAAGAGTGAGAGGGTTTGCCTTCTGATGCCTCTAAAAGGATGGACTCCTTACCTCTGCTGCAGGTTAGAAAGGCACAAGGACATACTAGTTTTTGTAACTGTGGTCTCACAGAGCTTTGTTGGTCTACGTAGGTGTAGGGTGCTCTGTAGGGATAGGATAAGATGTTCAGGAGTGCATAAAACTTGCTTTGGCTGTGTTCTACCCTATCAAGCTTTGTTGAGTAATTGAAGCAGAGCATTAGCCTGAAACGTTTGCTGTTGAATTCCTCCTGGATTTGCTATCCTTACTGTGAGACATTAACTATAAATACATGCATGAAGTACCTAACCTAGTTTTAAATTAACTACTTGTATAAACATTCCTAATATAGAGGCTTTGTGATAAAAATGCCCAGCACGTAACCCTGCAAAAATGTTTGTCAGTTGCTTGTTTTAGGAGATTTCAGAGTAGACCTGCACAGGCTGGTATGTGCAGGGCAGCACATAGAGCTAAACAGTGTATATATACACAGCATTGTCTTAATCTACTGGTTTTATATCATCCTGTTTTCCTGCAAGAGCAAGTTTGCAGTTGTGCTTTGTAGGTTATGGGGATATACTTGTCTTGCTGATGAACAGCAATCTACCCGATGGGCAGTGCCAGTGCAGTGTGAGAAACCGTATGTTGAATGAGATCCCATGGAAATTTATCAGTGGTCCTCATTCAGATTTTATATCACAAATAAATTCGTGTATACCTAGAAGGTAAGATAGTTTTCTGACATATGCACTGTAATAAGAACACAGAAGTCTAATACTAATTGCACCATTAACTGTACACTATTTAGAAAACTTAACCTCCTATACAAGCATTGTGGGAATGGATACATTGAATATTCTTGCACCAAAATACCACTATCAGCAAATAACATTTTGGAGCAATACTTGACTTGTTGCTTCTGCCAGTGAAATCAAAGGCTTTGAAGAAAACATTAGCTTCAGAATTGAGATAGTAATTCAGGAAAAGAAGGAAGTGAAGTCTTATTTATGAATGTAAGTTACTAAGAGCTGCTAGAGATGGCTGATGTAAGAATGTACTAATTACTGTTTGGAAATGAAACAAATCAGAACTTAAGAGGGCAGCACATCTTACCCACCACTGGCTTGATGCCTTCTTTCAATAACTGTTGATCTAAGTAAGTTACAGATTTCCAACAGAAGGTGCATTTGTTCTTTCATAGTGTTCTTGCTGCTTTCACAAGTCATTCCAACATCTTGGAGTCCCCCCAATTGTTCCGTGGCATTTTGTTCTGTGATGATGACATCTGCAGCATAGAAAGCTACGTGGGAACCTCCATTTATTGTAAACTTTTGCATCTTCTGAATAGAGAAGTGTGATGTAAATGAGAGAATATCTGTATTGGTGTTAACTGTCATAATTTGCTGCCCTTCTTTGGATTGGCTTCAGATGCACATGAGTCAGCAGTGTAAAGACCAATATACAGATCTTTAATCCAGGGGAGGTGATAGATTCCCATGGAGAATTTGGTCACTGTCTGTTTATAGCTTTCACAAAGTGCCAAGACATTATTGGCATGGACTGTTCTGCAGATTCTGTGGTACAACTGAGAATTCCATTAGGAAAATATGTTCCCCTCTTTGGACACAGAGAGGATCAATCACCCAAAGAGGACTGGATCAGAATTAAAATGGCTTCTTTCTCAAACTGGATGTAGCTTTGTTGTTCTCTAGAGTTACGATTTTTAACTTCAGCTTAGATTTTTTATCAGGAGATGGATAAAACTGCAGGCTTTGCAAACCATCTGGTTTTTTTCTCTTCAGTCTCTGCTTTGCTTATGCTGAATTCTTTAGGTCTGAGCTCAAGGCCATGCCCTTATTACCTGTGAGGTATACTGAGCTTCCTGCAGGTGTCCTTGGTTATGATTAGTAGGGGAATCTTCATTCAGATTGTTGATTGCATTGTCAGTTGCTGCAACCTTGTGTTGAGATGGAAAGTACATAGAGATAGGTCTTGAGGTATAAAAAATAAGCAGGCAGATACATTAACTATTTTTTCCCTAAGCTATGCAAAGGTAGATATATATTTCCACAAGGTATGGTAAGGAAAAATGATAGAGGCATAGCAGAGGAACTTCCTAAAGAATATTCTCTGCATTGGCAATAGCATACATACAGAATTTTCTTTAGACTTGTGATCTGTAGAAGAAATGAGGTGCCACCTTTTTCATACTCAAGTGTTACAAAGCTTTTGCTGCTGTATAATTTAGCCTGAACATTTTCCATCTGCATTTTTTAAAATAGGTTGGTTCTCTTCAGGTGAATATACTCTCCTACTCTCATTGTAAATTGCTTGAGAGACTGTTTTATCCACAGTCTACCAATTTTTGTGTCCTTTTGTTTTGTAAGACAGGAATGACTGCTGGCAGTGCAGACAATTGTATCTCTAACTGCTTTTCCAGAAGTCATGAAGCTAAGAGGGATGGGAGAGCAGAACATTGCTATGAATATTGGAGTTTTACCATAGAGTGAAATCTCCTGTACAAGGAACACACATAGAATGGGAGATTATTCAAGGCTGGAGACCACCTGTGTATTTAGAACTTTACTGTGACCATCAGACTTTCCCTTTCATTTGGAAAGGCAGTCTTCCAGCGAGGGGGAGAAATGCAGTTTCCTCGTTCTTTGGTTGTATTTCTTGTTCTTTTTGAAAGAGAAGATGGACTCCTTCTGCTGTGTGCATGCGTGCAGTCTGGATTCTCCTTTCTTGAAGGTTGTGGTTTGGCCCGTGGCTGTTGGTTATGGCAAACAGATGATCTTGTGGCATGACCTTCTCTGCGTGTGACCTCTGGATATGTACTGACATTGTAGTTAGTTTTTCTCCTTTCGTTTGCTGTGTCATTCTTGATTTCACACCTTTCTATCTCCAACCATGGTCAATGATTCCTATAGAGTGAGGTTGTGCTGGCATCATTTAACACCAGCTGTCTATTTTTAATGCTGACACTTCTCATATTGCCAGCCAAAAAATCTTAGCAAATATACATACATCTGTGTTTTTTCCTCTGTCTTCAGGGTCACTGAAACAACCCTTCCCACAGAGACACAATTTTTTACTTACCTGAATATATCTGACCACTCAGGAGAGTTCACTATTATTGAGCTGTCACGGGGTTCAGAAATTGCTTTCGTGGTTATATGTGCTATGACATGGAGGAAAAATGTCAACCTTGTGAAATCCTTTCAAAAACTGGAATTTTGCTGTTGTAAAGCCATCTGACAATGATATTTTCTTATTGAGACAGTCTGATAAAACTCTTTTGACTTTAAATTCTGTGTAATTAATCTGCAAAGGAAAGTTCCACCTTGGATTAGATGAGACTGATGCTCTGGCTCCCATAGTAACATTTTTGTAAGCAATGAGTTGCTTACTGCTGAGATGTAGTCCCCAAATACATCAAGTTGTGTTGCCTAATGTTTAAGTTATGTTTCAGAAATAGCTATGCAAAGCTATTTCTGAAACATATGTATAATATTTCTTATGTGTAGCATTAAATGCTATTACACTTCTCCCTCAAAAAAATCCCAAACCAGTCTGTAACTTGAAATACTGCTTGGAGGGTAGGGAGGAATGTCCTGAAGCTGGGTACTTTAGCTATCAGCCAGTGCTTTCTACATTTCTTGGCCAAGAAATGTGAGTAAACTTGTTGTGTCTTGCAATATGGTCATTAACAAACAGCTGCTGTGCTGAATAGTAGAGTGAGTATGTTCTATGTGACTTCAAGGTTGCTTTATTCATCCCTTTCCCTTAATTTTTCATGTGTTCAGCCAGGGACTTTTTTTCTTTATACTGACAGGTGTAATTTCTGAGTTAAAATGGGAGGTTTGTCAGAGGCCTCACAGAAACAGTGTGCAGACATCTTTCCCCACGGGAACAAGTTTCAAATGGCACTTGCAGTTTTACTTGAGCTTCATGGTCATTTAAAAACATATCCCCACAATACTCACCCTTTGCCTTGCCACTCTTTTGCATTGTTTTTTTTCGTGCTGCTCTGATGTGGATTGGCCCAACACAGGCAAAATGGCCATTTTGGTAGCTATAGAATTCCTACCTTGGAATTAAAAATTCCTCCTAATATTAGACATGGTATGGATACAGAGCTAGGCTTTTTGCTGAAACATCACAAAATCTCAGGAGGAAAACAAGAAAGAATTTCTGGGAAAGTTAGCAGCACATGAAAGTAGGTGAGTTTTTTAAATGTACTTTTAAGGAAAAACTGAGAGGAGAATAATTTTTAGATGATATGTTGCTGTAAAGAGGCTTGGATCGTCACTGTTGTTCCATAATAAAGAGTTAGATTCAGTTATTATTCCTTGTTATTATTCCTTCCTGTTATGTTCCTTGTGATAGTTTACTTTCAAAGTCCAATTCAGTTATTAATGAAAGGATAATTTAAGCTCTAATATCTTGAGACTTGACGAGTTAAGATCTTACTATGTCTAGTCCTATTTGATAATGCCACTGTTCTTTGACCCCTCATGTTTGAATTTTCTCTAAATCAATAGAATGTCATATCATATAATCATTCAATATCTAGCTCTTAGTCAGGTACTGAGCTTTTCTGTTCTGAGTCTCATTAATAAAACCAGCACTGTCTTATATAACTCTTTGTTTTCTGCTGTGGAGAGTTCATTTTGCTTTTCTCTATCAAATGTCATGTCCTGTTCTTGGTTAACTGGTCTCATCAAAAGAGGTAAGGTCTTCCCTGAATGTCAACACAATCAAAACATTTATACTATATGTAGAGAGAGAGCAGTAAGGCATAATAAGCCTGAGGGGACTGGATGCTAACATGAAAGTTCATTAGGTTATGTCTCTATTCCTATCTCTGAGTGTCATGTATTTGCATAAATTCAGGTTAATAATGTAAGAGAAGTCCTGAAAAATAGCTAGTAATCTGAAAGCTGTCTTTGAGAATCTTGTTCTAGTCATACTTGTGAACAATTCTGTATAGTTTCTATGAAATAACTGTTTGGGATCACATGCATTCTCTTGGGCCATGCAGCATTGGCCTTACCCATGGTCACGGCTTGTGACTGTGTTCTAGTTCTCTTTCAAGTGTTTATGCTGGATGTTGTTTTATTGTGTGTTGATTGGTCTCATTTTTAATCAGATATTTCAAACTAAGTATGAAATCAAGAGAGTGAATCAAAATAAATCTAGCTGCTGGGGTTTTTTTTAGTTCTGGGACACGAATAAGACATGTCAGCTCACATGGGATTGCTGGTGAGCTCTAGAAGGATGCTTTATCTGTGTATCCTACTTTTCTTTCCCTGGGTTATGAGACAGTGAGTTCATGTGCACTGCTTTAAATGGCAGAGAAAGTACAGGTGGTGTTGGTTCTTTGCCCTGTCCTTTCGGCTGTAATGCCTCTGCCATAAGCCCCTGCATTTCAGCAGCAGAAAGAGCTCTTGAAACTGTAGCGGCTGTATCAGCTCCTTCAGGTCTCTGAAGATAAAATGGTGAGTATTATTATATGAAATTAGCTTCTTACCACTAGCTTGTGCAGTAGGTTCAGCCTGGGAAAGACTGACAGAAGAAATGATTAGCTATTGAGAACTCTTAGTGAATCTTCAGCTGTCCTTAGCTGATTTCATTTATTTGTATGGAACTGACTTAATGAGCACTGTGACATCATCCTCTTGGATTTTCGCATTTTGGATGTGCTCAGCACTGTCTCTGACAGCTGTGAGCTCTGTTGGGTTGTTATACTGTGGTTGGTTTCTGCTCCCTTCCCTTTTAGTCTGTATGTGTGCCTAGCCCAGTGTGTATCCTTAAGATGAGAAGAACCAAAGAGAACAGCAAATAATTGAGCCCTCTAGAGAATAAACCAGCATATATGCCAGAACCCTGGTTCTGAGTCATCGTCCTTCTACTTCAGCACTAGTTTGTCCCCTAGCATTTGAGTCTAACACCTGTCTGCAGCCTCTTTTTTTAATGGCTCTGTATTTCCTCCATCTTTCTGTACTTTGGCTAGCATTCCTGCTGATACCACTTACCCCTGCCACATCCTTTAATGTCTTTAACTTCCACTCAAGTTGTACTGACAAATAGTGCCAGTCCTTTGTGCACCTAAAAGATGAATTTCTGTGCTACCGAATAATATTATCTGCAAGTTGCATGTCACTGAATTCTTTCACAGGAGCAGACAGCCTTCCAAGGAGTGATAAAATTACTGTTTTTATTGGTTATGTGTGCACAGTTTTTATATTCTTTGTGTGAAATCCAGGGGATTGACAACCAAAAGAAGATCTGTTTTCTATAGCAAGGAAAAGTGGACGTACTCCCAGACTACTTGGTAGCACCTGTTTTTATTTCTTTTCAAACTCACGTGCAATGTCTGTCATGTGAAATACACTTGCAAATTTCTTCGATGTAAGTTGGGGCATGTGCTTTTTTCAGGCTTCACAGTTTTCTTAATACTTCTTTAGCAGGTTTTTGTCAATAGCTAACCATCACATGGATCTTCATTATTAAATATTCAAATGTAACATGTTTGGTCTCTTAAACTGAAACAAACAAACAAACAAACAAATTAAATAAGTGGATTCTGCTAGTCTTTTAGGTTAATTTTGTCTTTCCTCTAAGCCGTATATCTGCTTGGACTTTCTCTTTTCCTCATCTTCTCTAAGTCCCATTAATCTCTTTACCCCTTTAATTCATTCTGGGATTTGCTTTTCTTTTGAAGCATTTACTTTTTAATGTTTTTGCCAAGTCATGCTCTTACTCCAGTCGCCCCTTCATTTCCTTCCTAATACTGTTTTATTTTACCTGATAGGCTAACAGCTCTTGGGGTTTGTCTTTTTTTGAACTTCGGATTTTATTTTACTGAAAATGAAATTTCACTGTAAGTGAAGCACATAGGATGGAAGTGCTACAAAAATAAAGCCAAAAGGAGAGAAAAGTTAACTTCAAGTATTGGAGAAGAGAGTTTTCATGAGGGAAGCCTAAAATATTTAGGTTGCTTGCATCAACATACAGATGTCTAATTTCTCTATCCCAGTTTTACCTGTCACTTGTGCAGAAGTCTCTGATGCAAGGCGGTACCTCCAGTTTTGTTACCTTAACTGTGTTTTTTAAAACCACCTCTCTTCAGAGCTGTTAGTGCAGTGCAAGGAACCTGATAGTATTACAGTAGCTTTCTTCCCTTGCCCTTCTGTCTTCAGCTGTATTTATCAAATTTATACACAGGCATGAGCTTTGGATTAATCATACATTGTTTAGTTTTATCTAAGAAACTTGTGTTCTCTTTTTAATTTTTGAGTCCTTTTGCCTTGTATATCTAATTTTTTTAATTTTGTTCCTAACTGGTACATAGCAAGAAGCAGACCTTCACAGGATACATTAAATATTCCATTAGATTGCAAGGTTCTACCAACCTGGTTAGCTACCCAGGGACCTACCTTTAGTTTGGGATTTTTGGCTATGAATTATGGGGCTAATGCCCCATCAGTGGAAATGCTGAGCTGTGTAGCCCAGAGAGATCAGAAAGTGAAAATTGTAAACCACAAAAGGAAAAACATAAACCACCAGCCATGTGGCACAATCTGCTTCCTGGTTAAACGGCCTTGGACTCTGTGGTGGTAGTGTTACAGCAAACATTCTTGGAGAAAAAGAATGCAGAGACCATTGCAAACCTATTTTGCTTCAAGGAATTTGTGGTGCCTTGTAACTGCATGTGTACAGCACAAATACCGCTAACAATTTTATTGATGTACAGTATATTCACAGACTACATCACAAAGACTTGGTGTGTTATTACAAGTAGCAAGAAGGAGTAAGTGTCTGCTGTACTGAACGAACAGGAGTGGATGCTTTGGGAAATAGCACAGTAATAATCATAAAGTTGCTGCTGGTAAATAAGAAAAATCTCTGTGTGAAAATCAGGATGTTTCAGCTGCAGTGAGCGTTTAGGATGGCTTGTTAAGATAAAAGAGAAACAGCTAAAGTTTGAAGTCTAGTCTGATTATCATGAGGAAATATGCTTTTGGTTAACCTTAGGGTAAAAGGTCTGACTAATGGTCTTGTTCTCAGTGTTATCAGGATACCTTTATATGATTAATTAGGATAATTTCAATGATCAATTGTGATAATTCAGGAATGTTTCTTATTCTTTGTTATTAGTTCCCTACATGGGTGTGGGAGCAGTTTGGCAAATCAGAAATGGCCTGATGAAGCTTATTTTGCCAGTAAGAAACTGTGAAAAATAGACTGCTCATGCATTCTCTTGCCAGTGCAATCTTTGTTTTGTCTTCTGAATGAGTAAGACTACCTTGGGAAGGGAATAAATATGGAAAGTACCTGAATTCCTGTTCATTGTAATCTACAGGAAGAGAGCTGTTGAATTTTACTTGACTGCTTAGTTAACTGAGACACCCAAGTCCCTGCTGAATTTAGAATAAACATCACAAACAAAATTCTTTGTATGAGAGTTTATACAAAAACATTTGTTGAGCTCCCATCTCTAGTTATGCTGTTTTCAGACCCTCATCAAACTTTCTATACTCCCTGGATCTTTGTGGGTAGATGACAATTTCCACAACAAAACAGTCCTGGTTAGTGTAATCTACTGTAATGCCCGGTGGCTTGATAACAAAAATAGAAGCTTCTCCAAGTATTCTACATCTTCTTTTCCCTCTTCAGTCTAAGAAAACTGAAAAGTGTCCTTTTGGGATGGGAGAATGGGATTACTTTTTTAGAGTAGCTCAGAAATTATAGCAGGAACTATGAAGTTGGAGACTTTGCTGTATTGTATTGTATTGTAGTGCTATAGATGAAGATCTCTAATACTGGTCAAGGATTTTTGTGTTGTATATGTGGAGTGTATTTGTGTAGCTTTTCTTTTCAGCTGAAATTGTAGACAACTGTTAATCTAAATAGTATTCAAGTCCAAATAACACAGAAGTATTCATTTGCAACAGTACACTTTCACACTTACAAACTCAGGACACTGTTAGTAGTAATATTTGCAAATGAAAACTGCATAATTTGGTATTCCAATCTACTTTGGACCAGTGCTTGATAATTTGCACTTTGTTTACTGTGCTGATTTCCAGACTCAGAACCGATGCTTTTATATATGTGAACTTGGGCTCCCAAGAGCAAACTGACGATTTCAAACCTCCCCATTTGTAGTGGTCACATGTGGAGAGACCCATCAAGGAAAGGGAAGTGAAGGAAAGCTTCCTAAAATTCTTCTATGTTCATTCTGTTCCCAAAAGTAGGCATAGATACAGGAGGCTGTCATTAGTGTACCATGAACACACAGTTTCTGCCACCGAAGGATGATGCATTAGAGTAATTCTGTTTTTTGTAAGAAGCAGAGCTTAAAATAGAATGGTATGTAAGAATGTATCTTTTCTAAACATAA
The DNA here is from genome assembly GCA_013400415.1 of Scytalopus superciliaris. Classification (NCBI taxonomy): domain Eukaryota; kingdom Metazoa; phylum Chordata; class Aves; order Passeriformes; family Rhinocryptidae; genus Scytalopus; species Scytalopus superciliaris. The sequence continues at coordinate 13,351 of VXBX01006567.1, forward strand.
AGGTTTCTTTGTGTCTTGATAAAGTACAGGACTTTAAAAAATTTTATTATTAATGTCCCTCATATACATTTTGATTTTTTCATTGAGGTGGCCAAATTTATTTCACCTGTTTTTGTAAAAACCTTTTTTTCTCTCCCACTTTCCCTCTTGTTTTTCACTGTTTTCCATTTTCCCTCATTTTCTGGTCAGTTTTAATTTTCCTTTCCAGTATCTGTTTTTTTTGTTTTTTTTTTTAATGTACAGTGTTTGACCTTCCTTCTCGGTCTATATTAAACCTAAGAGAGGAGCGTTAAGAGTTGAGTGATCACCTTTGGCATACTTAGTTGTAGACAAGTTGTTTGAACTGGTAACACTTGGAAAATGAAAGTGATATATTTGTTTTGTTATTCCCATGGAAACAAGATATTTATAATGAGCTTCTAAAACCAAGTTACAAATATACACAAAGAAGCTGATTCTTTGAAGCAGTTGCTTAATAGAAATTAGCCTGTTTGGGGGGGTTATGGTTGGGGGTTTTTGATTTTATTTTTGTTTGGTTGGTTTGGTTTGGTTTCTTGTTTGGTTGGTTTTTTAGTTTAACTTTATGACCTCTGAAAAACTGATATTAGGAAGGAGTGTATGGGGTATTGTGTACAGGGCATTAAAAATGGTGGAAATAAACTGAGGGTATTGCTGGCTTGTGTATTATGCAGTGTTCATGGTATTATAATTTTTCATGCAATAGTTTGGGTTGGAAGAGAACCTTTTATAGGTCGTCTAGGTCAACACCATCATCACCCCTGCCACCTCCCTCCCCAGTGAGCAGGGACATATTTCTAGAGACCAGGTTGCTCAGGGCCCCATCCAGCCTGACCTTGAATGTTCCCAGGGATGGGGCATCTACCATCTCTCTGGACAAGCTTTCCAGTGTTTCACCACCTTCCTAAAGAAATTTCTTCCTTACATCTAGTTTGAATCTACCATATTTTCATTTACAGCATTACCTTGTCCTATCACAGCATGCCCTGCTAAAAAGCCTACCCCATCTTTCTTATAAGTCCTCTTTAGGTACTGAAAAGCCACAATAAAGTCTCCTGGAGCCTTGTCTTTTCCAGGCTGAACAGCCACAGCTCTCTCAGCTTTTCCTCAGTGCAGAGATGTTCCTTCCCACTGGTCATCTTTGTAGCCCTCCTCTGGACTCGCTCCAACAGGTCTGTGTCATTCTGATGTTGGGGACCCCAGATCTGGTCACAGCACTCCAGGTGGGATCTCACAAGGGCAGAGCAGAGGGGCAGAATCCCCTCCCTCGACCTGCTGGCCACGCTGCTTTGGATGCAGCCCAGGATGCAGCTGGCCTTGTGGGCTGTGAGCGTGCATTGCTGGCTCATGTCCAGTTTTCCATCCAATAGTACTCCCAAGTCATTATCCATAGAGTATTTTTATGGACCTGAAGGAGGCTGATCCTGTGGCTAAGAGTGTGTGAGTCAAGGTTTGTTAGAGACTTTTCCTCTGTTATTTCTACCTACTCGGCCTGTTTTGTCCTGTACATTCGACCCATGGCTGTATAGACAGAGCAGAGGGTAGGAGCATGCTGTCCTAATTAGTAATTGTGATGACAACAACCACTCAGAGCTCTTTGAGACCTGTCTCTAGAGACAGGAGGGATGTGGGATTGCTGCTTGGTAATTTAGATGCTGGCATACATGTTCCATACCTGACATACAAAAAATGCCAGAACACATTGTGAGTTAATCAAGAGTTATGTTCCTCAGGTTTTCCACAGGACTTGATGTATGTTGCAGCTGTAGAGTTTTTGAGTTAATTGTGGTTATATATGTATAGTCTTGATAATACTGTAATAGGTGGAGGAGAGAAGTGGACATGTTTTTGGGGTATAGGAATAGATAATGAATTTCAGAATTAAAGCTGCTTTATTTAGGAAACTTGGGATATAGTTGCAAAAATTCCTTTACTCCCAATCCTGTTTCTAGTGTCACTCCAGTTCATGTTGTTTTCTGGTAAAGACTATCAGCCACAACGTGCATTTCCTTTTCTTTTGGGATCCAGTTGCAATACTACAGTGGTCACATATACGTCCAGTTTGTGGGTACACCTTAAGCTGGAGGGAAAAATCCCTCTGTTTCCTTGCCCCATGTAAGTGACAGGGAAAAGACCAAATGTGAGGGGTAGATATACCTGTGTCTTAGATCAGATGTTCTTTGTTCCTCTTGGCACCCTTCTTTATGTATTTTTCCTTTTAATTAAAAAAACCCAAACAAACATGCTCTTCTATTAATAAATATGCAACCAAAAATTCTTCATGTTTTAATAAAACCCTGGGATTAGTTCAGTTGGTTAGAGCATGCTGCTAATAATGCCAAGGTTGTGGGTTCGATCCCCCCCTGTTGGCCATTAACTTAAGAGTTGGACTCGATGATCCTTGTGGGTCCCTTCCAACTCAGAATATTCTGTGAAAAATTAAGAAGTCAATGTGAATTTCAGCAGGTTTTGATAAAAGTGATCATTCTTTTTCCCATTGTGATGATCCTGAGTGATGATCCAAGCTAAACCTACAGAAAATTACCTTTGAAAGGTCTGTATGATAGACTGGGCCATAAATCTGTAACGAACAAGGGCCTTGGGGTGTTGTTATGCTGAAGCTTCACAGCAATTTCCAGTGCTGTCTTTTTCTAATGAGAGGCAAACCAAAATGAAGTCTTGACCTCTTGAGCTAGTTAAAAATTCTTGGATGTGTTTCATCAGAAGAGGGATGTTAATCCTATTAATGAGAATCCTGGAGAAATTCCAGGTAGTTAATTGCAGTTTATTCCATGTGTCTTCCTGATTAATGAATTACTGGATTATATTCTTCATTTCTGCTGTCATGGTGTTCTTTTCCTAGCAAATTCCATGAGATACTCAAGCACATGCTTCACCTAAAGCAGACAAGTCTTTGCAAACAACGTTTCATCAGAAAACAGATAAAATTTATTTTGTGGGCATTGTTGGGATTTGCTACATATGTTGGTCTGCCTTGGAAATAAACAATGCCGGTAATGAACGGTTATGTAAAGCATTCTGTTAGTGTAGAATTTTATTGGGAAAAAACAATTTCTCCTTGTTTAAAAGTGTGGGATAAAATTTCATTTTGTGTTTAATTAATGGCAGTAGGAGTCACTTCCTAACTGTTGGTCTCTTCACCAGAAATCTCACTTCTCCCTTTCATTAGTGGAGGCACCCTTCAGCTGAGAGGGATTTGACTGCTGAAGGTGTCTAAGAGAAGATCAAAGAGAAATTGATGACACATAGTTGAATTGCTCTTCACGGTGGTCTTTTTGACACTTGATTTAAAATTATATTCCTATGCATAGTTTCTCTGGCCCACAATTTCTGTTGCCAGGGCACACTTTCTCTATCCTAGCGTCTATTGTTTATTCCTATATAAACAGCTGTCGCTGTTGAAAGGACTGGTCTGGATTGTGTGGTGGTGGCTGGCTATTTTTTTTTTCCCTGATTTGCTTGAAATGCTCTCTAAGTTGCGATAAAAATAAATTTTCAAGCAGCAAACAAAACTTGTGTAGTAGCATGTTTCCCAGCAACATGGACTCTCAAATTACTTTGAGGGTTTTGTAATGTTGTAAACATTTTCTGCTTTTAAAGATGGTCCTGTATAAGATTATATCTGTAAGTAACAAAACATCTTTTTGAAGGTGTTTCTATTTGATCTATTAAATTTTAGCTTAACACATATGGCTAAATTTTGGGATGTAAATTCTTATCCAAAAGATCAGGGAATCTGTAATTTATTTTGAAAAAAATGTGGTTTGTATCTGCTGTAATTCATAGAAAAGAAAAAATAGGATTTTTTTTTTTAATGGTGAGTAAACTCACTAATGCTGTGATCTCATTCTTGAATTTTAAAAGAATGAATACTAAAAATAGCTTCATATTAGGGAATAGAATGTGTGTGCTCCACAATGTTTATCTTCTGCCTAAACTGAATATTTTAAAATTCTAGAAAACAGACATGCATTAACCTCCTTTTGGTTCAGTGCATCTCTGTAGTGAATGCTGAATTTATTTGTAGTAGTTCTATCAGTTGAATCCTTTGATCTGATGGGCCAAAAAAGATCTGCAGGAATGACAGTATAAATTGGTGTTTGTAAAGTGTGAATTTCCTGCTGATCAGATTTTGCACCACACACTGCTATAGCAAAATCCTCTTCACTAAAAGGAAATGTAAGCAAGTAACTTACTAATGTGAAACACAGCAAGTACTGGGCTCTGAATTTCTGGGAGGGTTTATGAGTTTGTCAGGCTACTATTGTTTTCCATGCATCTGTGAATGTTTTTTGAAGGCGATAGTCTATGAAGGGATAAAAATTTGTCAGTCTTAAAAAATGGAGGAATTTCAAGTTTTTAAATGCTTTTCAATAGTTTGCTTTACACAATAGCATTGTTCTTAATTTACTTGTGAATACATGAATAGTGACCTATGAATAATATGATAAGCAATTCTTCAAACAGGAATAAAAAAATAGTAAATAACAAGATTCACCTAAAATAGAGGCTGTACAAGTGAGCAGTCAAATGAGGTTATATTTGATTTGATGAGCTGCAAACATTTTGACAGCAGGTCAAGTCCCTTTTTTTTCTCTTTATTTCTGAACATTCATCGAGGGAAGTTTCTAAAGTGCTATCCTACTGAGGTCTATAAAAAATGAAAGTGATGTTCCTGGGATATGTCTTATTTGACACCATAAATGGGCTGCATGGATCTTGCTGTTCTGTTGCAGTTTTCTGTTGTTCACTGTGGTAAACCAAAACCATTTGCTATTCTTGGAACTCTTTTTGTGCTCTCTTGTAATTTCTTTCAATTGCTGTGTGTTCCAACAGGGGAAAGTCCTGCAGAACTATTACTTTTGACCAGTTTAAGGAAGCTCTTCAAGAACTCGCCAAGAAGCGATTTAAAGGCAAGAGTGAGGAGGAAGCACTTCAAGAAATGTATAAACTAATTGAAGGAAAAGGCCCAGTTATATCTGGAGTAACGGTATGTTACTGCTCTAGTGGACAGATTGTGTCTACCTGTGCTTTGCTCCACTGCATAGTTGTTGTGTGCACCTGTGTCCCCTTACAGTCCACAAATCCAATTCCCCTGTGAGCCCAAAGGCAACAACTGCCGGGCAGAATGGGGGCAAAGATTATGCAGCAGCTGAGCATCACACTGCTGTGTATTGTTGTGTGGCACTGTCATTGCTCCTGCTGGGAATTGTACAACCACCTGGCAGCACCATCAGGAAAATCCTGAGCTCTTGCGTGTGATTAGAACAAAGAAACATTCACAAAGGGTGGTGTATCTGAGTCAAAAAGAGTAGAAGGGAACTCAGTTTAGAATCTCATTAGACAGCTTTAAGTTGTGTGAAATGCCAAAAGGACTAAAGCAAAGATGTCATAAAATATATTTAATTACATCATGTGAATCCCAGAACACTGGAAATCTGAGAAGAACTACCATGTGGTCTGGTCTTCATTTCTTGTTTGTTTCAAGTCTGTCAGAACTATAATATTCTTTCTTTTTAATTTTAAAATACTAGTATTAAGCTATGTCTATGAAAAGGAAGTTATAAAGCCTACTGTACATGAGTTTGCTCGTCCTTTTAAATGTCCAGGCTAGGCAAGCTATAGCCTAGGAGATACAGGAGTGCTTGCCATCAGCTTGAATAGTTCTGGCAATTTATTTCATCTGCTTAAAATTTGTGGTCCTCCTGAATTTTGGCTGTGGAACTGTGAATGAAAATACAATCCTTCTGGAAATTCTTTCTGTACTAATGATCAGTGTAAATGTCAAGTGGAAAGATCTCTTTTGAGTTGTGCAATTTGTCAGATTTTTACCAGATTTTATTAGTCTTTCACTCTCACTTAAAACAAGTGGTAGTTTTGATACAGACTTAAAATACTGAACCTTCCTTTTTGTTCTTCACTTATCTTAGTAAATTTGAATAGTTTATTCATCTGTTCAGGGATTCTCCCTTCAAATTGTGTACATTCTTCTAGGCTTCACTCCTGTTTCCATTTTTCAGTATTTCAGCAATCAGATATTGAAATGATCAGTGTCTGTTACTAAGGGAACAGCCTCTTTCTGTGTGGAGGACAGGGTGATGAGAGAGCTTTGCAGATGCAGGGTAGTATCGTGTGGGTTCTGCAGAGCTACAGGAGTGTGCCAGCAGCAGTGGGAGAAGAATGGAGGGAGAAGATGAGCCAGCACTGTGAGGCTTGCCTGTACTTCTTGTTGGATGTGCAGTCCTTGGGAGAGTTGGAGAAGTGCAGAAAGAGATCAGAATATTCTCTCCTGCTTTCTGGAAAAGTAAGAGGCAGGAGGCAGAGTTAAAAGGGAGGAAGGATGAAGGCTGGGAGTGTTTGTGTATGCATATGGAAGACCAAATTTCATGTTTGTTTTTTCATGCTAATTTAATTCCTGGGTAATAAAAATGACCCACAAACATGGCTACCTAAAGGCAGTAAAATAAATAAATGAATACATGGCTACTCTTCCCCTGCAACAAGGAATTCAGATAAGAAATCTGTGTACAAGCATTCTAATGCTTTGTTTGCTTTGGGAAGTCTATATCCTGGAAATTTTAAGTTGGACTGCTTTCTATATTTTTAGACAGAGTTACATGAAGCTTTCCTGTCCTGGGATAACTCAGTCATGCCACGTAGCGTGTGCTGCTGTGTGTAGCTCTGTGGTAGGTCATGTAGATTTGATTAGGTTTCAGACAGAAAACTTGTGTGACTAATGGCACCTTAAGGAGTTGAAAGCATGTTTAAGTGAAGCTTGTGGATAAGAATACTCCAGCAGCACCTGGGGATTTTTGTGCCTTAGCTTCTTATGTTTTGGATGGGTATTCTGGGGAGGCAGGCAGGAAGGGGCACATGTCTGTACTGAATGGCAGCCTGGGGAAACAACTGCTTCAACAGGACAGTTGGAAATTTTACCTTCATATGAGATAATGAAGATTTTTTGTGATAGAATGTGTTTTGTTTTGGTTTGGTTTTTTTCTGTTTATTATTTTTTCTTTTCCTTCAGAATGTTGTAGAATTACAAAAATCCCTGCTTATGGTTGCTGTGGTTGAGAAGGCTCAGCAGCCAGACAGTGAAACCAAGTGAATTTTGGGCTGCTTTCTAATGTGCAACAGAAGGTGTATGGTTGGCCTGGTCACACAGGAAGAAAAACAAGAGGAAAGTGATAGGGGTTAATTAAGCCAGCAGTTTTATTAGGTCATTTGGTAGTGATCTGTCAATAAAATATGCAGTGCAGGTCATGTAACTTTGACAACTTGTAATGAGACATGTAAGTGAAGTGTAGGGCCTTTTAATTATCTTCACCCCTACACAAAGAGCAAGACAGGTTCTTTCTTTTCCTGTACCAAAAGCTGTGTGTGATAACACTGTTAAATGCATTTCTGCACCTCCTGTGGAACACATAGTTGCTTTGGTCCTTGCTCGCTCTTAAAATGAAATGAGTTCAACTTCAGTGTGTATTCATCAGGGTCCCTGATACAGAAATACAGAATAATTTCAACTGCAAAAGGCCTGGGATGATCTCATTCAAACCTGCTCACAGGAGGGCAAACTTCAAAGCCAGATCAGGTTGTGTGGGGCTCAGTCCAGTCAAATTCACCCTGAGAGTGGTGTGGGTGGCAGGGCAGTACAGCAGCGACAGCACCTTCAAAGCCAGGTGATGGGTGCTCAGGGTGATGGTGATGTGGGCAAGATGATATTCTCACAAAAATGGACCTGTTAGGGAAAGAGCAAGGAGGCCAGAGTGCAGCCCACAGATTGCAGTAAACGAGACATAGCAGTTGTTGCAGCAGAAGTGCAGAGAGGCCTAGAAATCCTGCATAAGACTATGTGGATCTGCTTGAAGATGTACAGTGGAAATCTGAAAAAGCTGCAGCATATACTGTCCCGCATATGGACATCCATTATTAGAAGTCTACAGGACTGCCATTAGCACATCAGAGTCCTTGGCTCCATAGGAAGGGATCCTGTATCCAGGTCCTGTGCTTCAGAGAGCTCCTGCATCTTCCTGGAGGTCAGAGCAGTGGTGGCCTCTCCTGTGGGAGATGTGCTGTGGTGAAGGCCCCGAGGTTCCAGATTGAGGGGGAAGATGAAAAGGAGACTGACATAGTATTTGTGGAAAACACAAGCTACACAAGGTCAGGAAGGGGCAAGAGCTGGAGGCCAAGTGGATGGAGACTACAGAAATAGAGAAGGCTCACAGCTTGTGACTTCTGGCAACAAAAAGTTGCAGATCTGTTCCACCTACAGTTCTCCAGTTTCAGAGTACATATAGTATTCTGAACTCTGGTGAGGGTCAACAAGACCCATGAGTCAACTGAGCCTGAACTTAGTGCTCACATAAAAGGGAAAAAATGAGTGATGGTGTCAACCAACACTATCTCCCTGTGGGGACATGCAGATTCTTTTAAGGATCCCTAGTAGAATGAGAACTGGCCACAGATTTTAATTATTGTTAGGGTTTTAGTATAGAAAGATTCTTTCATTATATGTAATTTCTAGCAATTAGGATGACTTTCCTATTACTTAAAATTGCAGTTACTTATACTTTTCAGTCCCCTGAACACTCTACAGTTCAGGTCAAATTGTTAATAATTAGCTTTCAATATAATAATCATAATCTGGACTCTGACCTTAAAAAATAGGTGAGTCACTCAATCCTCAGAAGAGGAATAATGACAGAGGGGGTGTCAGGATACTTTAGCCCACAGAGACGTTCCCACCATTCCCTTTTCTCTTCAATTGAGGTCTGAGTGTCCCTTGTATTACACCAGGAAGGACAAAAGCCTTAGGAGTCTGTCTGCTGTTGGATCTGCTTCAAAACCCTTTGGATAAGCTGATGTATCTGTACCTCTCAGTGTGAGGCTTTGATCTGTACAATATCCTTAAGTTAGTGGATTCTGAAGGGGCTTCCAGACAATCAGTATGCAAGAATTTTGGCTGCAGGTGATAATGGACTGCATGTTGATCTTTGTCTCTTACAATCCACAGAGTATACTTTGAACTAATGGGACTGCTTTCATCATACATTAGGCCTTAGCATGAGCTGTATGTTAGTCAAAATCTGAAAAGAAGTTGCATGAACAGTCACAGCAGGCATCCCTGACCACAGAGGGATCACAGCTTTTGCAATCCCAAGTATCTCATGCATATTCCACTTCCCTGTTCTGTAACTGGTGTCACCATACCCTGGCAACGGTGCTGTACCAGGTGTCAGGAGCAATGGGTACCAGTCATAGGTACTTACTGAAGATTCCTCTTGTGGAAGATCAAACATTTTCTCATCTCACCTGATGTGTCAGGAATTTTTTTGCTGGGGGGTGCCTGTTACAACCTGCCCCAGAAGGCGAGGGTAACTTGGGTTCTTGTTAATAAATCCCTTGAGTGGATTAGAGGGAAAGGACACTGACTGATCCGTGTTTGTATATGGAGGGTTTATTTTAGATCAGTTTGATTTCAGAGGAAAACAGGTATGTAGCCATTTTGTTTGCTATCATCTACATTAATACAGCAATATTAATATTAATTAAAAATAACATGAAAATGTATAAGGGAGGGAAAGAAAAAACCTAAAAATACAAAGATACATATAGTCACCACCCACTGGATCCAGTGATGAAATTTGGCAGTTGCAGCTTTGCTGCCTGTCGGTTGAAGGGGTGGTGGCAGTCCTGTCAAAGTCATTGATCCATCGGGGGTGGGGGAAGTCCCCAAACCTCAAAGATTTTCCTGAGTTATGTACAGTCAGGTTCAGGTGGGAAGCCTAGTGCCTCCCTGGGGCAGGGACTTTTACAGTGGATGATGTCATGGGACGTGTCATGAGTCTCTGGCACCCTTTAAGACATTACAACTGCGTGGGTATTATATTAGCATCAATCATAATCCCTTATGGTCCATCATCTGAGATGACTAGCCCAGGCTAGGTGTAAGTGTCTTCAGTGCTCCACAAAGGGATTTTCATAGCAGTCATTATGTAAGGGTGGGATAAAAAGGATTATCCCACCTCACAGGATTTGCCTCTTATCAGCCTCCTCCCTTATCCGGAAATCCAGTTTGTAGCTTCAGGTATGCACACCCTTCTGCACCTGGGATGGACAATGGCACCCACTTACCTGATCTGAAGGTCCTTTTGCAGTAGGCATATTCAGGAAGGGGTGGGCTTCGTTGGGTGAACAGATGTTTCTTTGCAGTTTTAGAAGTCTTTTGGTGATCTTAACAATGTCTAAGTCATTAACAGTTTCAGTCTCTGACAGTGCCAGGATCTGGGATTGTTTCAGAGACATCCACAGCCTTCCCCTCATCCACCAGGTGGGTCATGTGGTCAAAAAAAGAGATCAGGTTGGTCAGGCAGGACCTGCCCCTCCTAAATCCATACTGGTGGGGTCTGATCCCCCCGTCCATCCTGTAGGTGCTGTGTGATTCCACCCAAGACGATCTGCTCCATAACCTTGCTGGGAAAAAGTGAGGAAGAGGGGTTGTGATCTGTGTAAAGGTTTAGCTTTACAGCATNAGGAAGAGGGGTTGGGATCTGTGTAAAGGTTTAGCTTTACAGCATCTAGCTTTGGAACAAGTCTTACTAAAGAGTGGTTGTAACATTAAATTGAAGAAGGATTCAGCAACACCACCAATAGAAAAATAAGGTGATGTCTCTACTGTCTTCCCTATTCTGTTTTGTCTTCACCACTAATAAGAATGTAAAAATCATCCTCAGAGAAGTCTTGGCACATTGTTTTCAATTTTGTGGAAGGCTGTGGTAACCAGGATTTTACATCCCATGATTTGTAGTGGCTTCAAGTGTTCAAATGCTGGAGAGCAGGACTTGGGGGCAAATCTTAGAGAGGAGGAAAGGGGCCCTTGTAAATGCCAAGTGGGCAACACCTGATCTGTCCTTAAGGCTGGGCATTACATGGTCTCATCTGGATGGAGTTAGATCTGGGCCAGGCAGGTTTGACATATTAATTTGAATTTGTTGCTGGAAGTGATGTCACATACAAGGCACTGTCTTGATGTCTTTTGCTCTGTCTGGTGAGAAGGTCTGGGTGCTGTCTGTAGAGTTTGGACTTGCAGTGTTACATGAGCTGAGTGGAACCTCCTTTGAAAGTCATCTCAGGCATTAATTAAAGTGGTGTTACTTCTTACTCTTCTGGCTTTATTGGAGTTGCTTATCACTTTCTTCTGTGTGTCTGTACTACAGTGAAGGAACATGAAAGAAATGCCAGTTTTCTTTTGAAGCTTTATTTCTGGCTTTCTGTAGACTTTTACTGCATGTGCATGCATTCTCATGAATTTAAAACTAAAATAAATATAGTTTTGGTATGGAGCTATCCCTTTGAGATCTTTGTTCCCCTTTTATGGTCAGCTTTAGGTTCTTGTTTTTGCAAAGGTTGTTGGTGTTAGCAGCACATCAGTAATTTTCAAGACTTGTTAAGATTGCAGATGTTGGTGCTGATTCTGAAGGATCCCAGAACATTTTAATTACATAAAGAAATCTCCATGGTAACTTTTTCTTGAAGAATAAGCTGTTAGATACAGGAAGCCATTCAGCTTCAGTGAAGAACTGAGGAAGAGAATACAGTTACTGAGTGTAGCCAGGAA
>VXBX01006569.1:0-21090 GCA_013400415.1 Scytalopus superciliaris
TGATGATGATGATGATTATGATGTTTGTACTAAACTTTGAATATCAACTGTAACATAATACTTGCCCTTTTCCACAGTTTTCCTTTAGCCATATATTTCTATTCACCTCTCCTTTCAGCCAATAGTCTTTGTTTTGTTGGAATCAAATTCACCTTCTCCAGTGCTGCCAACATGGGACCAAAATAGAAGGAAAGTACCTATTTGTACAGCCCAGCAACCCAGTGAGTATATCAGACCTTGGTCCACATGATCTGCATCTCCCACAGCAAAATCAGGGGCAAATATTATCCCCAGAGACAGAACCTGCCTTTTATATCTTTGCCACTCTTTTCTCTCATTTTTTTATGTTCATTTATTTTGCTTTATCTAACAGTAGATAGGATCAGACTTCAACAGCAGGGTTTCAAGTTGCTCTACACTCTCTTTTCTCCCCTCAATATGAAAACAATAACATAAAGACAATAAATGTGACATTTGCATCCCTTTAACCATGTATGTTCATGCCAGAGGTTTTCAGTTTTTACAAGCCAAATGAACCTCTGTCGGCTATATATGAGTGTCTATACTGCAGGACCGTATTCAAATACCCTCAATGGTGTTGTCCCTTTCTGTTCACTCCTTTGGTATTTTGGGGACATACTCAATGGCAAACTGAAGATCTTTGCAGATGAGTTTATATTTCATTGCTGGACCTTGTTGAGATGCAACACCAGGATCCATCCTGACGTCTGCAACAAGCCTGGATTCATGTTGAGAGTACGTCTATGTGGGTTTCCCTGTGGAGCTTTTTGGGAATCAAATTACACAGAATTTTCATATAAAGAAGACTGATGATAGCACGCAAGGGCAGCCAGGATTTAAGCATGGGTACCTGCTGACTTGAACAGCCTGAAGTTCACTGATACAGATGTCAACTACCATTCTTTCCCAATTCATCATGAAAGTCCCAGCTGTCCTGCTGGGAGCTATCAGGCCTGTGCACTGTCTTCATGGTGGATTGTCAGCTCAAGAGACAGAAGAACACAGCTCAGCCAGCTAGCCCAGACAATTCTGTCCAGAAGCTCAAGGAAGAGAGATTTGTGTATAGATGGGAAGAAATTAGAAACAAATTTAACTATGCGGTGATGGGAATATAATCTTCAGCTATGTCAGGCAGGGACTTCTCTGAGCTGAGAAGAAGAAATGTTGTAAGCAATGAGGAAGGAAATTTTTAATACCTTTTGCTGTCAGTGGTTGTTTGTTTTTTTTTTCTTTTGTAAGCAAGTGACAGGTAACAGTAATCTGTCACAAAATCCTCAACCATCAGTGACTATTTAAGCTTCTAGCAGCAAGACTTTTATTAGTCCTAGACTTTAGGGTCCTGAGATCCCCTCTTGTTACAGCATCAGTCATCTGTACTTGTACAAAGTAGTAAAAAAATACCACAAACTCCAAACTGCAAATGAATTAGACAATTTACAAGATGAGACAAATACTATGCAACAGAGACTCAGAGGTCTGGAATCTTGTATTAGCATACTCTTGGCTCTTAACAAACAACGCATCAAGAGCAATAAGAGAACCTTCATAATTTATATATATATATTTAAAGGCCAGCCACAAGCAGTGTGTAAGTTTGATATATATCACACAGTTATTGTTGTTCTGTTTATCATAGAATCACTGAATGGTTTGGATTGGAAGATCATCTAGTTCCAACCACCTACCATGGACAAGGATACCTTCCACTAAATTTTATGTGGTGTTTTGTTTCACTGGTACTTCTGTAACAAATCTGTCACAAAATGACAGGCCACAGCTGAATGTTCATGAGGAGATCAATGACTTAAACCAAATTATGTTTTGGGTTTTTTTCAGTCTATCCTATTTCCTTTCCACATGCTCCTTTAGAAGTTGAAAAACATAGCACAATCCTATCTCCTGGTTAACTCTCCAACTCAAGAACAGTAAGAATTTCTTGTTATTTTGTTTTGCTGTTGTTTTTTTTCTCCTTTCCACATTCATTTTGCTCTCCTTAGAGGGAAAAAAATTATTTATCCAAACAGCTGCTGACTCAGAAAGAATCAGATGAATTCCCCAATGCTACCTGTTCATGCATGCATATAGTGATATAGACATAGAATTTGTCATACAATACCTCCTCCTCCTCCTAACAGTGTGCTGTACCCAGTGAGCTGTGACTGGACATCACAAGCATCTCCATATGATTTTACATGATGTATCACCCCAGCTCTGCTGTCTGCAGTACAAACCACAAAAGACCAGGTGGCAAAAAAAAAAACCACAAAGACAGAACTTGGCAGAAACAAAACAAAGTGTTTTTATTACTTTGTCACTGCCTGAACTTAAGGTCATGGTTTGCTGAGAAATCAGAATGCACGTTTTCCTTTACTTGAAATGAAGCGATGAAATGAATCATGCAGTGGTTTGTTTTACATGAAACAGTCTCCCAGGGTCTCCTGGGAATGTTGGTGAGACAGAACAGGCACTGGGATTTTTTACTGGATACTTCACTTCTGAGGAAAAAGAGCCTTACATCTGCTCTACCTATAGCCCTCGACTGAGTTACTTGATCCCTTGGCGTTGTAGATGCCGAGAACACCTGGCACCATTCCTTCCACAGTTCAAGGAAAAACGAAACAAAGAAAAGGGAAAAAAATAAAATATCTCCTGCCTTCTCTTTCTTTGCAGACCTCCAGAGGATAACTGCTTTAAGAACCTGTATTTTACAGTAGGGAAGACAGTACTGCTTTTGAAGTAACAGCTGCTATATATTATGCAAGTTTGAGGAACACATGAAGGTTTATGCAAGATATATTGCAAAGCCATGTTCTCACGATCACCACTGTGCAAACAAGAAAAATAACAGACAAGAATTTCCAAGGAGCTCATCATCATGATTGCTGGCACACATTATGATGAACAGACTCTGACCTCCTGGTTTGAATTTCTACTACAACCTGTTAATAAATTTAGAAATAAGGAAGAAGTCAAATGTAATAATAACATTATTCCAAAGGAACTGTTCTGTCTGTCTGAAACTTTAGGCTTTATTAATTGCATTAATAGAATGCAATAGCTTGAATATTGCTAACATTTTGAAATATTATTGTTGTTTCATAGATCTCTATGAAGTGAATTAAAATCCTTGTGTATTATAAAATTAAGTTAAGGTTGCCAAAGAAGGTATCTGATGTAGGTAACACTACCAATAGAAATTTCCGACAATTCTAGATTAAATGACTGCTTGTTAGTTACGTTTCAAATCTCATTATGACTTTGGTACATGTAGCTACTCATCACTGACCCCAGTAATCACATGGGACTCTTTCTTTTTGAGAATCCTGAAGTCTAATAGTCTTATTATTTATTTATTAATATTTACATTTTAATTTCACATATTTGGGGAGAATTTGGTTTGAGACCGCAATTCATGCACCTAGGTAGCTTAATCAAAAACTGAATTCCACCCTTTAGGTCTAATGCAACCTCATCATCTGCTGTCAGGAGCTGTTCAACAGTTCATATGATTCAGAAATAATACATTACAAGATCAAAAGGTGAACAGTATGTTAGAACTGTCTTCCAAATGGAACTTCTTTGCGTACAAAATTCAGACTTTAAATGTGCCTTCATTTCTAAAGGGGAACAAAAGTCAAAATCTAAGGTTTTCCTGCAAGGCACAAAGTTTCATAAAACTTTGTTTCAACTACTCTGAAGCAGCATTTTGATAAGGTAGAAATCTGCTCTTGTGATAAAGTTGAAAAAGTTGCTTCATCTTTTTTACTTTCACTATATATTAAATGATAACATAAAATAAACGTCAAAATGAAATGTTTTGACCTTATCAAAATGTCTCATTTTGGTAATTTTCCCATCCAGGTTTTAAATTAAATTGGTACATTCTTGAAATCATTTAGGTGTTGCTAAAGTGGCATTTTCTTCTGGCAACCTGTTACACTGGAAAAATCTTGACTAGCTCTTGTCAAAAGACTCTGCCAAATACGGCAGTTTTCTCCTGAAAATCTACGTCTCCTTGTTCTGTTTCAAGCTCTCTTTGTGAGGTACATTTGCCTTCACTGAATTAGCTGAACTGAAATTATGTCTATACTATGTGTGGAGAGGTGAGTTGTGACTTGTGTTGCCTGTAGTTTCATTGTAGCTCCAAATTTGGGGCTATTTCAGATGACCAGTGGATGTTGCAGTCATGCTGGGTGATTTTTGGTTGGTGCTTTTGGATGGAAAGAAGCTGGCAGGAGCAGTCACTTGTAGCCACCTGTCTATCTAGCCTAGCTCCCTGTGACAGGCTAGGGAGTCATCACCATCTCTCCTGCCTCATATTTGTCCTCCCCTTAAGCTCTCTGAGCATATGTACATGTGGCTGTAATGGCTCTGACCACATGGAAACTCTGATGGCATCTCCTACTATGAGAATTGTTGGCCTGTGGGTGCTTCAGGTTGTTTTACTGTTCTATCTCCCTGAAGGACAAAAGAGGCATAAATGCTGGTATGATCAGATTTGGTTTATTTAGACCTATGTATTGGACTTTCAAAAGATACATTTATTGCTTATGGAAAAGTTATAGACAAAGCAGCTATACCTGAAATCCTCCCAAAAGATCTGCAGTCTGGGCAATTAGATTTTTTTTCTTAACAGTCTGTTAACTTGATTTCACGCCCTTCTGTAGAGCCCAGAAAGAAAAACACAAAAATTGCATAGTAGGAAAAGTGTGAAATCATGGCCAAGTACAGAAAACAGTGACATCAAATAAAACCATCAGCAATGACTGATGCATCTCCCAGTGTTGGTAGGAAGCTAAAAATCTGTCACCAGCTAATATTTACTATATAAGACACTTCTTCTATATTCTTGTTCATTTCTAACTTCTTCACTCTGCTTCTTATCTTGATTAAAAAACTATCTTCCATCTTCACAGATGTTTCTGTTGGAAAGTTAAAACTGTTCCTGAGAGGGCAAGATTTACAGTTACATTAACTCGTCTGTAAATAGTAACAGGGGAAAAGGCAAAGAAAGGAATTATAGAAAAAAAGAACCTGAAGAAAACTCCCAAGTAACTTCTGTAGTGTTCTGTATCCTGTGGAAAACTTGGTAGGTGTATTTTGAACAATTTTTTTTTTTTAATTGTGTGCAGAAGGAGTTCCAATCATATGCATTTATTCTGCCTGAACCTCTTACAGAAAATAGTATTTGAATAGCCAAAAATAATTCCAGTTCAAGTGAAATACTAAATACTAAAACTAATTCCTTTTTCCCTCAGAATCCATTGTTTGATTGTAACATGACAAAAATTTATTTGGGTCTTGACAGTGGCAGAGACGATGGGAGTTGATGACAATTTTATTCATAAATGTACGGTAGAGACAAACGGTGCACAATTTAGATTCTCTCCTGGCTTGTTGAATCCGCAGGCAACCATGCTTTCTGTTGCATTAACATTTTGATTGAACAAGCAGGGTCAAAACCATCACTTTTCTCATCTAGGGAAGGAAAACTATTCTGAAGCAAATCATCAATCAATGTATGTAATCAGCCTTTTTAAAGTATCTTGGGCTTTACACATAACTGGCTCTCTGTCGTAATAAAATCCAAATATCAACATATTTTTTATTCAATAGTCATAACACATATACAATAAAGTATTAAAAGGCCAATAAGGACTTGAAATGTGTTTTGATATTAACAAGATCATTGCAATGGATTTATTCCAAAGGTTACACTACTTCAACTCCATGATCTTTGGTATGATAATTAGTTTGCATATAATTGTTTTTATAGTATTGTAAGGTATAATATAATCTTACTACTTTACTCATTTTCTTGAAGTTAATGACTTTTAAAATAAATCCAATAAAGTCAAAGAAAATGTCACTAATACCAACCAAGTATAGCTTTCAGTATAACTTTATAGTCACTGACACTCTATAAGCCATAAAAGCACCATGCAACCATCTTTTAACAAGATATTGTTTTTTCACAATACACTGAAGCCATACAAAATTATGTTGGTGGCAAGTATCAGAGCAGTAAAGGTGATTAGTGATTACATAGCAACTTTCATTTGTAGTGTTTCACTAAGGATATCCAATTTGACACATGGGGAATGAAGACACTGAAATTTAAAAAACTTGACCAGGTTTACATAGCAAATCAGTGGCTGAGCCATTTCAGGAGGAGGAAGCTCAGTTGCTTATCTTTGTGCTCTCATCCCTTCTGTCCTACCACCACCAGTGTGTGATACTTTTAGGATAGCTGTTCTACAGACTGGAAGTTGTCTGGGACAGCATCTGGCTGGTTTACTTCTGCCAAATATATCAGGATCAGACTTTTAATAAGCACAGTGTTATGAGTCACTTTGTTTTCTGAAGAGTAATACTGAGGCTTTAAGCAATCATATTATCATTATCAGATTGTATTTGTTGTTAACATAGATATCAACATAACATGATTTTACATCTACAAGAATGTGGGCCTAAACCACAGTGAAAGAAGCAACATCAAATTCAGTACACCCAGGTGAGCACTGTATGCTAATTTCAGATTGTAGTTTCCTTCACTATTAGGATACCTCCACTGGACCAAATCACTGCTTCCTCTGTAAACTTAAACATCAAACACCATCTCACAGTTACAGGAACTGGTGAAAAACTCACTTATGAGCTCATAAGACACACATATAAAATGTATGACCAAGGGTAGCATAATCACTTTCACATACTAATGTAGGATCTAAATATTATGCAACAGTAAATATGTGGAGTTTCGAACAGGCCAAGCCGATAATTAGAAGGTCTTTGAACATCATATGGCATTACCTCTTCTATTTGAACTCGCTGTGGAAAATGGTTCTAAAAAACTCAAGTAGCATTCTGTTCTCTGCCATAAATAACCTGATTGCTGAATGGTAGGTCACTAGGTGTATCTCTTACTGTAATTGAAAATCAGACAATTTGCTTATGGTAGATCCTGAATCTCTTGGACTTGTTCCAGGTTCAAAGTCAGAAAGTAGACACCTGATGGTTTCCCTACAGATCTTGGATCCCCATCTAATCATCTACCATTCGCAGCTCAAAGAAATATCATAAATATTCCAATTAAAAGAACTTTAAACATACAGTAGCAAACACTATATGTAAGATCCTATCCTATCACCCTTGTCAGGTGAATATCTGTATCCTTGGAAAGCTGACAGAATCATTACTTGGCTATTCAAGACAGTAATCAGATTTTCTGAGCATCAATCAGCAATCATGAAGTCAGGAACATTTTATCATGAAGTCAGGAATACAGAGGGTTTTCATAAGCTAATCAGCAGGCATCAAATAGACAATCAATCTAATTAGTGGCTCACATTTGCGTGGCAATCACAGCTGCCAAACCTAGGCGACAAATTTCATTAGTAATGAAATCTGAGAACTATGATTTGTGAGACTTATCATCAGACTAGAATTGTAGTTATTTTAAAAGGAGACTCATTATGGTAGTTTGGGACATTTGAGGAATTTAATTTGCATGGTGGGCTTCACATTCCGGTGTTTCTTTTTTAATTTTCAGGGTAAATCAACATTCAGGGTCACAACTTTCAAAGAACTTAACTTTCAGGGTAGAACCACAATTTCAAACAAAACTAGTGTTCAACATGTAAACAGTCCTTTTCTTTCCAAAGTGTAAGTGAACCTTTTGCAGCTCCTGATTTCCAAGTGTTCTTTGAAAAGTACTAGGCCTGAACTATTTAGACTCAGAGTAGAATCATAGAATCATTGAATGCTCCAGCCCGTAGATGATCTCAGTGGCCTCATTTGAACTCATTCCAACAGGTTCACAGCCTTCTTACATTGGGGGGCCCAAACCTGTTGGGGTCTCATGAGGGTGGAGTAGAGGAGAAGATAGTCACTTCCCTCAATCTGCTGGCCAAACTGCTTTTGGCGCAGCCCAGGACATAGCTGGCTTTCTGAGCTGTGAGTGGGTATTGCCAGGTCATGTTTAGCTCATCAGTCAGCACCCCTAAGTCGTTTCCTTCAGGGCTGCTCTCAATTAATTTCCTACCCAGCCTGTAATTGTGCTTGGGATTGCCCCAGCTGAGGTGCAGGAACTCGCACTTGGCCTTATTGAACTTCATAAGGGACACACAGTCCCATCTCTCAAGCCTGTCAAGATACCCCTGGATTATATCCATTCCCTCCAGTGTGTCAACCACACCACATAGCCTGGTGTCATCAACAGCCTTGCTGGGGCTGCACTGGATCCCCTGTCCATGTCACAGACAAAATGTTAAACAGCGCCAATCCCAATACCAACTGCTGAGGACGATACTCATCACTGATCTTGACTTGGACATCGAGCCATTGACCACAACTCTTTGAGTGCGGTCATCCATCCAATTCCCTATTGACCAAGTGGTCCATCCATCAAATCCATGTCTCTCATCTTGTGACAAGTACTTTACTGCAGAAAATATTTCTAAAGCTGAAAATTTAAGACACACACTTATGTGCATATTCATGCATAAATTAACCATCTACAAAGGAAAAAATAACCAACTGAATAAAAAGGAGAAAATGTTCCTGACATGCAATATGCCACTTACTGAGAGAAAGAAGAGATATCAAGGAAATGTATTTTTGACTTGAGGAAGCAGTGCCTCCTGTCCCTTAAACACAGCTTTTTGCTGGGTTATTTTTCTTGGCCAAATACCACATTCCATTCTTCAACATATTATAAAATTAAAGGAGTTGCTTTTGCCTTGGAGTGAGAGGATTGACACAAGTTCTTCAACCTTATTTTACTAAGACTTTTTGCTATACGTATATGTTACCATTCTGGGCTCTAGTCTCAACAGCTTTTATGTACTGGTTCCTTTAATCAAGAAGCTGAAAATGTCTCTTGTGTCCCTGTACTTTTAGAAATGGAAAGAAACACATGAAATTTCAGATTAATGCCCTAAATTTTTCAGCCGTGGAATGTAAAAAGTGATAGTGACGTCAAGGAGGACTCTATTTTGATGTTATTTATGTACTTATGGTCTAGTAGCTCTGTATGATACAGTGCCACCTTACAGCCATATTCACACATAATTATAGAGCCCGTTTTAGCAGTGGTGCATCTTTTGGCATACTCACAGAATAATGAAGCACTTGATATATACAGAAAAAGAGAGATACACATTTAGGCTACTCTGTAAAATGCAGTTGAAGCCTCCTTATGA
This sequence comes from Scytalopus superciliaris, assembly GCA_013400415.1. Taxonomy (NCBI): domain Eukaryota; kingdom Metazoa; phylum Chordata; class Aves; order Passeriformes; family Rhinocryptidae; genus Scytalopus; species Scytalopus superciliaris. The sequence continues at coordinate 9,225 of VXBX01006569.1, forward strand.
ATCAGTGTTGAATATTGGATCACTACCTTATTTGAATGTTCACTGATTTTGACTGGAACAGTACCAGATTTCTTGACATAACTAATCCAGCTGCTGTTGACTACCACCAGGATTAACACTGAAAGGAGCACAATGCTTATCATCATCTTAAAATAAAGACAAAGTTTTATATACTTTAGATTAATCACGTATTTATTGCAAAAATAATAATTTTAATGCAAGAAGTCAGATTTCTATATTACCCATATCTGAGCATTAAAATCAGCCCTATGTTTAGATCAAATTTAAATGGATGAAGACTGCCAGGAAGCTCAAATGATATGAGTTTATGCAAGCTTTCCCAGGAAAATCCAATATGAACCTTCAATCATTAACTTCTGTGTTTTCTCAACTTGTAGTTTAATCTTTGTGGCATGAGGTTGCAATCCTGATTTTAACACCCTTTCCATACAAATGCACAATGTTAAAAAAATGGCAGAAGTACAAAATATTAAGTAAAAGTTGCTGTGGAAGGGAATATATAAGCAGCTTGGATATTTTTTCTTTCAAACTAAGAATCACAGTGTGAATTAGACTAAATGCCAAGAATAAAGTAACAGCTTAAAATGAACAGTTGAAATTAACAGGTGTTACAGCATATGCTACATTTAACTGCCAAGTATTTCACACCTTCATTAAAACCTTTCATGTCAAATTTAAAGCAATGTTAAAATAAAGACAAAAAGCATAGCTTAAAAATGAATAGTTAATTGTTAAGTTTCAGAATCAGGATATATGGTGGCAGAGAAATTGTCAGTTCATTTTATGTCGGAATGCATTTTAGCTGGGAAGACACTCAGCTAGAGTATATCACACTCGATTTTAATTCAAGTGACTTTGTGTTTAACCTTTAGAAAGTAATGTGACCTACAAAGTGTTTCAGTGGGGGAGATAATGGAACAACAATGCACTCCTGTTTCATGGGGGTATGAAAAAGGCAGAACAGACCAAGAGCAGTGAGATGCACAGACTGAATGCTGAAACACCTGGAAACCTGTATCCCAGAAATCTGTCACTGTTTGGCTAATAGCAGCCACAGGCTTTCTACTGAATTTGCAAGGTCTCAGCAACTTGTCAGGATAATGTTGTGTTAACTTATCATGGAAAAAAGCATTTTTTTCTGACCAAGTCGATTATTGTTGCTACTATCATTCAAACTTTTTAATCATAAAAGTATTCTTTCTTTTTATATATTAATTAGACCTAAATTAAGACTAATTCTTAGCTGAGGTCATTGAGATTTCTTTTATACAACCAATGAGTACTTGGCTTTATGAATAAGGAGTGTTTGCCCTTTGCCCACAGGAATGATTTCAGGCATAAAGAACTCCAAGCAGGAGCACAGCATCAGCTCCCAGAGACTTGTACTGATTTCCCATCCATAGCAAGAACTATTTGAAAATTCCACATAAGTTTTGTTCCTGGTGAAATCATCACCAATGTGCTTTTAAGGAAGCATTCCCTATACAGAAATGTTTCCCCACAAGTAGTTGATTTTTTGGGTTTTTTGTTTGTTTTCAGAAAAATGTGTTGTTAAAAATGTCTAAATCAATGGGCAGTGCATGCCTACATTATTTATGTCCTTTTATCTGCAGCTTGGAATCACAGTTAAAATATGTTACAGACAGATTCCCTGGGTCACTGAACCTGGAGTTGTTTTTATTCTGACATTATTATTCAGAGAGAGAACTGTAAACTTTGTATTATACCATACAAGCATACTTCCCCCCCCTGCCCCCCCCCGATAAATGTAATAAATGTGTTACAGGGAATTTATTCACACTCAAATAACACATAGAAAATCAAAGCTGTATTGATGGAGGTATTGTATGAATATATAACAAAATCATGGCCCTCAGAAGATTATAATCTTAATTCAGGAAAATAAACAGGATTTGGGCTTCTCAATACAAATGCCATAGGCACATTGGAGAAGTGAGAATTCCCTGAGTGTGGGAGTGTGTTTCACCAATGCATGTTGGTTGCTTAATCAGTCAAATATCATAAAATTTCAGAACTACAGTATTCTTTAAAATTGTGAGGTAATAAATAAATATTTGAATTACGATTTTCTTGTCAGAAAGCTTTAAAGAAATATTTGAATTTAGCACAGAACTAAAGAAAACAGTACCACTCATTGTACTAATGGCTTTCTGGCATATGCAGCTATGCCAAAGGACAAGTCAGGAATACAAAATCAGGCATCTTCCAAAAAATAGTTAAATCAGGGAGCTTTTATTCCCACTTTGGAAGTTGCTCTAGAACTCAATTCCTCTGATAGCTTTATGAATGCATTATGATAATGCAATTCTAAAATATTTATTTTAGCTAATCGCTATTTCCTTTAGATGAACACAAACGGTGCTGAAGAGTGCTGTAAAGAGACTGGGAATGGAATCAGAAAAAAGCATGTTAATCATTTTGGATTTTGAAAGAAAGTAAAGTAATTTTTTTTTTTTCAGATGGTTATTTCTAAAATACATTGTCCTTAGCCAATGATGAAATGTGAGAGGAATGCTAAGTTATGTAGCCAAGCGTAAATACACATCTCTGCTGCTAATAGAGTATTATTTTCCAGTTTTTGATGAAATCATAACAATATGAGTTTTAAAAGGCGATTGAGCAAATTTTTCCATTCTCTCCATATTTTTCTTTGACTGATCTTTTAAAATAAGTATATATCATGACACAGTTTTTATGTTCTGGGGTGGGGTTTGTCCCTTCCATTCCTTGATTTCTCCAAGCTGTTGAACTGGACAATTTCAGTTAACAGAGCAAATCAACATCTGAACAAAATTCAATAAGATACAGAGCTAGAGGCACTTCTTGCGTTAGTAGATTGTTGGGTCCATTCTTTCTCTTGAAAAACTATCTTCTGAGGTTAAAAATACTTTCCATTTAATTTTCTCTATTTTCAATGGAGGTGGTAAACAAAAAGTAGCGATTTTCCCATCCATTGCTTTTCATTAGCTCCACTGCTTTTCTTCTCTTTTTTGTTCCACTTGTTCAACTCAGAAATTAAAAATCCCCAAAGCAACAAACAAACTAAAATAAAACAGAAATTGCAATTAAAAAGAAATGGATAACAATTATTAAAAATAAAATATCAATATGTATTTAACATATAGAATATTTTAAATTTTTTCTATTCCCTTTTTTTGTCCCAGATGGTTTTAGAAATCACATGGTTCAAGTTATTTGTCTCTGCCCGTTTAACACATTTAGCATTACATCAATCACTTAATAAATAGTATTCAACTTTTAGAAGAGCACTGCCAAAATGCCACAGAAGCCTGGCCATAGAGAGGGCTCTTGATAGGTTTACAAGCATTTATACCTTTGGATATTTGAATTACCATTGCTCATATATCACACATGATTAAAATATAAGATTAATTCCACCATTATACCTATAACTTACTATCAGCACTAAATTTTCAATGACATTATTAGTGAAGGAAAGAGTATGATCTCCATGTTCTCCTGTTGGCTTTTTCAAGAGAAAATCATCAGAGCTGTGTAGAAAGACAACCCTGACAAGTTTGATAGACTTCAAAATGGGAGTCTGCATGGATGAAGATGTAAAAATATAGACTGGAGCCTTCTGCTAAAATCTGAACAGTCTGGTTTCTTATTCTTTTAAACAGAACTTGAACAGAAGAGCTGACCACAATAAAACACAACTTCAGTGCTTGACTGTCAATCTTAATTCATCATATGGAATCTGTCATTCAAATCATATTCCTAAGAACAACTAAACCCAAGCAGAACGATTCCACATTTCTAACAAACTACATTGAGTGCAATCCTGCATTTTAATTATATTTTTTAATTATTTTGAATGTGGCTTCTGAAAAAACAAAAATTCCTTATAAAATAAAAAAAAATCAAGTTCATGTCTTCTAGGACCATGGTTTGACTTGTAATAATCCCAAACAATCACAAAATATATTTCTCTCTGAATGGAAAACACAGAGGACATGCATTCTCTGTGTTACAAAAATGAGTCACAGGCTACTCACAGCCTGGTAGCTTGATGTTGCCAAACTTTTTTGAGGTTAATTAGATTCTGGTTAGATATGGAAACATCACAATTTTTAAACCCAGCTTTTGTGTATAAATTATATCTTTTCCAAAATATCAGCATTTTCTATTTTGAGTTTGGATGACTAACCTGATTTTAGCACAGGAGGCAGGCCTTGTGCTGTCAAGAGCCAAAACACGCTTAGTTTAGGAAGAAGCCTTCACCATGCAGTCCCCAAGGAACACTGATGCTTCTGAAAAGACCAGCACTTCACAGCCCAATGATTTAAGACTGGTCCTTTGGAGACACCTGAAAAGATTGCTCGTTTTTTGAGAGTGACTCTTAAATCAGCTCAGTGCACTCTGCGAATGGTCCCTGAGTTCCTCTAGGCTGGGGCTCCCTGAAGAGACCTGCATGTGCAATTGCTGTTTTATTCAAATGAAGATACCAGAAAGGAACTACCTGTTGTACTGCCTTTGGCTGACCTTGTGTTAATTTTCTTCATGGTAGTTTGTATGGGACTATGGTTTGGATTTGTGCTGAAAACAGTGCTGATAACAAAGGGATATTTTAGTTATTACTGAGCAGTGTTATGAAGTGTCAAGGTCTTTTATGCTCTTCAGATTCCTCCACCAGGAGGAAGCTGGGGATACACAAAGAGGTGAGAGGGGACAGAGCCAGGACAGCTGACTCCTACTCACCCAAGGGATATCCCAGACCATATGGCATCATGGTCAGCATAGAGAGCTCAGAGAAGAAGGAAGGGGAAGGGACAATCAGAGTGATGGTGCCTGTCTTCCAAAGTCACTATGATATGTGACAGAGCCCAGTTTTTCTGGGGATGGCTGAACAATTGCCTGCCCATGGCAAGTGGTGAAGGAATTCCTTGCTTTGCTTGCATGTGTGGCTTTTGCTTTGCCTAATAAATTATATTTGTCTCAACCAATGAGTTTTCTCACTTTTACTCTGTCTCTCCCCCATTGCACTGGCAGGATGTGAGTAGGTGACTGTGTGAGGCAGAGTTGCCAGCTAGGGTTTAATCACAACACTTACTAAGTGACAGAGAGATCCCAAAAATCCCAGAATTGTGATATATTCAGTTGGTTCAATTTTTAAGACATAGTAGAGGAAAATAGTCAACTGTCCATGAAAAGTGGATTTCTATCAGTATTTGAACAGCAGCCTGGAGAGTTTAGCATCCAGCAAGGGCAATTCATGCAATTTGTAGAAATTTATAGGGAAATGAGTTATTTGCTCTGCCTATATATAATTTCCATAAAGGTGCACAGCCTCTGTTCCATTATTTTAGGCTTGCTGTGCTAAATTCTTGTCCAGCCTCTATAAGGAGGCTGAGCGAGTTGCTGGGCTCATGCAGGACAGAAAGCTCAGTCCCAGTTACACTCCAGTGCTGGTGCAGAGCTCACACTTAGCAATGGGCAGTATACTCTGACATCAGGAATTACTCTGGATGGGCAAAGACACCACTGCAAACTGCCTATGATTCCTTCTAAGCAACTTATGAAGACCGCTCACCAGGAATGCTGAGGTCTCACAGTCCTGAGATACACATATGCTGGGGGGATGTGAGGGATTGGGGGATGTAATCCTATGCAAAGACAAGTAACAAGGCAATCCCAGCTTAAAAGCAAATAATAGACCTCCTTTAAGGAATATTTTCCATTCTCTGACTTTTTGAGAAGGAACTTCTTCAATTCAAGTGGAAAGGTCAGGTTCTGGCTACCTGCAAACTTTGGTTTTTTAAAAAAAATGTTAATATTGGTCAAATTTGTTATTATAAACACACGCTCCTCTTGCTAATTTGCCATCTCATGGACTGAAATGATGACAAAGGATGCAGTTCTGGAAAGACTGGCATCCCTGGACAGAAGCACCTGCTTCCAAACCTCAAGTGTTGCAATAGGCAATTGAGATGGCAGTTCATGTGCCTTGAATCCTTTACAGTTCCTGTCTGCAGAAGCACAGCTTGACCAGAAATAGCCCTGTGAGTATGGAAAGAAATGAGTTCATCTTCACATCTTGTGCTTTAAGCTTTGTCTTGGGGCTCATAGCAATTTCTCTGCTGTAGATTACATGGCTGGGTACCTCTGGGATCCCTTCCCAATTTAAAAAGGCCAAGGGAACAGTACATAAAAAATGAACTCTTCCTGGCATCTGACTCAACACATTGTTTAGTCACATGTTCCTCCATCTCTCTCCAACACAGAGCAAGAGAAATATATGGTTCAGTAAAGTCTGTGAACATCTTTGCCATCAGCTGGAATTTTCCTGTTTCCTGCAATGGATGGCTGTGCCTGTCCACCAGCTCTGTCAGAAAACACCTTAGAAATATACTCACTTCTATAACTGTACTATGATTTTATTTTATCTTCATTCTCTTTCTGATTTTTATATGTGCTACATTAGGACTGCTTTTTGTGCCTACTGATCACATCGTTAATGCTCAGTGACTAGTATTTTCACAGTCAAATACTTTGGCGAAAGATGCCACTCTGCACATGGGAGGCCTTGAGTTGAAGGTCATCACCCATGTGGGATGCCAGGTGTGGGAAATTTCACAGATGTTCCATACATACATGTTTATGTGTGTGTGTCTCTGTAGTAAATCATATTTACACACATTCAGTATTCAGTTTTGGTTATTGCTGGAGACAGGATACTGGACTATAAAAGCCTATACTGGATTAGTTTGAGTGAATGAGTAAAATGTTTTATTCATTTGTAGACAAAAAAATGTAAAAATATCGAATTGCTGCTTTTCAACTCGTGTTTTTTACTTGTGTATTGCCAAATTGTGCTGCTGGCCCTTGTGCAGAGGACAAAGTAATGTCTTCTTTGTGAAAGGCATCCTGGTAGAAAGAGTTTCAGCACTGAAGAATTCTTGACAGATGAGTCACAGTTATGTGGGTTTCTATTGCCCTTCTGAAAGACGGAAGATGAAGAAAAGAAATGTCATTATACACTACATATCTTAGACAAAAGAAAAGCAGAGCTGGTTTTGTTTTGTTTTTTTTCCCTGTTGCTCCAGCAGCTTCTGTGTATAAATTATACATTTTCTTAAATATCTGCATTTTCTATTTCAGGTTTGAGCTGATAACCTATGTTTTTGCACAGTAGGCAAACCTCATGCTGTCATGAGCGGCAGTGATACAGCCTCACATTTCACTTCCCTTCATCCCAAGGAGCCCTTTGCTATTATGCCATTAGAGATAATGTGGAGCTTTGAATTGAAACACCGCAGACACCACTGGTGCATGACAACCTTTCTAGCCCATGAACTGCCACCATACAAAGGGACCTGCTCAGCTACACCAGCCCACATTGAGAGGAGATAATCAATTCTGTAGAGGACAGCGTCAAGCTGTAACACCTTTCCCACCTAAGGAGCTGAAGGAGTCTTGCACTTCTCCTCTGACAAGATGGAAATGCATGTGCCAACATTGCAAACATAAATACTCTTAGAAACCAAAATAAATACCCAAACCAGTTTGGATGTGGGATGCAGGGTGGCACTGCATGTGTTCTGGAAACTGTTTGCATTTTGGAGAACAGGAGTTTGGGAGCAAAGGTGCTGCCATGACTGTCTCACTGCAGAGCTCAGAATGGGTACGCATTCTGATATGCAGCCATCTAAGTCTTACAGCAAATGATCGGTATTAAAATCTTTTAAATCTTTTATGAAAAATACAGAAGACAAGCAGATAAAGTATTTGTTATGTAAAGTGTTCAAGGAGACTTTCATTTTAACAGCATCCATTATTCCCCTTTCTCTTAGCTGCTGAGCATTTTTATGGGGAAAATTCCCTGGCTGATAGTGTCTTTTTATACAGTATTAAGAGGATACTAACTCCCCTTCTTGGGACAGAATAATAAAATAAAAAGCAGATGAGATGGCTGGAGCTGTACTTGTCTCTTTTATTGGAATCTGGGCCTACTCCCTCAAAAATAAAACAGGACAAGCACATACACAAAGAGCATGTGTAAAACAGAAAAAAAAAAAAAAAGGTAAAAAAAAGCTTCTCTTTGTACTGTTGCCTCTGATTTGTAACCTTGCGGCTGGAAAAGGACAAGCACAACACATAGTCTTATCAGCCACTCCAAGACCTGGCAAGCTTGAACTCATGTCAAGCTGTTTAAGACATTAGTATTAGCTGCCTTTCTGGTCACAGGGTTATCAACAATAACAACAATAAACACCCCCAAAAAACCAAAACCAAAACCAACAAGGAAACAGAGAAACAAAAGGAAATTAAGAAAATAAGAAAAAAATTAAAAAAAAAAAACAAACAAATAAAACCCCACAGATTTGGCCAAGGTAAGCCATATTCTAATTAAGCAGAAAAAGGGGGAAAGGGAGGGTTAAAGATGAGGAAGGACAAGGCTGAGAGTTACACAAAGGGCATAAGACTCATGCTGTAACTAGCTTCCAGGACAAAAGCTGGTGCCAGAAATGCTGCTTATACTCTTCCTCTGTGCCTCTCTTGTCCACTCAGCCCATCTCTGCTTCCCTGATTTCTCAGATTCAGATGCACAAAAGCATCACTGCAAATTCAGAGCACCTAAAATATGGCAAGCCTGACAGCTGAAATGAAAACTGTTATTCCTTTCTGTTTTGTTGTCCTTCCAGCAATACTGTCAAACCACCCCTGCCAAGCATGGTAACTGGCACAATCCCCCATCTTTTCATCTTTTTATTCATCTGTTAAAGCTAATTTTTTACATGCCACTGTTGCTCCATTGCTTTCTCATCTTTGTTCTTCTAATTTACCAGAAAATTGGAATCATCATCCAAGCTATCAGGAGACCTCCTTGTTTGGACTGATTTTGCTATTTATATGTAACTTTTATTTACTTTTGGAAACAATGTTATATAAGATGCTTTGTTGGTCTTTTGCTGTCTTGAATTATGGAGACCATAAATTTCTTTACTGCGGCCTGAGAGAAATAATATTTCCAAAATGCCATCCATGCAGTCCTGGTAAGTGCACCTAAGATCAACTTCCCAGATGAGGAAAACTGGAGTATGTTATGCGTCTTCAGAAAGACCCTTGCAGTGGTATGGGGAGAAACTTACAGACCACTTCACATTTATTTTACCTAAAAGAAGCCTTCAGTCAAAACAAGATCTCTGTACTTGATCCATACCTGTATGAATTTTGCAAGGGCTGCCAGGACCTCTCTGTGAGCCATTTGGATTCACCTCTGTTATGGATTTAAAATCTTAGAATTTTTCTTTCATCTACCAGCCCTGTGCCTCAGAGGGATCACCTCCTCTCTCTCTTTCTTTTCAACCATGGAACCAGGAAAGAGACTGCCTGCCCCATGGAAAACAGTTCCACCTGGCCCCCTCATGAACTGCTAACAATGGATCATTTGCAGCAGCTTCCTGGGGCACACCTGACTCCTCAGGCTGCAAGCTGGGTGTTTGGGAACTTCTGTGAAAAGAAAGGTTTCCTGTGTTCACACCAGTGACTCAGTGTGATAACGCCCCTCTGGAGAGCCATCAGCACCTCCACACCCAGCCTGAGGGGTCATGTCTGCTATTGGGCCATCAGGGATTCCATAAATATGTCAGAGTGTAAATCACCCATTGTGAAACTCCCTGCCCTGGGGGAGGTACTGGGCACTCCCACCTGAGGCCTAAGCATATATAAACTGGGGTTTTGAGACTGGGCAGGGCTGGTCAGATCCAGAGAAGGACCAGAGCCTCAGCAGGACTGTGACTGCCACTCTCAACTGGACGGGGACCATCAACCTCACTGACAGGTTTCTTCTTTCCTCTTACTTTGTACTTAGGAGGGCTGGGTGGTGCTCAGCACAGGGGCTGACAATTACCATTCTGTTGGTGCCCCAGGCTGCTGGGTTACACATTTTGGTTTTTTGTGGGTTAAAGGGACTTTTTCCTCTGTACTCTTGTACTGATTGTGATCTTTTTACTAAATTATAGTTCTGATTTATAATCTGTTTGTGAGTTGGATTCATTTCTCCTGCTGGTTTATCTTTAAACCAGCACAACCTCTGTGTTTGTCCTTGCACATCCTGAGCATGTGATAGTCGCAGCAGGAATGGAGGGGATAGAATATCCTTGGATGGCAGCTGAGCATGGCCTGAGGTTTTTGTGTATCTCAGTCCACCTCTGAGAGGCAAAATTCATGTGTTTGCATTTGAGAACAGAAAGTTATTTTACATTCAACATCAGCAAAGTGTTTCTGTATGTTATAGAAAGTACGTTTTCTTGATTTATTGCCCATATCTTTATTATTACCCCTCTTATTCTTCCCCTGTTCCTGCCAGAATTTGTTTATGTCCAATCCCTAAGGAAAAATAGTAGTTTTCCTCTAAGTCTGGGCCAGGGTGAGGGTCTTGCTGAGGAAGGGACCCCACATGACATGAGTGCAAGTCTAAAACATGTCAGTAAGATCTGGCCCTGATTTCAGGTAAGCCAGAGAAAAGTCAAGAGAGAAAGAAAAGCAATGGCAGTGTTCTTTGGATCAGTGTTGAGGATGTCTGACTGGGGGAGCTATCTGCTTCCCCTTGTGCCAGGCTCCGATCTTCCCTGTACCTGGACAAACTGCATAGTGACAGGCAGAATGAGAGGTGGGGAGCATGCAACAGTGTCTACAAAATGGGATTACAATGGAGTTTATCTATCCTGGTTCAAGTCACCCTTTAGCAGAGTTGGGTTTGATTTCTATCCCTGAAGAATATATTTCTGAGGGAAGAAAAGTATGGAAGACAGACACAAAACCCATGGGACTCCAGACCCTGTTTTGTATAGTGCTAATGAACTCTATAATGTTGGAATAAATAAACAAAAATTAAACATAAAACCTCAAAGAGCCCATTTTATACTACATTGGACACATATTTTGCAGAGACAAGTTTAGACAGTCTTGTGCATAGCATCACTCAACAGGTTATAGGTAGGTTAATATATGGGATTTATGCAGTGTTCCTCTGAGGTGACACTGTCTACTGATTTCAGAGGCAGGTTTGGACAGCTCAGATGCTTTTTTTGGGAGTTACTTAACTGATTTTTAGGGAAATTGATATCAAATGGACAAAGCAGATCTCCTTCTAAGCAGACCTTCAAAGAGCTGACAATTTCTATGATTCTGAGAGACATTATGTCCTTCAGAGAGTAAATATTTTCTGTTAAAATTCAATCCCAGTATTCAAAAACACAAAGGTGTTAGAAGATTCATACAGCTGTGTATTTCTTCCTTTACCTCTCATATGGTAGAAAGCAAAGTCTCTTTCAGGCATGATGTTTTTAAAAAAATGTATTTCTACCTTCATGCCAACCAGTGAATAATTGTTTGAGTTTTCCAATCAAATGCTTCAGTGCTGAATCATTTCTCTAGCTTTTAAAAACTTAAAGTTTGAGCAATACCCTTTTATTTAGTCACTTTGTAGTGTGCTATATCATTTAGGAATTTCTGATGAGTAAGACTTTTAATATCTATATTCTTATCACTGTTTCTTGTTCAAAAAATAGAAATCATGGTTCAAAATTAGATAAACATCTTGTAAAAATAGCCTGTTTTTCTTAGGAGCTTTGGCAGTTGTTTGGAGGGTTTTTTATTTTATTTTTTTCTCTTAGACCTGTTTGACAGTAAAAAAAATAGGAATTATGTGAAAACAGAAAGGCAGACCCAGGAGTGGGTCTGCATCATGTGGTACATTTCGTGTTACTATGAATGACTGGTATGAAACTGGCCATTGCATGATTTTGCCCTTCTATCTACTTTAAAAGAGAGAGGGAGTCAGCATGAGATATATATA
>VXBX01006569.1:22426-41189 GCA_013400415.1 Scytalopus superciliaris
AAAAAAAAAAAAACACAAAAAACCCCCACACACAATAAAAGTTAGTATCATGACTTGTTCCAATATTTTAATATTTACCTTTTTATTCTTCTTTATTTGGCATCATTACTTGTACAAATTTGGGAGGTTTCTTCAGGAAAAGATCATACAGTCTCCTTACTTATCAAAGTCATGTTGAAGTCAATGGAAGTCACTCCAGTTATTTCAATGGAGCAGGATCTGGTCCCATAAGTAATTGAATGCTTGAAGTTGTTCTGCAAATGTTGAATCCCTCCTAAATTACAAAGCACATTCAGCAGCAAGGAACAGGTTGTAATAGGGCTGAGGGAGTATGGAGTGTATGTGTGTATACAGCACTTAATTAAACACATCATTCTATACTGTCGTAAAGCATTTCCCACACTAAGTGCTGTTCACATTACTCATAGGAGATGTAGGGTTTTTGAAAACCCCCACAAAATGTCCCAGCTGTTCTATATACTATATCTTACAGTACTTGTCAGAGTGTGTAGGAAGGGTAATTAACCTAAAGAACATTATATTTCACTGCCAAATGCTAAATGTCACTATTATAAATTTCTTAATGTAAACAACACATTTAGAAACAGTAGGACAGATAGAGATACCCTTTGAAAGGGTATTTCACTAGGGGACTGGGTGGACCAGGCAACTGTTACAAGATACCTTAAAGTGATCTTTTCCAGTTCTATAGTGTCTAACAAATCAGTAGTATCTAGCTGTGATGGGAGGTACTTGAGGACTTAATGTAGTAGATCTGGCAGCACACAAAAGTAGTCCTGTCTTTTCTTAGTCACACACTATTATTCATGAAGAGCCTAATTCCTTGGTGAATGCTATGTTCTTGAAATGGTTGAAATATAGAATCTCTGTCCAGTGAGACATTTCAGGTTTTTTTTTTTTCACAAATGTATCCCAAGTTATAATGCAATAAGAATATTACTCAGTTTTCAGTAGTTTTCTACTTTTTTCGTGTGTGCTGTTTGGTGAGTTTTGTTTGTTTTTATTTATTTGCTTGTTTAAAATAGAATCAGCCTTCCATGGTTTTTCTCTCTAAAATCAACCTTGAACTTACACTTTTCAGCTATTCCCAGTCTCTCTCTTGTTCCAAAAATGTTAACTGATCTTTCCCAGCTTGTGAAAGGTTTTGGCAAGTTAAATAGAGTTGAGTATTTCAGAGTCGGGGAACGCTCCAGCTATAAGAAATCTGCAGCTCAGAGCTACTTCAGACTCCAGACATCATTAATGCAGAACCAGAAGAGTAACTCGGGAACCTCTGCTCCAGCAAAGACACATGGGGCTTGAAGACTCCTGGCTCTGCCAAAACCTGATGGGAAGCTCTGGAGTCCATTGACACAACTCTAAAATGCAGATTCTGAAGTCTGTTCTTCAACAAAAGCTAAACTGGGTCTTTTAGGCTGGTAAATCATTTCTCTGAAAATGAAATTAATTAGGAATGCTTTTCACTGAGAAAATGTCCATGTTTATCCTTTCCTATTATGTGGTCTTTGCTGACTTTATAGGATTTAACTTCGACCAACCTTGCCTTATTTTCCAATATCAGACTTTATCAGAACTCAGTGATGGAAGTCTGAACAGATCTTTCATTTAATTGAGCAATTCTGATTTCTTGTCCTGTTTCTCAGAGTGCTTTACCTAGGGGGCAAAGAACTGTGGGCAGAAAAATACCAAGTGAAAGAAAGAATAAAAGAAGAAAGTAAGATTTTCGAAGTTTTGCACTTTTAATACTTGCTCTGCAAATTCTCACTTCTACTTTTCCATACAACTTTTGAGAAGTAGTCTTAAGCCACTGGTCAACAGAATTTCCTTTCAACAACATCACAGCAAACAATAAACATGGGTTGGCAGTGATCCCTTTAAAAGGAGGAGACAGTCAAAGGTTTGGGTTTGCATTTTGCTTTTCTTTATTTATTTTGTTTCATTTATTAAAATTCTGACTGCATTCAGGATTTTGAAAATGAGAATCCAGGCTACTGACAACACATGCAATTATTATTGTGACTTTTTCATGGAAAAAATGCAGGTGTATTGTTTTGTACTTATCCATCTGGAGAAAAAGCTTTTCTCAGCATCATGACAATTATTTACGAGATGAAAATTACTAAGTAGTTCATCTCATTTTTCCAGCTGTCAGTTTTCTTCACTGTCTTTTTCTCCTTGCAGAAAGTGAAATTGTCCAATATGGCTTCCAGTTCTCTCCTTAAGACCAAGTATGGAAGAAACAACTAAAAATCCTTTATCTAAGAATGAAAAATATCTTAAACAGTTGATAAAAACTTAGCACATGAGTTTCTTGTCACGGTTACAGAATTTTCATATGAAAGATGCTCTAAAATATTTCATGTTGATACTACTGTATGCAAATAACTTGCAGCGTTATTTGCTGATTTGCTAAGGTTTATACAGATATTCCTGAAATTGGATGTTTTGATTACAGACATAATAGAGTACACCATAATGAAAAGATAGAGCTTTCCAGTTGTATTAGCTGCAAAACACTGACAAGCAAAACTGTACATTTAGAAAGCATTTTAAAATATGGTACAAAAAACTGAGTAATGTACTTGAACTGTCTCATTTAAATATTGGCTGAATATCTATGAAAAGGATCTTTAATTCTGAATAATACTTTCTGAGTGAAGTTTGCCTATTGAAAGCTAAACAATTTCTATACAGTGATAAAAGCTTCTGGTCCTACCTATGGTGTTACATTGCATAGATTCACAGTGGCAAACTTTCTTTCCTAAGTTCTTGTTATTTACTTACTGATAATACAGGACAAACATTTACAATAAAGAAAAACCTGTGCTTCTTTTGCAAAAAATATTCTTTATAAAAGACATCTGGAAAAATAAGGAAAAACTTAACTGATTCAGGAAAGACCTGTGCTCCTCTGGGAAATTTGAGGATGTCAAGTATCACAAGCAGATAAATCCCCATATATTTGATGTTCACATGCATTTTCTGCTGGCCCTATCAAGACGCAGCTCCTGGTTGATATAGAAACATAAAAGTTTGTCTAGCCACAAATAAGCAATCATCTCTTCTATAATTAGTGACTGCTATCTTCAAAATTTTCTCCTTAATAAAATAACATTTTTAGACAGAAACAATTCCTTTTTAATAACATATCTATTATCTAGCATATTTATTTTACTGCATAAAAGTTACCTATGAGATTACACATTTCTGATCCCATTAATGATCCATGGCTATCTCTGGAAATCACTCAGGAGTTTGTTCACACAGGATTTATGTTTCATTCCAGTAGTTTATGGGAAGACTTGGATGCCCACAGTGTATATCACAGACACTGCCAAGAGGCACTATGCAGCTACTGATATGGTATATTGTCTTATGTGGAAGTAAATAAATACGAGACTTCGAAAGGTATGCAGTAGAAATAATTCCGTGTTCTATAAACTTTTGATGAGACTTGAAGCCCAAAATTGTAGTTCTCTCCACTTTTCTTCCAAAATAACCCCTTACAAAATATGACAATGGGGGATTTTTTTTTTTCTTCAAGTTAGCTAAGTTATTTACTCTTAACTACCTGTGTAACTTCATTCCTGTAAGTGAAACTTCTGGAATTTTTCATAGGCTTCAGTTACTAAAATAATGAACTAGAAGCAAAGAGAATGAGTATTAAGACATTTTCATCCTAAGAGTGACCTGTGTATCAAAGGGGATTATCCTAGGGACATAGGTCTTTGTCAAACTCCTTCCTATTTATTTCCCCTATATATTAAATTTTCTTTTCATCATAAGTAGACTTAATAAGAACAAAGTTATGCATCTACTTAAATGCTTTGCAAGACTGAGGACCTTTTCACTCCTTATTTAACCCAAAAGTAATTCAGGAAAATGAGAAACATTTAGGGAAAGAAAAGCTGGAATCAACAGGGTTCTTTGCTTTCACACTGCATAAATTTATGCTGAAACATGGGCACTGACATTTCATTCTTAGCTGTTGTCACACAATACTGCATAGCAGATCAAATGCAGCAATTAAAAATGTTTTGAAACTGCAACTCCTACTCCATAAATTACCGCACTTTTGTTACAGAACAACCGAGTCAACTTCCTGTTTGCACTTAAACTATTCACAGCTTCAGCTGATGTCCTGCAGTGTCTTTTCCAAAGGTCACACCACAGTTTTCGATTCACACATTTGATTAAAAATATAAGAATCACAGTGTCCTGGGAAATGATCTGCAGTAAAAATAGATCAAACTACCTGCTGTTTCCAGAATAAACCAACTTCCTGTCTCTTTTCCCCTTTCAGTTAGCATTGCAAAAAGAGGAGGTTATATGCATGTCTGCAGAAATCACACTGCTAAACTAGGAAATTAAAAGTGGGGTATTTGGTCTATTTGGTTTATTTTCTTTTATATATGTTTTATTTTCTTTTAGAGCACAGCCTCTGTAAATCATGAAAATACGCCCAGTTTAAAATATGGTTAAGGAAAACTAAGGGACAGAAAACTAAGAGTACTTAGATTTTATGAGGAATAAGACCTTTTATTCTTCTTCAACTGCTGCAACACACTTTTGCACAATCTTCTTCAGACTATACTGTCATAACTTTCCTGACACT
The DNA here is from genome assembly GCA_013400415.1 of Scytalopus superciliaris. Taxonomy (NCBI): domain Eukaryota; kingdom Metazoa; phylum Chordata; class Aves; order Passeriformes; family Rhinocryptidae; genus Scytalopus; species Scytalopus superciliaris. The sequence continues at coordinate 27,063 of VXBX01006569.1, forward strand.
GAAGTCCTATTTGCATTTAATGAAGTTACTGTGAAAGAGACTATGCAGACATAGTCTACATGTCATCTTGTCTTTCTCTGAAATTCACATTCCTCAGTATATGTAGTATGATAATTAAATGTCTATTCGTGTTACCAATAGTTCCAATACTTTGGTGTCCAAGAACCAGAAATTTTGAAACAGCATTTGCAAAATGCAAAAATTGTAGCCCAAAGTGAGTGGAATACAGGAAAAAATGCCGTGGTGAAATACATCTTTGTCAAATTACAAATTCCTTTGAGAATTCCTTTCCATTTTCAATTTGGGAACTTCCTTTTCTGCAAGATTAAAAAACTAAAGCAAGGTTATTGTATTGTCCAAAGCTAAGGCAAGATTATTCTAATCTAAAGCAAGATTATTATAATGTCCAAAAGAGATGTTCACACCAAACCATATGAATAAATTTAAAAATTGAGCCCTTTGCTGTATTTTCAGCTTTCCTCCTGCATTTTTCAAGGTGACATTGATACAGAATCTCCTAAGGAGGAGATACCCAACTGGGAGAGTGAAGATGTGGGGTGAGCTTGTATTTTCACAGCCCAAAGGCTGGCCTGGGGAAAGCTTCCTTGGAGCCTCTTCTTCCCAGAGGAAGATTTGGATACATGAAGAACTGGAAAACCCTGACTAGACTTTACCCAGACCCTGTAGTTACACAAAGAAAAACATGGAATGTGGTGTTGAGACAATTTGTAACAGACTGGTGAGCATTTTGAGTGGGAATGGGCCAAGTTTTAAGGCAGATCTAACACATGTTCTCTCAAATGTAAATTGGATTAAAAACTGTTCCATTTTACTTACTCTGCTGTGAAATGACATTCTGGTTTATTAGCAATGCAGGTCCTGAATAAAATTTAGTATGATTTTTATCTTAAGAGTGACTCTGTGGGGAACTTTACATTTCTTTGATGATTTTCATTATAGCTTTAGCTATATTTAAACTGAATTTTCATGTACATAGAACATCACATTCTTTTAAGCACAAATATGTCAGGACAGACTTAAATAACTCTTTGTAAGCCCTTACTTTGACGACAGGTTTGGACCATAGGAAAAGAAACATATCCATGTACAGGTAAACAAGTAGTGGCTTAGATCTAGTCAACCCTGCTTTTGAAAACACATATTATTGCTAATTTCTTCTTCCAGTGATAACTTGACCGCCTCAATTACACATATCAGTCCTGCTATGGGACCTGTCAGCACAGAACTCCACAAAATCTCCTCCACCAGGCCTCTTTTTATCTGGGTTGGAGCTGAAACACACATTTTCATAATGAATATCGTTAAGCTGATGGACGAGACGTTATAACACAATCATTTACATGGGTACTCAGGGAAGCAAATGTAGTGATTTACTCTAATGGTTCCATTACAGTGCTGAACATTGGCAAAGTATGCACTGCCTCTTTCAGGATCTTTCCCTCAGAAGAAAAATAACTCTGAGTATTGATATTCTGCCTAAATAACTGTTCTTATAAGTTATTCTTCTAAAAACTACTTTTTTTCATCCCCATTAAATATATATTCTTTGGTCAACATAAAATCTCAAATTGCAATATTGGAAAAAGGAGCCTTATAAGTCTCTACTTTTATATTCTCACAACTTAAAAATAGCCACAGCAATCTTTTTGCCACTATATTTTCTGAAACTGTACTGTATAACAACACTACATCGTTTTGATAGCTCACAATTGCAAGTATGTTTTCCTGATCCAATTTCAACTTGATATTTCTGCAATAGATCATATCACAAAAGCGTTGTAGTCAGAGCAAAGACTTAGCATAATTCCTATATTTAGGGTTCTGTCAACAGATGTTGAAAATACAAAGAAACTATCTTGAAAATAGAATCATGGTAAATGGACATTTGTCTATCAAGCCTGAAAATATGTCTGGCTACCTGGCCTGCCAGCTGTCGCATATATTACTGTTCTTGAACTGCAGCTGTAAATGCACCAGCACACAGAGAAGCTGCCCAAAGAAATAAATCAGTCTGAAAGTAACCTACTTCTTTCTTTCAAATTACCATTAATATAATTTTGCTTTTGCAAGATTAATGCACCTTAGCAGACAAAGATACAGTGAAACCAATTGTCTTGTCTGTGCTCCAGTTTTCAGTCATGTTACTGTCTTTTTCTGCATTACTTATGTATGTATATGTTTCTAAGCAAATTTAGAGCTCAGATGTACAGCACAGAAGACAGGATAGATACAGATGAAGCAGCGCTAACAAAGTGGCTTTCCTAGTACTTTCTTTCTAAGATAAAGGGAAACTTGTGTGATGAAGAGAATGTCTCTCCCCAGTAAAAACTAAAGCTAATGGGATTTTTCCCTGAGAAAGAACAGAAAAATACTAAATCGTATGGAGAATCCAAACCCAAAACTTCATGGATTCAGTGGTTCTTTGATGAATAGTAAGTGGATTTTCAGACAGCTCTGGTTTCTGTTGTCCCAGTATTGCCACTGTGCAGTCCTAGGGCACACAACCTTGCAGAAGGGTGAGAACTCTGCCACTGAGGAAAGTCTCTTTAGTCAAGTAAAGCTCCATATATGCCAGACCCTTCACTCTTAAAGAGCAATCACAGAAACAGAGGTTTTCTTGCCCGGTTTTCTACTTTATTGCCACTGTAACTTTGAGCATTTTTCCATGTTTTTCAGCTCTGTCTGCTCACCTACTTGAAGTGCAAAAACCTATTTAAATGAGCACACCCATGCCTGAGGTCTAGGTCAACATGCCCAGCAGTGACAAATTACCTGCACCTTGACAGAGCCCTGCCTGGCTCCCAAGCTCACAGCCTCAGAACTGGGATTCATAGTCTTACGGGTTTTGAGCTCTGCTGAAGCATTCCAAAACTTCCAGACTGCTTTTTGTGAAACCTGGACTTGAGGCACAAGCTACCATGATGGGATTCAGCTGAACAAGTGCAGAGCAAGAATTCAGTTCAGGCTTAAGGAGACCTAAATCAAAGTTCCTAAAGGGACACCAGAGGCCTCACCTCCCCTTGTGTTTTCTGGAGAACTGCTCAATAGATTTAAGCCTGCCAGACACTGTGGAAAAAGATCAGATATGTAGTGCTATTTGAGATGTTCTGTAGTGTCCAAGACATCCTTATTCATCTGACAGATAAATCACAGGACCTGCAGAAGATCCTGTGCAGGATCAGCCTGCTGCAAGGTGGAACATACCAGCTCCAACTGCAACAGGCACTGTCCTGTGAGCAATTGAATTCATACCTATTTTAGAGTGATGTGAACGTACCTCCGCACTCCAGTGGCTGCACAGGTTAGACTTCTGCTGGCTCTCATTGGTGGCTTGGACCCTTGCTTGTGATGGACACCTGTGTTTCAGTGCTGACATGTGTCTGCAGAAAGATTCTTAAATTTACATGTCTAAATTAGTGAGCTGATCACACTCCTGTGTCTAAAGTACTCACGTGAAGTTGTCTTTAAGATAAGTCAGGAGAGAGATGCTCTTCTAAACTGAAATTCATCCTTTCTTAGGGTGGTAATTAAGCACTTAGATGGGCCTATTTATCGCCACTGACTTCTAGGGACCTTTGAGTAAATTCAGGGGGAGACAGTTACGTGGGGGACATACAAGGGAGGGGTTCCATTCTTAAAACACAGATTTGTCATTTTGTGCCCTGAGGCTTTCCTCCTTTTTCTCCAGGTGTTGATGCAGAAGAGTGACAGTGCCAAATCTTGAAGCCACATGTGAAGGTCAAAACAGTTTCAGTCTTTTTCACACAAATGTCTTTTTTTGATTTTGTTTTTAATTCTTTTTTTTTTTTCCTAAATGGGATACTGACTGCCCATCAGGTTATTTAGAGGAAGTGTTGTTTCCCTTCTGCAGGTGAGTAAATGGATTTTTGTTAGACTGGTGGCCACTTCTTGAATTTGTTCAAAAATCATCTCTTTACTGTATGAGATGCAGAAGTCTCCACCCCCTTCCTTGGTAGCTGTTCTGCCTTTCCCAGTGAGAAGTGTGTCTTCCACTGAACCTCAAATTCAGTAAATTTGTGTCTACATGAAAAAATATATATGATAGGAATATTTAAACAGTCTAGGTTTTCAGTAGAAACTATGTATGTTTCTGGTTCTTGACCAAGACCAGACACAATAAAACACTCTAGAATGGTGGAGTGATTCATAACCTCATCAGAACCCATAGTGCCCTGTGGTAGCACAAGTAGTTTTGAAATACTTGACTTTCACACAGAGGAGAATTGGTCATCTTTTGGCTTTCTGTGAAGGACAACACAGGGCCAAGCTCCTCGTCTTCCCATGTTATAGAGTTTTCTGGTTGTTAGGATCACAGATTTATCTCCAGAGAGACTCAAAAACAAGGTTAGTACATGGGCTTGCAAGAGCTCTCTGATCAAAAAAGAGTATAGGTCTAGACTTATGCTCTTATCTCTTTATTTCATTAATAAAACTAAAATGAGAGTGGTTCTTTGTCTACCTGCATTCATTTAGATTCCTTGCTGACTCTCTTGCTAATGCATTTCTGGAGTTCTGTTATCCACCCCTGAGGTCTGTAGTTGCCTTTGCAACCATATCACTGGTTATGAATTTGTTAACCTTAAGAAGTATCAGGGAGATACTAGATAGAAAATGCACAGAGCAAGCATAGAGTGGGAGTACAGTGCCTAAAGCACACAGGAACAGCTGTGCTGATCAGCAAATCACCAGAACTCACCTGGGATGTTCAATGACTCATAAATTTCATTTCCTTCCCTGGGCTATTCAGACTGTCGGCATGACCACCATTTCAATATATTCCCTGCACACAGAGATTTTCCTCCCTTGAAACCATTCAGTGAATCAGATTATTTCAAAGATCCTGCTGCTGTCTGTGCAAGCACTGGTCTTCTGTTTGCCTTCAGAACCTCACTGGGCTCATCACCTATGGATCTTGTCATTTCTCCCTGTCAACATAAGCACCACTGCAGCTGTAGAAGGATAACAGAGAGTAAAAGCTCGAAGGCTAAGTGGCTAAGTGAGAATGAACACAAAAGGACACTTAACTCAACTTGACATTGTAGGTGACATTTCTAATTTCCAAAAGCTTTTCAGCCCTTGCAAAATGCAGAATGACAAAGTTTGTCTGAAAGACTGGCAGACCCATCTGCGTTGCTATAAATGCTAACAAATTACATCTGTGATGAAGGTCAGAGGATGGCTGGTTAATATTTGACATGTAGGAAAAAAACTGAAATAAAATGGAAATATTTTCTTCTGCTGAGATCAAATCTCAGGGGTTCATCATCTCACTGAATCCTTCTTGCCTATCGTGTCCCTGATGCTAGAAATCTTATATTTAATGCAGTACAAGAGTCTTATCTCCTGAGGTTAGGACTGTTTCCTGGAAAATATAAACTGTCGGTCTGTATCAGCTCAAGCTGAGGGGAGGATCAAATGTGTGTTGTCATGTTTGAATAAAGTTACTCTCCTCTAAACATTATGGTGTTTAGGTTTGGTATGATCTTTTTCGGAAATTTCATTAGATCCTCCCTCTCCTCAACTCCTGACTACCAATGGCTTTTAAGTGTCAGATAAACATCTAGGTGTTATTTGGTTTATTTCTGAGTATACACCAGTGACTGTGCTTAGGCTACTGGGAGAAATTAATGTCATAAAATGGAGGGCTTGATAGGTTTTCAGCTTGTGAGGACAGGCAGCCCTAGATTATAGCTTATCTGGACATCTAAATCCATTCTGGTTGCCACAATAGATAGTTTTCCCAGAAGGTAATGGAAGGATTTATAGAATGTGAAATATGTTGAGGGAAGTTACAAGGAGAATATTGCACCTTCTAAAGTTGTGTGAAATCTAATTAAATATGAAAAGATATATTCTCCTATTTTTAAATTTGGTTTTCCTCCAATACCTTCTTTATCTTGCCCAAATTTGCTTCTGTCTTTTTTAAGCATTTTAGGGAAATTCAAATGTCTGTATGAACACAAATTTTCACATTCCTTCAGCATGAAAGACTTATCTATAAAATGTCATCACTTTCACTCAGCAAGGCAGATAGACTGGATGCTTCTTCCACCTTCTTGGGATACAATGTCTAATTTTACTTGAAAGTATGTGTACTTACTCCACTGAGATAAGCTTATATTGATGTCTGTAATAAAATACCCAAAAACTTGAATTGCTATCAGCTTTGCATTTCATTAGGAATGCTTTGTATGTCTCTGATAAGTATTCGCCAGTTTGGATTTTACCCAGACTGTTAGAGTCAATGCCTCTGATATCTCAAAAACATAAATGACTGTTGGTCTTTATTAATAACGGGTCTCCAGGCACCAGGTTTACATTTTATATAAGAGTTTTATGCTTCCAACAGTATCATGCACTACAGAACAGCATTGTGTCACTGATTTAGTGCCTGCTTCCCCCTGACTGCAGCAGCAGTGAGCTGCTTTGCAGATCTGCTATCTGCAGGTGTGATTCAGAGCTCCTTGTAAATACAAAGATTCTCATTGACTTCACCTTTTATAATAACATTTATAATTTTTATAACACATAAAGGCCCCAGCCAAGACTGTCACTAGCTATGCATCTCATCAGGAATTCTTTGTGCACTTCTAGTGACTCTTAGTTGCTCTGGAGCCTGACAATACTACTAGCAAGAGGCACCTTTTCTCTAAACAATTTATGATGCCAGTTGAATGAGACAGACAATAAGAGTCCCAAATTCTTCTCAGATTGCCAGTTCTGGGTACAAAACTAAAACTGTCTGCATTTCAAGCCAGTTCCTCAATGCCTGTCATACACACAACTCTCATTACTCTCACTTTCCCATTGTATTTCATGCTAATGGCATTCTCCTCCCATCCCCATGTCCCCTGAGTCAGGTACTGCATAAATATGTGCAGTACTGAAAAGTTCTGGAACTTGTGGTGTTTGGGGGCCACACTCTAAGCTGACAAAGGATGAATTCTGTTCTCCTTACTAAACATGACAAGATTGTAAAACATACATCTCTGCCATCCAGTAACATCAATTTTGTTTGTAAAGTGCTTTGGTAATAGTACCAAAAGGTGAGTGCTCTTGTTTGTGAATGCAAAATTAAAAACACCAGAGCAGTGATTCTGTAAATGGATGTGTCTAAAAGGCTTGTACAAGTATAGATGCATACCGATTATTTTACACATCTCATCTCTGGGTACATACAGGAGTTACAGGTGGAGCAGCTTGATCTAAATTAAGTTTAGTGTTTTGAAAAAATGGGATAAAACCCATAATTTCAAGTAATTTTATAACTTAAGTCAACTTCTAATATGACTTTTAGGTGATGATAGTGAAGTTCTTGTTCATAGTATCATCAGTTTTGAAAGTTTTACTTTAACTTAGACCTAAAATGTTTTCAGAACCTGTTTAGAATGAGAAGAAAAATAATCAGATATAAAACTTCTCATAATAATGACAGTTTTTTAACTAATGCTGTCTTAAAATTTAACAGCTCTGTATGAGAAACAAAGAATCTTTTACATCCATATCATTCAAATGAATGTTACTGCAGCCAGCAATATCAGAATTCCTAATAACAGAATCACAACTGCTGAATGCACATGAAATTTCATCTGATGGATACAGATTGAAAAACAGTAAAAGCTTCAGGAAAAACCCATCATTATTTATTTGAAAGATACGTAATCAGATTTATCAAGCTGATTAGAGTCATAGATAATCTAAGATTTGGCAAGGCACCCCCAAAATTTCAAAGATTTATGTGTGGATTTAGCTCTTTGCAGCTGATAGGAGTCACACAGACTAAATTACGTGTTGCTCTAAAAATGAAAGGAAACAGCCATTGAAGGGGAAGTGGCTCAAAGAAAGCTGGATAAGGTGATGTGTTGTTTGCATATTATTATATTGAATTGCAGGTTCTGCACTAATTTCTAATGGGGGAAATTTATCACTGCAGAGAGGACCTATCAAAGCAAAGATGAGGACTGACAAACTGTTTGACAGGGAGGAAAGAAGTGACCAAACAAAGCCTGTTCCACAAATTGAGGACAATATAGAAGAACAGCACAGGGATATTTGTGGGGATATATGGGCATCAAGAAAGATATCACTGAACAGGAATCACTAGAGTGGTGTAGGGAGGGTGGGTGCAAATCACCCAGAATACACAGATGGACTGATCAGAGTGAGAATGTAAAGATTGCATTTTTATAATCCAGTAAAAAATATGAGAGGTACAGACATGGCAAGATTAAGGTAATGGAGGGGAGCTTCTTGTGCATCCGCTGCCTACTTGCTGGGGAAACATAAGGAAAACCTCAGTGCTGAGGAAGCACTTTTTGGCAATAGCCAAAACACTGGTGTGTTTTCAACTCAGTTTTAGTCACAAATCCAAAACAAAGATCTGTAAGAGCTGCTATGAAGAAAATGAACTCCATCCCAGACAGACCCAGTACGGTCAGGTACATTGCTGCAGACAGCCCCTCTGGTTGCCTATTGCTAGACAAACAGCTCCTCCTGAACAAGAAAGTGCACTTCCAAGCTGGTCTGACAAGACTGGCCTTTTTCTGCCATCACACATGGCAGCACGCTCCACTCAGTTCTGCACTCAGTTTTGCTTTAGAGAAGTAAGTGGAGAGGTTGCATTACTCAAAACTCCACCTGATATGAGCTTTTGTCGGGCATTGGTCGAAAGAGGAGCCAGGGACAACCAGGAATGAGGAGGGAAAAAAAGGAAAAAGTTCAACTTTAATACCTATTTGAAACTTGGGATGAAGAAAGTGCAACAGTGTTCTGAGCCAGAGCCAAAAAATGAGGTAAAATGAGCTTTCCATTTAATTTGGACAGTGTTAACTTTCAGGTAATGGGAAGAGGGTTAAGAGGAGATGTGAAAGTCACAGACAAAGAGATATGTAAAAGATATACAAATTGAGCAGAGCTGGAAAATAAATTTGTGAGACAGTATCAAAAAGATGGCAACAGAATGGTGTGACCTGGTGAGATAAAAAAACCCAAAGTGTAAAGACAGTTATATATTCTTTTCCCTTTTTACAAATAGGGTTTCTGATTTGATATATTGCCTGCGAGAGTGCCATCTGCTGATCCACAGGTATGTTGCAAAAATGACCTTCTTAAGCACACTACCCTTATAGCTGCAATACAGATATTTCAGTTGCTCAATCCTCCACTGCTTTCATTAGACCAACACACTATTATAGGTATTGTACTGAGAAAGTAAAAATCATTAGAACTCACAGGGGAAAAGGCTGGAACAAACATACTCAACCTTTTAATAAAATACAAGCAAATCTTTAGGCAAACCTTGCACAGAAGGTATACATGCAAAATCCTGTTTGTGCTATGAGCATGGAAAGGTGCTTTACACAAAAAGGAGAGTTTGGGGGAGTATTTACATAGGGTTTTAACACTCTATTTAAATCTTTCCTCTAGAGTAGATAAAATGTTAGGGAGTAAGCAATAAAGGCAGGTTCAGTAAGGCCTATGCTTTGTCTTTAGAACTCTTTCTAAATTTACTTTATTGTTGTTAAGTTTGTCTTCTAACCTCTATAACTAGAATTTGCTAGCACTTCCCCCTCTTACAGCCTGAAAAAAAAAAATCTTACAGCCAAAGCAATTAATTGTTTTAGTCTTCTACAAAGATTGAGAGGAAAATCTAAATTTGCATTAGTGTCAATGATTTCTTCATTATCATGAGTGGTCCCTGTGTCTATCAGTTTGGTGTTTATGTGACCTAGAGGATTTGTTTTGTGTAAAAAAGGGAAATGCTTCATGCAGAAAATGGAAACAGAATTAATACATCAAGAATCTCCAGGAATGGTGTGAGAGAAAGTTCTCAGAATTATATAACTGAAAACCCTGTTCAGCTCCACTGTCTCAAAAGCAATGACTTCATGTTTTCACCAAGGCTAGGATAGAGTCGAAGTCAACTCATAAAATACCACTCTATATAAGAAGCACTGCAGTTTAATCTCTTCCCTGCTGCAGGAACATCAGCTCTGAGCAAGGACAAGCTGCCTAGACAGAGAGAGTCAGAGGTCTCACATCAACCCTTCTAACCAGAAGGTTTGATAGCTCATTGGTAAATAAGGTGATCATGATGGTACCTGTAAAGAAATGGAGACATGGTGATATAAAACGACTTGTCAAATATCATACAAGTCCTTACCAGAGCTGGTAACAGAGTGTGCCTCAGCCTCCAGGCCAGAGCCTGAACTTAGAGGCTAAACCACATTGTCCTTGCAAAGGTATCTTTGGCATCCCAAAGCAGAACCTGAACCTGGCTTAGGAACTGCAAATACTTGAAAAATAATTTCCATAAACAACACTAATTGTCAACTTAATCAGTCACATTTATCTTCATTTAGATGTAAGTGAAGATTAAGTCTCTCCAGGGGGTGGGGAATAGCTGAAATAAACACAAAGTATTGTCTTTGGAGACACTAACCACAAGCAGTTGCTCATTAAAATCAGCTCTACTGCTGAAGACTGGGAAGTAAATGATGTACCTAGATCGAAGGAGGAATAGATTCTAGCAATAGCAGTCAGAATAGATTTTTCTCAGTACCTTGTAAAATAGCTGAAATACTAATTAAAGCTAGATAGAGTAACCAAACTTCACACATGAACAGCAGTTAGCAGGGATTAATACATTATGGAGAAAATCAAGTCTTGCCCTATATATGCTGGAATTCTTTTATTGCATTAACAAAAGAGTCAGTAAAGAAGAGCCAGTTAAAATAGTTTATTGGAACCTCCTGGAAGCCTTTGATACAGTCTTTTACAATAGGATGTTAAAAAGACAAAAATTGACTCCACTGGGACTGGAATTTTGCTCCAAGCAGGTGGAATGTGTTGTATTTTTAGAAAATGGCAAGGCCACAGAAAACCAACTCAATGGCGAAAGGATCAATTTCATATATGGAAAAAAAATTATCAGTGAGACACTCTGTGCTTCCAGGTTTGATCCAATGTTGTTGAGTGGTCTATGTGAAAAAAACCACTGAAACTCCTCTCAATAACATGCATTTAGGCATCTAGAGAACACTTTGGGAGAAACTTGAGGACGTCTAGTGATGATATAAAAATAGACATGGGCATTAGCCTTGTAGGTTTTAAATTAATTAAAACCAACAAAAATGAACCACTTGATAAAAAGGATAATTTTATCTCCCAAAAATAAGTGGTATCTCAGGCAAAAATTATATTCTCTTTCTGTTGTCCTTCATTGCTGACTCTCCCATGGAAAAAAAAAATAATCCCAAATTCCTACTTATTCCTGCTTATTCCCCATAATTCACTTTTCAGTACCAAAAAGAGACTGTAGGCTCACAGTTTTGCATTTGGTTACTGCGTTGGCAAACACCTTTGGATATTTGTGCATAGCCATTCAATACCTGCAGATCTTTGTGTGCAGTGATAGGTGGTTAGGACAGCAAAATTGTTCTTTATTATTTCAGTCAAAATTACAACAAAGCATGGCTTGAAGACAATCTACAAATTTTAAGTACAAGTGAAGAGATACCAACACTTTATCTGTAGAACAACATGTATGCCATGAAAGAAAATCTCTTTTTAACACCTCAGAAACACTGTGAGGGATTCTCATTTTTGCCTCTGAGATCTCGATTGTCTGCTTCACAACTTAGTGCTCACACATCTGAGTTATTGGAATGGACTAGTATACAGCTGTATAATTTCAGAGAGAAAATCCATAGTCTAAGCAACTGATCTCAGTGTTGATGGAAGTTTTCTGAGAAATTTTGCTAGGTAAAATCCTCTGTCATTCAAGTTAAGCCTTAATTCTGCAGAAAAGAACTATAATAAAAGAACTGGACAAATCTGGAAATAAATAACTCTGTTTAAGAATTGTTAATCTAATTTCAAAGACCAAATTACTGTGACAGAAGAAAAGAAAAGACCACAAAAATGAGGACAGTTTATTAGGTAGCTTTATACAGGAGCTCATGTTTGTCCCTGTTATGTGCACCTTCTGACATAGGTTCAAGTGAGTTAGTTAGGATGCAAATCCTATTGCTAATAAGTCTACAAAGGCCTAAAGTTGAGAGAGGAGCATTAACTCAGAATTGTCCACACAGAGGTTATAAATATACACTCTACACTCCTTTTATTTATGCATACAAATATCCATGTTGCACATGTAGGGCAGCTGGGCACAGGCTTCTTGTAGCTCCAGACGCAGTGAACCATGCTGACAATGCAACCATATGGCCATGTCTGTATAAAGTGTTCAGATGGATGGCCTTTTTATTCCTGAAATTATGTGAACATCTTTCTACAGATCAAGCCCTGTATCTTCTTATACATCATGAGAAACCACTTTTAAAGAAGAATGAGAACTGATTCAAAATGAATGAAAGCGAAGTCCTACAGTCACAGTGGTGTTGAATGATGGCCATGGTTGCCACTATGTGTTTTTCTTTTCTCTCTGCTCAAATCATCAAAAAGATAAGTAAAAAGCTCTCCTGAGAGCAATTTATAGGGATTTTATTCCTGTATTGCACTGTCCCTCAATCCCAACAATCCAAAACTACCATCACTTCAAAGTTAATTGGATCTTACTGTGCCTGTTCTCCATCAAGAGTGAGGTTCACATATTGTTCTCATAGTAAGTGTTTAAAGATGAGTTCTCAGAATGCCTATTTGTATGAAACATGTATTTTCGGTGCATATAAGGTTATGTACCAGGGTTTGAACTATGCCCTACCACTCCTCAGAGTCCTTCACTCACAATAGAGAAATGATTTCTTAGTAGTAGAATATTAACTTTCCACTTTACATTCACATTTAGCAACAGCTTTTATTTCCATGCTGTGAAACTATTTTTTTTTAATCTTGTCAAAGAGGGATCAGCACTTCTAAAGTCAAAATGAAGCCATCATTAACCCTTTGGAGAAGAGTTAGAAATTGATTCAGGTATCAAGTGAAGGCTTGGGAAATTCTTTGTGGGCATGAGAAATCTGTTTAAACAGCTGGGCCTGTCCTAAGAAAAGGGATTTGAGAAAAAATAAAATCTGACTTCTGAAATGGGGCTCCTTTTTGGTAGAAAGTACATATGGGTATTTTTTTTCCCCAAGAATGAGAGCTTGGATATGAGAACTACCAACCGCAAACCACCCTTACCTTCACTACTCCTAACCTGGGATTTCACTATCACTTTCATGTCTGCTTCCTCCTTCATGACACACACTCTGATAAGCTAAAGGAGAGCAAGGTCACATACTGCACTCATTTCATTAAAAGAAATAAAACCAAAACAAAACAATCACTGTTTATCTGTAACTTAACTTACATTTCAACTAAATTATTTGGTTTCCTTAGTGTTTTCAAAGGAAAGAATGTCACCTACCATGTCTTATTCCAACTTATCATCAGTTCCAGGTAGCTGAGAACACAGGTTTATAAATGAGCATTTCCTGAGATGTTAAACCACTGAGCCAGGAAGAGGCAGCAACTACTGTGTTTATTCTCACAAAACAAAGTTAAAACATCAAAAAGTAACTAGATTGATGTCTCTATCTGTTTAGTATCATAGATAACATGAAAAACTGTTAGATTTTGTTTTACATCAATTACATAAATATATATACATATATACGTATAGTTTTTCACAAAACTGTTGCCATGAAAAACATAATTTAATTTCCCTGTGGAAAACACTCCAATAAGTGAAAAAATAAGTATATACAGTGTAGGAAAAGGCAAATTCAGCTGCTCTCTGAGAGGAACAGTACTAAGCCATAAATCTTTAAGGACAGAGAAATGCAAAGAAATCCTACTCATTATGCTTTGTCTGTGTATTCCAGTCTTCCTCATAGAGTCAGGTAAGAAAAAGAAGGTAGGTTTGGCTGCCAGGTGTGAATTAAAAGAAGTGGACTCTGAACAGATAAAGAGAAATGGGATGTGCTCTAAATTTGTGAGACATAGAAAATTATATTTGGGGAATTAGTTCAAATTCATTCTGATTTTTGAGTCTTTAGGGGGAACAGAAACCATCTTTTCCGGTTTCCTCCAAAAGGACTGAAGACAAAAAAGGAGGTAAGAAATAAGTTTTTCCTCTGTCCTAAAAAA
>VXBX01006569.1:41213-75286 GCA_013400415.1 Scytalopus superciliaris
AAATTTTTTTCCTGTCCAAAAAAAAAAAAAAAAAAAAAAAAAGTCAGATATATATTAAATTACTTCTGCATAGGAAATATATAACTGAGCCAGAACAGAAGCTATGCTGAGCAGCGAGATTTAGTAACTAAAGCAGAAGACTATCCTGAATTTCAGAACTTACTAAAAAATATCTGGTCTGTCTGCACAAATCTTGCTTTCAAATCTGTCAAGGTTCAATCACTGAAAACCTAAAGTACCAGCAATATTGTAATTTTGCAATTCAAGAAGAAACTCTTAATAGCACTCATATATTAAATCTATGATGCAATTTTCACCCTAGTTAATGGCATTTTACCTAAGAAAATCTCTCAAAATTTCTTTAAGCTTGACTTTACATCTTTGAATTGCATCTTCTTTTTATCAGTGCTTTATTGTTATGTCTTTTTGTCCATGTGTTTTTGAAATCACCTTCTGCTCCCATAATTTCTGTAACTCTCAGTAAGAAATTCAGAGGCTAAATCCAATGAAGCAAACAGTAACAGCAAAAGCAAACTTGTCTTCATGTCAGTATGTAATGGAAGTGGGAGAAGTTTGAACTGTGAGACTATATGAAAGGAATCAGAAATTTAATAGTAAATCCACCAATGAACTGAATAAAATACATACAATTAGACTATTGCCTGCGGGGAGGAAATTAAAGATTAATGTCAAAACCCAGTTACCTTACCCTTAAGAACAAGCAGGTAATGTGTCAATAACTGTCCTTGCATTTATGTATCTGTACTATTTATGTATATCACTCAACCTGACTAGGCCATGCTGTAGGCTCCAGAGACTAAACCACATTCTTTCCCAGAAAGCAGTTACATATATTATTGTAATACAAAAATGTTTGAATGGGTTTGCAAAATCCTATTGTGTTTTCTATTTTGAGCAAGAATGACATTTAATATTAGCATCAAAAAATATCAGCTACATCACTGTGATTTGTTTTAAAAGTTTGAGCTTCTAGATCATCAGAATAGGAAATAATTACTGATTATATTTTTTTCAGACTCTACTGCAAGCTTCTCGTAGTCACAATAACTTCAATTCTCATGCAGTTCCTCGTTCTTTTTTTCAGAATTGCAACCATGGGCAGGGCACACCAGGACAAATAAAGATACTCATCACAAAGGAGCATTTGATGGTGGTCTAAAGCATTAATGCAAGGAAACTGAAGGAATAACAGTGGTGACACCATGGGTTGGGTCTGTACATCAAATAGAGCTCAAGGAGTGCAGCACAAGTAGAGCCCAGAGGTGGTTCCTTCACATGGCATAATAAGATGTCACAGAGTCACAGAATTGTTTAGGCTGGAAAAGACCTTTGATCATAGAATCACAGAATGATTTGGATTGCAAGGGACCTTAACACCTTTCACTAGACCAGGTTGCTCAAACCCTATCCAACCTGGCTTTGACCAGTTCCAGGAATGGGGCATCCACAGCTTTACTGTGTGACCTGTGCCAGTGCCTCAGCACCCTCACAGTAAAGAATTTGTTCCTAGTATTTAATTTAAACCTACTCTCCTTCAGTTTAAAGTTCTTCCCTCTGGTCATATCATATTGATATTCCATGTGGACTTTCCCACAGCTTTAGCACAGGGCTGCAATCATAGAGGTAGGTAGTACTATACTTGTGTAGCCATAAGCATGTGTGTGATGCCACAGAAGTCACCACTGCTATTCTTGTCCTCAGAGCAAGTTTGGGAATTGGAAAGATTTTTTCAAGTCTCTGGAGTTAGTCATAGGCAGTGTGAGTCATCTCGCCTGCAGTCTCTGTGCCTGGATATTCCCTAGTCATCCTAAATTCCTTTTATATTTAAATAAGGACAAACAGCACTGCTAGGGTGTGATTCAGATCCTCTGTTGGAAAAGTCTACACTTGGTCAGAGGAACTGGTTGCAGCTGAGCAGAATTTAGGATGGGAAAGAGATCTGTCTCTGAGCTCAGCCTGTATTACCCCTGGAGAGATCTTTGACCTGAAGTCATCTCCCTTTTCAACCTGAATTCTTGCACGCCAAAAAAAAAGAATAAACCAACCTTTTTAACCAAAACTCTAGAAATTCCTCGGATGCACAGCAGCAATGCCCCTTGCTTCATTTCTCATAGGAGACACAAAATCCCCTTGTACCTTTCCTCCTTTTCACTTTTCAAGATGAGACGCATCCTGTTGCTATTTCTTGCCCATCCCCATGCACTTGCTTGCACAACCAGCTTCAAACCCTCTTTTTCAGACATGTCTTAGGAGTCCTTCACGTTGTTTCTTCTGCTGGAGAACTCTGCCTTTGACATGTTGCACACAGGGAACAAAAGTTGAGCTGGGATTGAGTGCAAGTAAAGAGGTGTCTTGGCTCACAGACTGGTAGCAGGCAGTCCCAGAGCATGTATTTGGCTGGCAGAAATTGCAGAGCTGTTTGTCAGAGAGCAAGGTGCAGCTGCCACTACTGATGTGCATTTCCAGGATGTGTCGATGCAATGAAAACAAGGATTCGAAATGCCAGATTTGAACCTCTGGGAGGTGGAGGCAGTGGAATCAAACAAAACTCTCTGGTTTCTCTTTCCATGGGGCAGAGGCTGGTGGCATGATCTCCCTGATGGTCTCACTGCTGGCTTACATGAGGGAGTAATTTTCACTGGAAACTAATCTTTACTGTGTCAGAGTCTCAGTGTCAATTTTATATGTGTTTCTTGCTGTCACTGCTATTTTCCTCAGCAGCAGTGCCACTAGCCCTGCTATTAACCACAGCTGGGCTTTACCTCAGAAGAGCCCAATGTCTTTTTGCTCAAAAAGTTACAGACAGGGGCAGCATTAATAATAGTAAAATGATACTAAAGGCATTGTTGCTGAAGGATAAAAGAGGTTAACTGGGCAATGCTATGTTGGTCTGACCCAGGCAGGATCCCAACAGCAGGCTTAGAGTTCACTGATTTATATTCACATCCTAACTTGAGCTTTGCAACTGAAGCCCATTTCCAAAGACCTGTCTAAATAGGGGCAATCAGGAAAATGAACCTGACTTAACTAAAAGTGTGACTTGAAAGTGGATTAGCTGACGTGCATATGTGAACACTCCTAGGAAATACATAGTCGACTTGTTTCTATTTATTTTCACAAAATCACAGAATCACAGAATGTGCTGAGTTGGAAGGAACTCACAAGGATCATTGAATCCAACCCTTAGTCCTGCACAGAACCATCCCAAAGAGTCACACCATGTGCCTGAGAATATCATCTAAATCCTCTTGAACTCTGCCAGGCTTGGTGCTGTGACCACTGCCCTGGGGACCCTGTTCCAGTGCCCAGCCACCCTTCAGGTGAAGAACCCTTTCCTTATTTTAGCAGGGAGATAATTAAACTAATACATTTTGATTCTCAGAAAGGATGTTAGCTATTGAATTTAATGTAATTTAATGGAATCACTTTAAAAGCTGAGTCATAATAATGTTGGGGTTACTGTGTGTAAATGAGATCTATTTTAAAAACTCTTGCCAGAATTCAAACTCCCAGTATCTTCCTTAGATCCTTCTTCTGCAGCAACCACAGCTGATTCCTTCTGTAAAGTTCCCTCTAAGGCCAGTGGTAGTGGGAAATATTTCTTGTTAAGTGCAAGCACTGTAGCAAATGGAGGCTGAAGAAATTAAATCTGATGGAATAAAGTTTTGGCAGCTGAACTCTCTTCCATAAAAATGGTCTCTGAACCGCAGGAAATTAGAATATATATCTATTGCTGTAGCTTGTGGTCAACCCTGCTTGCTGTGGACAAACCTATAGATACAAACCATTACCAACATAAAGACCACAAAGCACTGTGGTTACACAGTGGTTTGTCTGTGGGATCTGCATAAATCGCTTGCTATGATGATCCCAAAGTAAATTAAGTACAAACAAATGCATCCAGCCCTTTAAGAAGCAGTAATGTCCTTGTCTTTAAAGCCACAAGATCTCTATTTTTCATTTATTCTACCTCTACTTTGCTTAACACACGTCTTTCCAAATTTGTTTCTGATGCAGTGGTGTACATGTTCCTGTCTTACTGAGCCATTATAACAGTAAAGTTCAAAATGGCAAGTGCTGTTTAATAAGCCACAGTTTCAGTAGCTATAGTGCAGTAGTTTTCCATAATAAATAATTTGAATATACAAAAATAGCCATATGCATAAAAATTTTCAATAATTTACAATACAAATATATTATCAACATTTTTTAAAAAAGAAAATATCAAAGCAATTGCCCAGTAAACGAAGAAAATTCTCACCTATCTCAGTATAAGTTGGAATAGTATCAAATTCATAAAATATTCCTCTTTAATCTCTTTCAGGACATTCTGCTGGGCAGCAGAAGGCAGACTATTTCCCTCCCGTCCTTCCTCCCACCTTTTTTTTCCTATTTAAAAATCGTTTGGATTCATCATAATCAACACAATATATGTGCAATCATGAAAAATAGCCTGCAGCTCTGCTGGATGAAGCATATCAGCTTGTTCTCCAGTTTTAGAAAATTCTATTTTATGGCTGTTGCAATTGCAGTGAAGGAGCAGAGTTGCAAAGAGAAGCTGTCTGAGAAACATACATAAGTATTTTGACAAAAAGACTAAATGATGACAAAACAAGGTCCTTATGAAATCATTAAAAACAAAAGTAATAAACAGGGAATTCACCAGGGAAGTACTCAGATGATATTGTTATCTGTGTTGTTTGAGAAGGTAAATTGAGAAGTGGAAAAAGAAAAATAATCTCTGATATACAAGCAAATGTGGAGTTTTTTCATGATGTAGAAGTTGATTCTTGCCTCTGCAAAACCAAAAGGCAAGTAAATATAGTGATGAAGTTCTGACCTTTCATCCCCTTATCGCAATTCTCTGACTTGTAGATTTTCTGCTCTACTGTCACTCTGTGAAATTTTAGGTTAATGATGCCAAGGAATATTTGCCTTGATAATAAAAAGTTTTCAGATTTCCTGCCTCTGTTTTCCATGCCTTGTTATCCTTATTTATAGTATGTAAAGTCTGCAACTTGACAAGACTCTGTAACACTTTATATTTTACAAGTCTGGAGACAAAGCATTCTACTTGTCCTCTACATGTTTAGTACTGTCAAATCATTAAAGCTCTCCCAAGGGTATCCCTCCTTGCCAAATTTGAGACCTTATTAAGATTTACAGGAGGAGTCTGAGACTGGTGAACAGCAGTAGCGTATTTCCCAACTGAATTTTTACCAGACAGCCAGCTCCAAGTCTTAGAAGGTAGTCTTATTTTGCTGAAATTGCTGTTTCTTAGGGCTCATAAATAATGATAAACAACAGTGACAAAAAATGAGGTGAAAATAACAAGAAAAACTAGAGAGTAATCTAGAAAGGAACCAAACTGAGAAGTGCAGTGGCCTGATTCAAACCTCACTGAAGTCGAAAGGATGTGTAGATTGGGCTCAACAAGCTCCATACCCAGCTGTAGGAGCAGAACCCATGTGAGTGGCTTTGAAGCCCACTGACCGGGTGGAACTCAGATATTGAAAAACATTTCAGTCTTGACTCCCATTCCTTAGCCCCTCCTGGCAGGCAGATCTCAAAAACAGGCTCCAACCCTCTGAAAGTGTAGAGTTCTATAATCTCCTCTGTTGCAGAGAATTACTCATACAGAACTCAAGATACAGTAGGGGAACTCATCCAAATGGTGTGTGGCTAGCCGTCGCGAACGACGATGCTTTTTATGCCTGCGCGAATGGATTTATTACGTGGAGCTCAGCGTGCACGGAACTGGCCCCACCCCCTTTAGCCCTGGGACACTCTAAGCCTTGGCCGGGGCAAGCCCGGACGAAGTTGGCAGAGTGAGACCCGCAGGACTCGAACCGGCGTCCTTCCGAGAAGGAGCACGGATCCAGGGGCGGGGGCTTTACCCACACGGCCACAGCCGCCGGCGACTCATCCAAATAATACTACAGAAAAAGATGTCAGGAGGAAAAAAAACAATACCTCCATCTGCAGCACTGTGTAATTCTTCTTCCTTAATATCCTTAAAGAAACAAAAATTTAGGGCTGAAAGTGATTTTTTTTTCCCATAGAAATTATACTGTGCAGTAATTAGATAGGGTAGTGATGGAATCGACAGACTTGGGAGAAGATGCAGCTCTTCATACTGAAAGAAAAGATGGGCAGAGTGGTCACATACTTTAGAATTTATGTCTGTGGTAAAAGGGGATGTAACTGTTGTATGTCAGCATACGAGATCATGGTAAGGAGGAACTGAAAGTGCATCCTAGCAAACGCACCTCTGTGGGTGTGTCTACTTCTGTCCTTTGTTGTGCTTACACCCTCCCGCACTTTGATACCTACATGCATTGTTGCAGACAAGGAAGCACCAACTGCTGCTCTCTGATTACTCTTTTACAAATAGATATTCATCAAACATTTAGCAATTTATTCTAGATCATATTTCTCCAGCTTGCATATAAACATGGCATGTAGAAAAAAAGCCTAAATAATTACGTTGAAACAGAAGACTTCTGCTTGTTCTCCTGTTCCCAACACAGAAGGAGCTGAAGCTTTGGGGAAAAAAAGCATGGAGACAAATTTATGGCAGGTATCACCAGCAGGAGAAATTATTGTCTCATGGTAAAATCAAAGAAACATGAAGAAACTGACCTTTCAAGGCAGTGTTTGGTGATTCCAAGACACACTGGAAGTTCATTTCATCCTGCTGTAAGTTTCTAGTCTTACTGTGAACATGATTGCAATATCTCTTCTGAATATATTGATTTTAATTGCAAAAATTCGTATGTCCAGATACCACAAACCTCTCAAATTCCCTTGAATTTTCATTGATATAAATGCCCTGAACCTCAGCAGTTGGTAGTGAAAGCCATTGAGACAGCAGATGATTAAAGTCCATTTGAAAGCATCTGTCCCTCTACCTCCCCCTCTAAGGGCTCAACCTTGGGCTTTGCCACTTAGCCAGATACTTATTTTTTTATAATGCTGTATTCACGCTTAGGGAGCCTTACTATCAGTCCCTCTTTTACCTTCCCCCCCTCCCCAGAACCATGAGGAAATCTGCTGCCCCTTCACCTTCACTCTTTTTCTTGCAAGTGTCAGCTTTGTCAATCACAGAGAGATGATCCAGCTCATGAAAATGTGTCACAGCAACCAGAGTTTCTGCTCTGACCTTCAGCTCTGCCCTCTGCTGCAACAAACAAGTTTCATTTGCCACTCACAGAAATCTGGTTATTTCCAGCAAAATGTAACTTCTTGCTTCCTAGGAGAAAGGAAAAGATCTCTAGCTAACAAAATGCAATAATTTCACTTTCTATGTAGCTCTAGGTGCAACTTCTTTGTCTACCAGAAAAAAATATCTATATTAATCATTAAAACTGGAGCCAGAAATCTATCCTTTAATTAGTTTTTATCTCCTGTTTACTAGGGGTGGGAGTTTTCATAGAGAGAATGTGTAGAACTGGTTACAACCAGGAACAAAGAAATAGATTTTCAAACAAAAATGGTACTGCACTTATTCGGGTTCTTATTATTTGCTATTCATGAGCACTCAAATTATATCTGTGTTTTTTGTAAATATCCTGCAAGTGAATATTCTTATTACATGTGATTATATAATTTCAAAATTCCTGCTGAAATCTAAGAGTTAGAGGATAATGGGTGTGGATGGCTATTATATAGCACTGCAGGATGAAAGCTTCAGTGTCCAAAGGATTCAGTAGCTGATGGGCTAAACCTGCCCCAAAATGGGCATGGGGCCCAGAACAGGGGTCTGAGTGGACTAGACATTTGAAAACATACCCAAAGACTTAAATGCTTTGAGATAAAACTACACCTCTGACTTTAACCTTAAAGTTTCCCTTGAAACTCCTAATCCCACTCTGCACATATCCTGTGGTAAACACCTCGAAGCTTTTATGACAATGTAAATTGTCCCAAAATACAGAAAAAAGGGACAACATTATCTTAATGTGAATGGGAAAATGTAGATAGATAAGCCTATACTTCCCATCTTTCTGATTAGAGTCTCTTTCTTACTGCACTCTCAGCCTTCCAAAATGTCCTGTGCAATGTGCTTTGTCAATGTCAGTTTTAATAACTTTAAGGCAAAATTCTTTATTCTCCATACAGAAAATACTTTTACTAGTCACTCTTGTATACACTTCCTCTATGAATACTTACTGACTTACAAAGTAAAACTTGAATATTTCAGATATAAACACTGCATGTTGTGATTACATAGTCCATGATCATGCCATAAAACTGTTTTCTGAATAAGAGCATACAGCCTCCTTTTGAATTTCCTTGGATAAACATGCTTTACTGAAGTGTATAAATATCCACTGAGCACCCACAGACTTCTGTTTCATTGCTTCTGAATCCCGGCACCTAATCTTGCTTGTATGTCATGTACTATATTACAAGGAAATGAAATGCAATTCAGTAAATTATCCACTTCAAGTTGTGGCCATTTCAGTAGACAAAAAAAGGGCCCTTTATCTTCTATTTGTTTTAAATCCCACTGGGATGCTGGCTTTATATTTAGTCTTAGCTTGGGCTTTGCTGTGAATCTTCAAGAAGACTCCTCAAGTAGAGTTATAATGAGCAGAGATGTCTTGAACAAAAGTAATCTCTGACTCTTAACACAAACACTATTTATTGCACATCTAGTGGCAGCAGCACTGTATCTAATTCCTGGCAGACGAGACTTTGATAACTAATAGTGGTGAATCTAACATTTTACTCTTGCTTTTAGCAATTATCTAATCAGAACACTCCAGAAAAGGGATTAAAGTTAAACCAGGAAACAACAGTCTGCAATGTGTGAACAGCTGGAACCCAACTGAGCCATGCTACAGCACATCACCTTGGAGTTTAGGCTACTTATCAGAATATTAACACAGAGGATTTCCTTTTAATCTGTTTATTTTAAGACTCCAGAATTATTAGAGGTTATTTGATCTACCAGTTAATACTAGTCAGTGTGTGAGACACTGGGAGCACAGTGTTCCATATGGGGGTACTATAGCCCCTTGTCTTTGGCCCCTAATTCAAGTGTACATAGATCAGTACTTTTTCTGCTGGAAGTTGTCGATGCCAGGCATCTAATCTTCAGTTTAAGTAATTGCACTACTTCTGGTCTGATGTTCAAAAGCGTAGAAATTTCCTTTTGAATTAATTCACACTTTCTTGAAGCTAGCCTGCTTTAACTGAGATGATCAAACAAAAGATCCAGCATATGATTTTATGTGCCAGGATTTGGAAACTCTTTAGTTTTCCAGGAAAAAAAATGTACCCATTGCATCCAGAATGGATTCCACTCCATAATAAAAAAAAAAACCCTGTCCACGGCTAGCTTCTTGAAATACTTTACTGAGAAATATAACATTAATAAAAATGATTGGCATTCAGCTTCTCTGAGAATCAGGCCCTTAATGAGTTACATGATTAAATCCTAATGCATTGCCACACCCATGTTTTGAAGAAAAAAACAGATCACACTGACTAAAAAAATATTGCTATTTACTTTCCCCCATCCATTTGACCTTGAAATTAAAGGCTTTTCTTTTTCCTGACTTTACTCACCTGATGTATTTCAGAGCAGCAATATTACTGAAGTCAATAGAAGCACTGATATGGGTAAGTGCTACTCAAGATGAGTAAGACTGGCACTATCAAGCCCTAAAATTGTTTGCTTACTAATAGCCTATGGAGAAAAAGATAATGGTTTACATGGAAAGGTGAACTAGGTTTGATGTGAGAACTATATATGCATCCCCTGATGAAAATGTTATTCTAGTCTACTTTTTGAAGAGAAATAGCTGGCAGCAAGAAGTTTATGGTGGTTAAATTACTGTTTGCTGTGTTTTAAAGAGAAAAGGCAAAATGTTTCTTTAGAAAAGTATAAGTTCTCAGAAAACAGTAGCTAAAAAATTAAATATTCTTGCAAAGTTCAGCCTTGTAGTGTATTAATTAGCAGTATAACTATTTAACCCCTATGAGAGAAAAGCAATTTCACTTTTCAATATTAGCGACTTTATCCTAACCCAGACATTTCTGACTGGGACTAAACAAAAGGATGTTGTATACATTAACCAAGGAATACTTACACTTATATATCTGATTCTTCACTAGGAACACTGCTGCAAGTGGACTAGAAAATTAAGCTTTTCATATTTTCTTCCCGGTGGAAGCTATGTAAAACAGAATAATAAATGATTGTCACTTTTTTATTTCAGAACATAAAATTAATCTTGGAAAACAGAAAAGTCATGAACAATATTGCAGCAGTATTTCATGGTTCACTGGTTATTATCACTTGCCAACATTAAGGTCACAAAAGAACATTTCTCATTTGTTGCCTAGAGTATCTGTGACTATATTCCTATTGTCAAACCTAACCTTTCAGAGAACTACAGAGGGGGGGGAAAGGAGAGGAAAAAATATTTAGAAGCATGCTTTCTTTTTCTGCAGTATGTGGAAAAAATAATAAGAAAATTAAAAGCTTCAAGCTGCTGGAGATAGAGCAGGTCACAAGCTTTAAATATTTAGTCCCTGTTGTGAGTAAAGCATTAATAAATAAATTAGAAGCAACACCACATGGATCCCCTAGAGTACAAAACCACAACTTTCCAAGCCATCAGTAGTAGCCAAGCCTTCACATAATTTGAAGTATTGCTAAAGTTGGCAATATAGAGAATAAATTACTTTGGTGGGTGGCTTTGGGGGGGGCAGGGTGGGTAGCAGAACCGATTATTTTTTGGTCAGTGATTTGAAAGTAGCCATTACTATTGGTGTACACAAATAATAAATATAACCTTTATGGCTCATCCAGAACACAAATTCAAGACACATATTTAAAGTGTTGTCTATCCATCAGTTATACAGAATTCTGTCCTTCTGTGCCACTTGGCTGAGGGACTGAAATAAATTGCTTTTCTCAGTCTTATGCCCAATAGAAAAGTACCTACTTCATTCCCTCATGACATTTATCACTAATTCATCATATTAGGGTTTGGGAAGGATATTCAGCACAGTGAAGAGCCTGTAAAAACTGGGACTTTATTCCTATTTGTATTTATTCTGAAAAGACACTTTCAGCTTCTGTAAAAGATTCTCACATGGAGACATGATTAATGGCAACAGGATGTACTCAGTCTGGCAAAGCCTAGGAACTACATGGGTGACACAATGCACAAAGAAGCTAAGGATATGCTAGTGAAATTAAATTTTCTCCATATCATTCACTTGACAAGAAATAGCCTGAGTCAATATTATTAAACTCCTCTGTCCTTCAGAACAAAGCATTTACACCCAGACAACTGCTTGAGAATGGTCCTCAGCTCATGCTAACTCTTAAAATAAGACCACAAATTATTTGGTAGAGTGCCAGGTGGCACAAGCTTCCAGCATGGTAGAAGCCTTTGCAGCTATTTAACAGCATGCAGAAATGAACTGCAGTGTCTGAGAAGGCACCAGCACACTTTCCTTTACTAATAGTGCTGTCGTCAGAGTCCTCCAGACATTCAGTGTGGTCCTTTACAAGATCTTTCAAGAGTCTGGCTAAGGGAAAGTAAATACAAAATAAACCATCTCCCAGCAGAAACTACATCAAACTGAGAATTAGTGGACAAATCATTCATGTTCTGTATATTTAAGAAGGATAAGTAACTCTTTAAATATTAAAAGAGCAGCTTTGGGTTTGTGCTGCTAACACATTAGACATTTGGTAGTCTCAAGTATCTACTTCCTCACTGGTTTGTGGGTCATTTATGAACACTGTTTCCATTAAGATGAATGGAAAATGCCCAGGTCAACCCCTCCAGTGCATTATATCAAGAGCAAATTCCTGCATCATTTGCCTTTGTTACTAATTAAAATGCAGGATGTGAATAGACCAGTACACAGATTATACTACAGCTTGAGGAGTGGAAAAAGTGTCTGCATACTACAAACAGACTCCTTACTTTGATTTTGTTTATTTTTTTAATAAGATACAATATTATCTGAAGTGACATCCTGACTGAGACTCAGTACTGGCAGGGTAAGGGAAAACAAACAATTAGGCTTGTTCCTGTAAGCTATTTTTTATTGTGGGGTCATGAACTCTTTCCCTCTGACTACACTCATTCTAAAATAAAGTGACTGGCTTGGATATAAAAGTGTTTGTGTTTTGACAGCTCTCCTGCTCTGCTTTTTCAACCCAAGCATAATGGGTAAACAGCGATGAGTTGGCAAAGTGTTTCCAGTTAAGCACACAGGGACCTCCTTTGCCAGTCTCCAGCAAGTGATCCTACCTGGAACCCCCAAGTATTCTCCCAGGCCAGAAATTGGTTTTGAAAGCTAATTAATTCTTACATTAAGCCAAATGTTAGAACATCTTTATTTCAATGTGCTGATGTGGAGCAAGTATTCAGGAAGGCCACATTGCCAGCAGAGATAAATTTTTGTATTTTTTACATTATGGTTTTTATGCTGAGGGATTGCCAAGCACTTTATAATTATTAACCTAAGCTGACAAATGTCACCATCGCTGGGATGAAGCACAATGTCTGGACGAACACCAAAGATGCATATCTCACTGTCTTCCACACTCTTCATGTTATGTATTTTAAGCAACTTTCAGTTTTGGGAAATGCTAATAAACGAATAAATGCATTTATAGTGCATTATAAATAAAAATTTCTTAAGCTCAAGTGAATGAAGCATTGCTTGTAGGATGACACCCTCCTGTAGCTACCTGGAAGTTTCTGCAGCTGAGCAGAGGAGGAATAAACATTTTCCCATTTCATCAGAGAAAGCATATAAATTTATACTTGACCTAGAATCCATCTGGGAAATTATTTTCCTAAACATGCCATTAAAAAAATCAGAACAATGATTGATCTTTTTAATAAATAAAACAAAGGTCATAGTATATTCTTTCACTGTCATATTTCAAAAGTAACTGTGCAGAAGACTAGCTCTGCTATGAACTTTAAACCGAGGACATGTTTGCTGATAGATCCATTAAGGTTTCCACAAACTTGGACTGAGATCTGAGCCACTTCCATGTACAGAGACATATACAGACAGCATTTTGAGCAAACCACAGGAAATAAAACAGGTTTTGTTTGATTTCTGCACTAAAGGATTTTTATCACCATCAGTTAGTTTTATATTTTTACATAAACATAGAATGGGCTAGGGTGGAAGGCACCACTGTGAGTCATCCAGAGAGTTCCAACCTCTCTGCTCAAGCAGGGTCATCCCAGAGCACATGGCACAAGATTGTGTCCAGACTCCACCACCTCTCTGGGCAATCTGTTTCAGCACAATGTCACCCACACACTAAAGAAGTTCTTCCTCATTTTTAGGTGGAGCTTCCTGTTCATCATTTTGTGCCCATTGTTACTTGTCCTATTGCTCAGCCCCACCAGGAAGAGCCCAGCTCTATCCTCCTGACACCTTCCCTTCAGGTACTTAAAGATATTGATGAGATTCCCTCTCAATCATCTCCTCTCAAAGCAGAACATGCCCAACTCCTTATAAGAGAGATGCTCCAGTTCCCTGCTCTATTTATTGCTCTCTGCTGGGCCTCTCTAGTAGCTCCATGTCTCTCTTGTACTGAGGAGCCCAAAACAGGACACAGCACTACAGATTTGCCTCACCAGGGCTGAGNAAGATATTGATGAGATTCCCTCTCAATCATCTCCTCTCAAAGCAGAACATGCCCAACTCCTTATAAGAGAGATGCTCCAGTTCCCTGCTCTATTTATTGCTCTCTGCTGGGCCTCTCTAGTAGCTCCATGTCTCTCTTGTACTGAGGAGCCCAAAACAGGACACAGCACTACAGATTTGCCTCACCAGGGCTGAGTAGAGTGGCAGGTTCACCTCCCTTGATCTGCTGGCCACATGCTTCGTAATGCACCCCAGGATACCATTGGACCTCCTGGCCACAAGAGCACACTGCTGGATCATGGACAGTCTGTTGTCCAGCAGGAAATGCAGGTCCTTCTCTGCAGAGCTGCTTTCCAGCAGGTCAGTCCCAAAACTATGCTGGTGCATTTTGGGTTTCTTTTGACAATATAAATGTCTTAACCCTCTCAAACTAAAAGGGAAGCAAAGTCCTTAAGTGTGAAGGACACAAAACTGATTGAAATTATTTGAAACCATCCACAGTGAGTTGATTACAAGATAATCATTGACTGAGAACTCAGTAAGTGACAAAGAATACGCTGTCAAACATTTAGAGGTAGTAGGAGTTTGCTCTTGTTTTGGCTTGTATTATACCAACAGTGGTCAGGAAGGATTCTTCCCCTCCAATTGCATCTAGGCAGAAGGTGTGTCTGTTTCTTTTGTTCCTCAAATAATACAGTCATTCATGTTCTTACAAAGAATTATGTCAATAATGCACATTTCCTGACAGAGAAAATATTGATTAAAGGGTTTCTTTAAATAATCCAAAGAAAACTGAAAAATTGGAGGCAATAGCACAAAATGTTGTCTTAAAGGTTGCAACTAAGCCACACAAGTAAGGTCTGGAAGGGTGATAAGTATTAGTATCAAATCTTCTTTTGTAGAATATTCCCTACAGAGTGCTGAAACTCGCATGGACACCAACCATACTCACTGAATACATTTTATTAAATTATTTATAAAAACCCTCCCCATGGACCTCACAGGATTAATAAATAAGTCTCAAGCAGGTAAAAATCAAAGAAAGGCTGTTCAACTGACCAGGAAACAGGCTTAAAGAAAGATGGGGATTTTTCCCCAGAGAGAAGATATTCCTCTTTTCTCTCTTCACAAGTTAGGGGAGTTATAATTCAACAAGTTCACAATAAATTATTAATTCTGGCTTGTAGCAGCAATTGATAAAACAGATGAAAAAAATAGAGTAAGAAATTCACTAATGGCTTCAAGCATTGTCTCCCACAGTGAGTTTATACCCCCTTAATCCACAACCTGTAGAAACTATGTGTTCTCTCACCAGACACACATATATTCACCCACCCCTCGACACTGCCTTTGCTGGGCTGACTGTTGTGACAGGCTGAAAGTCCCCAGGTGGAGCCCTCTGGGAGCACAGGCTCTGAGCTGGTGGCAGTAGAATGCTGCTCTCCTCTCAGGAAGATGAGCCATGTTTTTGAGTTGGTAGAATGTTTTGAAAAGCAATGCAGTATTATTATAATGCAGTTGAAACTGCCTGGCCAGCAAGACAGAGAGTGAGATTTCTTCAGCCAGACAGTATTAATGGAATCCACACTGCCTTTGCTATGGTTTGGAATGGAGTTTGGGCTTCACACCCTGACACAGCAATGATATGGAGGAAGGCTTGACTATCTTATAATTGTTTTATCCCACATTCTTCTTCCCACTCATGCCCCCTCCTGCAACACTGGCACCATTTGAGAAGCAAAAAGAGGGAGTTAGTGAATGAGCTCTGACAGAATTTTTGAATATTTCATCCCCTTCTTCTGTTGTCTACTGAGAGGACAGAATTGTATCACCATCCTCCTGCTAATAAACTCATAGTCCTGAAGACACTCAGTACAATAAGGACTCTGTGGCATAAGACTGGGAGTTCCCTCTTCCTTTGTCACACCTGCCTCCAAAGTTGGTTTGCTATAACCTAAATTTTGTATATATATAATTTTTCCTACATAGGCACTTATGGTCAATCAGTAGTTTTACAACCATTAACTCACTTTTCCCATCAGAAATGTTTGACAGATAGAACTGAGATGCTGGTTGGGTAGATCAGTTCTCCAGTGAAATGAACATTTTATTTCTTGTATTCTTGAGTACTATATCTTACTCTCATGCTTAGGATCAAGCATTTCCGGATTCAGTGACAGTAAGGAGCTTTCCTTAGGTAAGGTTGGTTGGAACTCAACAGAATAGGATACATGCACCCTGTAAGCTCATCTAGGTGTGTTTTATCCCATTGATTCCCTGCCATTGCAATGGCCTCTGGCATTGTTAATATTTCAGTTTCACTTGATCTTTACCTATGGTGCCTCCATATTTATATCTATGGAGAATTAAGTGCCTTAGCTTATAGCTGAGGTTACTGAGTTCAGTTTAGGAACATATTTCCTGTCCTGTCTCTTATGGCTCTAAATTCCTTGTAAGTTATAGTGAAATCCTTCCATAATCCGAAACACTGTGTAATTTCTAAAGCAAAACCTTTCTACAGTTCATGTTTTGCCAATGAAGATATGAATTCATCCAACAGGAATATTTTTCCCAAATGTAGAACTCAGTTGATAACACCGAGTGCATGGACTTCTTTCCATTACTGCTTTCATATGTATTTCTCACACTCTCTCTCTCCATCATTTACTACACTCATTCTTTTTTGCTCAATATACTAAACTGACTGGCTTATTAGTCATCTGTTTGTAATAGTGGAAACAACACTATGAAAGGACACCCTTTCATTAATGTGTCTTCTGTCCATTCCTATTGCTCTGCTAATAATGTGGGAAACTCAACACAGGTCAAAATTCATCCTGACCCTACAGCTACCCTGTTGGCTTCAGACTCTCTATTATTCTACAAAGAGAAGGGGAGAGGCTGTTTGAAAGTGCTGCATTTCTATAACATAATTTTCTTTTTCCTTCAATTATTCTCTAAGTTTTGGAAAGTATTGCTCTACAGCTAAATATGCTTTGGACTGCATTTGTGAACAGCTTGCAGAGACTACCACATAATCTAATGAATATTATACTTGAAGGCTTAACCTCATTAATTGGCACTGTGATATCCGCCTGATCTCTTCCTTCCTGCTTCCCAAGAGAAGTGTCAACATTTAAAACTCAAGATTTCTCTGCTGGTATTTTTAAAGGGATAAATAATTTAATTCATAAGACTGTGAAGTACCTATTCAATCATAAATGTGATTACAACAGAGTTTCTCTCTGTAGATTGAGGAACGAATCCCTAATTGGGGTTTTCAGGACAACTCACGAGTCTGTTTCTCAGTTGGCAAAGTCTAAGTACTGTAATGTAGGACTGTGGAGAAATCTGATCTAGCTCACATGTTAAGTTCAATATGGACAGGGTAAGATATATCTTGTGAGCCTTTAGTCAGTATCTGCAAAAGGAAAAGTTTTACCTAAGTTATGTATGATGACTTTTTATGATCAACACAGAAAAGAAGGCTTTTTTAAAGTTCAGTTCATCTGACTTCTTTTAGGTGTTTGTTCTAAGAAAACATTAATGGAAGTGCCTTTTCCTCTCTGTAATGAGAATCAGAGACAGACTCCCATCTTCTTCAGGTTCTCCACCAACCTCACAGACTGTATTCCTCAATGATGTAGTCTCACATCCTCCAGTTCCTGCTCAGAGAACTGTTCTGTTAATTGTTCTGAAAAAAGCCTCCAAATAAACAAACAATAAAAACAGACCCACACAAAAACCCCAAACAAACAAACAACCCCCCCAACTTTACTATTTTTTACTTACTCTGGCACCATAGGGAGAAATGAAAAAATCCCCTGTAAATCCTCTCGTTCAGTGGTGTTTGCTATTCCATGTATGGCCAAAATGCCAGTTTGGCTTTCTATGGACACACCTAAGAGCATGAGACAAAGATAATATTTTGATAGTTTCTAGACACACGCCAGGATTCGTCTGAAAATGTCAGTACCTCTTAGGCTGGTAATACTGGTGGTGCTTTCTAGAAAAGATATGACTTATATTTTGAGCTATTTAAAAAAAAAAAAAAAAGACATTAAATTTATTAAAGATATTCTTGTTTCAGTCATTAACATAATTTGCTTTTACGTTTCAAAAAGTTCTGTAAAGAAAATACAGTTGTATTTAATTCTTTCTCCTCTTCTGCTTCTGCTCCTTCTATCAATTTCTAAGCACCCCAGGGCAACAGACCTCTCTCACCGCAGGAGACCATCTATATAAAGATTAAAGCCTTTAAAAAACACAATTCAATGCATAAAATATTTTACCATCTCCTATTTATTTTTTTTTAAAAAGTAGGTTATAAATCACTAAAGAAGGAAAAAAGAAGGAAAAGCTGTATATAGAATTCGGGTGAATAAATAAATTATATTTATATTATTATAAAAAGAAATGCCCTTCACAGTACAGTGTCAAAAATATAAGGAAATAGCAATAGTGAATGGCAGGGTGTTATCCCAGGAATGAACTGTGCTTGATCAATCTAACACCACCTTGCAACTTCTCTGCTTTCTTGATACATTCTTATGACCTACAAAGATCTCAGAAATATAGATTCTTTTCAACTTTGACACTGCCCACAAAGAAATCTAATGACAGAAAAGGATGGGGTTTCTTATCAGAACATTTCAGCCTGAAAAATATAAAAGTTTGCTTGAATTTATCACCAAGGCAAAAATATCCCTTTGCAAAAAAGGCAACTTTCTGTTTACAACAATGTTTTTCAAATATCTCCAAAATAAAAATCAATACAGAAGATGGTTTTTCATGATACCTGGGGGGGAAGTATTTTTCAGGCAATGGAGGTAACATAAAATCAAAGATACATTTATAAAAAGCAAGAAGAACTAACAGCCTAAAAATCTAAGAGTCTCAGCCTCAATGAATTCAACAGTTAAGCTTTAATTCACTGCAAGTGTCCTCCTAATTGACTGACAATTAATTATTCTATTGGCTGTTCAAAAAGTATGGTTTATTACTGTGCTGTAGGAAATACATTCTAATTTACAGTGTTCTAGCCCAGCAATAATACTGAACATTACTCCATTCCGTCCTTCTCTTACACTAACTAAAGGGCAACATACACTTTTAGCAGACGTCCACAATAATTGTCTCCCCACATTTGACTTGGTCCTGCATAGCATAACCATTACATTTAATTCTAAACGTAAAAGATTGTTCCTGTTTTTAAAATGGACATCACAGTTCTGGGTTGAGTAGTCAGAAGGCTCTCTTACATCCTCCAAGTGTGCATCCCGCAGTGACTGGTGTGTCATCTTGCATACCACAGTATGGTCCATGAATCTTAAGGGACAGTCTCAACTAGTAGTAAAAGTAATTAAATAACTATGCTAGTAACTTGAAAAATGTATTATCCAGAAGACTTAGAAAATCTGGCTTTGAAGTGATTAGATAAAAAAAAGAAATACATATTTTTATAAGACGCATACTGTAGAAAGCAAAAAACCCAATAGGAATTAAGGTCTTGGTTCCAATTCCCTTTTTTCCTGCAATTTCTTTTCAGGCTCTGATATTTTCCATTCACTTGTTGCTTCCATATATAGAAAGACAGAAGTGTACTCTACTTGCTGTTATTTTCAAATCTCTTTCCTCTACAGACAGATCTCCATCTGTTGCTGACAATCTACTGAATACACACCTTTTCCCTAAACCAACATCGTTAATATATAAGTGATCATTTTCATCCCCAGTGCAAGCATGAATGGGAACAAACCCTACCAGCCTGATGAGAACCACAGAGAGATTTCCCTGCTCATAGGGCATTCATTATATCCCAGATGGAAAGTTAATTAACTCAGTAGTAAAATCCATATACATCCACTCACAGAAAGTATCCTCTAATCTTACTGCTTTCAATTAATCTAGATGCTATTATAAGGAAAGCCTGCTGCACTCAGAGTATATTATTCTTATATACAGCATCTTCAGCCCTCTAAAGGGCCTAAACCTTCAAAAGTTGATTACATAGCCAAATAGTTTGCACACAGAATAATCAATACCTACAGTATGAAGGCATGGTCTTCCACAGCCTTGTACAAAGAGCACTTCCAAAGTATAAAAAAGGAAACAAGCTTCTTTGTGATCCCTGGAGACGATAACTGTCCAAAAGCATATGCTCAGATGTGTTGTAGATTATCCAGACATATCCCAGTGATACCATTTCACACATTTCCACAAAAATATCTTCACCTTACATGTGTCCTAAACTAGAAACAACTTCTTGTGGATTGTCTGCCTTTCTGTCTGTGAACCTCAGCATGGAATTTCCCAAAATCACCTGTTGGTCACCTCCACAAATATACTCTCTATGAAAGACAACTAATCATTTCTTAAGTACCATTTTTTATTCAATTTTGGTTTGTTCCATGGATTTATTTTAACTTTAACCTTGTCAAGTGCCACAACAGTTTGTGTTTCTCTTGGAGATAACTGAATACTCAAGAATATCAGTCCCCCTTTAAAGAAAAGAATAATTCTGGATTCAGTGATGAAAACTGTAAAACTTGCAGTCTCAAAATTCAGCAGGCAAAAATTCTTTATTACCTTACTAAATGAAAACAGAATTTAAAAGTCTCTGGATTTTTGACAAATTGCCCAGGTTGGATGTGGACCTGAGCAAACCCATGATCATGGGATTAGAACTGGATGATTTTTAGGGTCCATTCTAACCCAACCTATTCTATTATAGGATGAACCAAATTTGGCAAATTCACCACATATTCCATATTATTTTTTAAACTGGCAAAACGTTGATAGTGACAGGTTCTGAAACACTAAACAAATCAGCCTGCAATATACCAGTGTTCTCCAGCTGCTGCATCTTCTGAATGTGTCAATGGTTTAAAAGCTATAGCATGGCATAGTCATCCTGTAAAGGCTTTGCACAGGAATGAAAATAAACAGTGGATGCTCAGAAGATAGTCTATATAATCTTATTCTGTTCATAAGCATTAACTTTTTAGTGCATATCTATTTCCAAGTGTCATTGAAATTCTGAGTGTCCTTTTTTTTAAGTCACTGAATAAGAACAGTTACAAACATCTGCATGTATACGTGCTCTCCTCAGTGCTGAAGGACAAAAAAGATGGGCTGTTGTCATTGCATTATCATGCAATTGCTGTGCACCTTTCTTTAGCCTTGTAATGCAGGGGGTCAGATAAAATGGCCAGGAAGGTCTCTTTTAATTGGAAAATCCATTAAATAGACAGGGAGGAACATGAAATGTATACTATGAAAAATACAAGCATTAACCTAATTTCTGCTTCAAGATCATATGCTGGAAAATATTTACCAGAAATAAACAGAGCTCAAGGCAAGGGTCAAGCAGCAGAGAGCTGAACAGATAGCGTACCATTAATATAAAGGATTATAGTCAGTATATGAATGAGAATAATTCTGTGGATGCTCTAGCAAAGACACACATACAAAAGGCTTCTAAATGAAACCAATGAAGCAGGAGTTCTGATAGTTTAGAAGCACACTTGTGTGGTGCAGCTGAAAAAGGGAAAAAAAACACCCACCGGGGGAAAAAAGTAATAAACTCTTTCTACCCATGGGCAGACTTCTCAGCAGTTGAATAAGACAAATAGAAGAAAGCGTCCGCTACTGCCCAGAGGGAAATGTAATGACCCAAGATATGACCTGCCATAGAAAGAGCCCTATGGAATAAGACAGAAGTAGAAATCTGGGAAGTTATGTGAAACTAAAATAAGGTCTGAATTAAGTCCAAGTCAGAACAAACTCTGATGGAATTGAGAGAAAATTTTGATAAAGAACTGCTGCTCCCTTCCCCCACTTGAAGATAAATTATTGCTCAAGCTATCCAAATCCAAATATAGCACATGTAATGGGAAATATATTGTGACTGACTTGTCACACTAGCATTGTTTACACAGTGAAAAGAGTAAGTGTAGGAGTCTCAGAACAGAGACTGTGTGTGGCCCAGCTGTTACATCCACATACTATTAATACGGAACCACCAAGGCCATTTTTAAGTGTGAGACAGTATTTTTTTGTTCTCTCTGCAGTACAAGCCCTTAAACTTCATACAGACTGTAAAGCTTTACTGTCCTTGCTGAAACAAATCACCGCTGTGAGAGAAGTCATTGCTTGCACAAAGAATTGTCTTTTGTGTTGCTTGGTTGGGGGTTTTTGTTTTGTGGTGATTTTTCAGGTTTTGTTTGGTTTTTTTTTTTGGTTTTGGGGGTTTTTTTTGTTTGTTTGGCTTTTTGGTTTTTGGGGTTTTTTTTGGGGGGTGGGGTGTTTGTCTTTTATATCAATACCAGGAAATACAAGCACAGAATCTTTCAAGGACAGAAAAGATTTCCCAGTGTTCAAGATCCATTTACATCTTCAGCTAGAGTTCTTCGCCAGTACCAGACAAACAGTGCAGAAAATATTTGGGTTATGGATTAGAAAAAGAGTGATTCTCCTATTTTTAAAGGTCTCCTGGATTTATTTATTTTCTGAATATAATAGAGCTCATTTTTCATCATTCAAGGTAATAGAGGTAAGCATGAGCACGCGCACATTCTTTACTGCTCCTTTTTTTTTTTTTTTTTTCTTTCTGGCAGTCTTTATCTATTTGACATGAGAGATTAACATTATTCCTTTGAAAGAAAGTATCTGGCCCAAATTTTCCTCCACAGTCTCACATCCTACTCTTTTTAAAACAGACTGAAAAAGTGAACTGTTCATGGAATGCTAACATGAAATGTGTTGACCAATCCTTTCTCTTATCCTTGAATTGCTGAAACATTTGTTAATTGTGACCTAAATCTGTCAATAGTTTAGTAGCCTTAAAGTTATATTTTCCAATAATGAAACTTTCTCTGGAAAAGATTTTGATGCACCTTCTCAGTGTACCTCCTTTGTATCATTCCTTCTGTATTTTTTCATCACAGGCCTCCATTATACATATAAAACATTCTTAAAAATAGACATACAGATATTAAGATGTTTATCAAAAAGATTGGAAGAGGCATAAAAAAGTGAGTACTTATTGGCTCTTCTATTTACACCTGTGATAATTGCAGGAGAAATTTCTCTTCTGTATCCAGAATTATAAACTTGGCCCAAAGTTCTCAAGTTTTTAAACAAGAAAACAAAAAATATTAGTTGAAAGATGGCTGTTCATTCTTTTATGTTTTTCTTTATCCTCATTAGTCTAGTAGGTATCTTTCCTTATCTGAAGGTTATGCCTTCATTTTATTCTTTGGAGATCTGTAACTATTTGTTCTTGCATTGACATTACCCTCTGCCTTAAACAATTATTTCCCTTTCCTCTTGTTTTTTCTCCTGAGTTTGCTTAGAAGAATCAATTATGTCCCTTTTCAGGCTTTGTTTTAAGAGCCTAACCAAACTGTGGTCTCTTGAACATGTCTATATTGCATTCTGTCACAATGAAGTGTAGTCCAGAGATCTTTGAGCTAGAAAAAATATAAGCTAGTCTGCCTACATGATTCACTGCAACATCCCATGGAATCACGAGTTTAGATCTGAGATTAATATAGTCGCTGTTGTGCAGTACTACATTCTTGCTAATAATTTGCTTCCTTCTGCCTTCCAATCTTCTTCTCTTCCTTCTCTGCTGTGAGTGATAAATTTACTCACACATTTCTTTTCTGCCTTTGCATTTTCTCACCCCTCAGTAACGTTCATCTCCCACTGAAAAGAATCAGTGGGTTAGTGTTTGAATATGATCAGTGGAGGAACACAGAGTGCAACAGAGAAGAGAAATGCTGTGCTCCTAAAACAGATCAATTGACAAAGGTGGTGCCCAAAAGGCAGAACAGAGTTAAGATAGACAATGTGAATCATTTTGGATTTATTGGACTGATAATGAAAGACACTGAATATGCATCATGTCTACTCAGCTCAATAAAAGTTGAAAACAGCATCTGTTAAGAACTGGATGGAAGAAGGGGAGGTGAGTGATACAAAGCAAGTAATGATGATACTGTGAGAAAGCATGATGAAGTCACAGAAATTAGAAACAGAAGGGATTTTAGGAATGTCTGCTTCATTCATTAGTAGCCAAAACAACATTTTCCCATGTAGCACATATTCTAAAATCAGATGTAAAAGCACATATTCTAAAATCAGGTTCTAAACATGGACCATAAAATGTCCTTGCATGGTGGAGAATGGGCAATCCCAAATTTCTGGTTCTTTTTCAACTTAAGGAACAGTTGCCAAACTGCAAAGGAACTAAGATAACAGTATCTCTTCTAAATATCAGACTGACTGCACTGAAACTGGTTTGCACTGAAAAAAAAGGGGGAAAAAATGACTTGTGAGAAAGAGGGAAGGAGGAAAGAACTCACCCAGTTCTCTTAAAGACAGATGGAAAACTGCTGAGCACCACCATGGTGGGCACCTGCTGTGGTCTGAGTGGTGGGTGATAAATAGCATGCAGCTGTAAAACAGTGGGTTGGGCACTCTAGAGCTCTTTTCATTCTCATTTCTGCATATCACAGACTTCAGTTCTGTCTATTCCTGTCTACAGAGATCATTAAATGTGTGTTCTGCACTTCTCTGCTGATAGACATTAAACATTCCTTTTAGATCCCTCCCTTTAGTAGTTGAATTTGAAAAGATCCTTTCAATGAAAAATGGGTTGAATGAGTATCTTGAAAATTTTCCTGATGACTGTTTAAGTGGGAGCCAAGCTACTTTTGTTCGTGTCATGGAAATCAAAGCAATTTTTCTCAAAACACAGGAAGGTGAAATATGACTGCTTGGAGTTAAGGGTTATCTTTTCAGTATGAAAAATAGACAGTCAAAGGGTTAGAGGTGAAATATGCAAGTACCTCAATCTAACTGACATACTCCTATAAATAAATTTAATTTTAATGGGAATTTTCCCTGGCTAACAAATGACTAAGGAGCACTTCATAAAGCCCAAAGGTACTAGCTAGTATTTCAAGGACACTTTTTTTTCCTGAAGGGGATTGCACTATATAACATCTACATGTAGCAGTTATGAAATATACATAACTAGGAAGGCAGAGAGAGAATAAAATAGTGAAATGAGTGCACTTGCATATCTGGAAATCGTGTCAGCCCCCCATTTCTGTACATATCCCCACAAGTTAAGAACTCCACCCACAGTTACACATGCTAAATTCACAAATCATGTTTCAGAAGTGGCTTTAAAGAGTTTACAAAATTCTGTTACTAGAAAAAATACTGAAATACTCAAGATGATGTGGGGGAATTAAAAAAAAAGAAAAAGTGAGGTGGAGAAAAGAAAAATGAGCATGTATCTGTGTAAATATCACTGTGCTGATCTAGGGGCTTGCATCTCTCTATTAAAAAACTTGGAAAAACCTGTTTAAAAAATAAGAAAAACTAAATTTCCCAAAAACCCAGTAGCAGATCAGAAACACAAAACATCAGACTCCAAGTCTAATGGTGAGAAGAGTTTAATAAACAAGGAAAAACAATAAGTTTAGGTGTGGGTTTTTTTCAGGGAGAGAAAGGAAAGGACTGACCAACTAAGCCTAAATAAAGGACAATATGTTTGTTATTACAGGGCATGGGATGTATTGTCACAGCTTTACAAAGCAGCAGTGCTTAGATGGGAATGAAGGGGCAAGCCCAGCTGGTGGCCAGCTACC
This sequence comes from Scytalopus superciliaris, assembly GCA_013400415.1. Taxonomy (NCBI): domain Eukaryota; kingdom Metazoa; phylum Chordata; class Aves; order Passeriformes; family Rhinocryptidae; genus Scytalopus; species Scytalopus superciliaris. Next base: position 66,551 of record VXBX01006569.1, read on the forward strand.
AGTGCCATCCTCAGGGCCAGTGCTGGGGCTAACATTGTTTAATACCTTCATCACTGACTGGGGCAAAGGGCCAGAAGGTGTCCTCTGAAACTTGGGTGGAGAGGTGGGTGTGCTGCTCTTCAGATGGACTTTGGCAGACTGGAGAAATGGTGCCACATGAAATTCAAATTCCAGAACCTGAGACAGAGCCCCACCATGCAGATGTGCAGACAGGGGCTGGCTGCAGAGAGAGCAGCTGGCAAGAGTTGGAAAGGCTTTAGTGATATAACAAAATACTGTGGCCAGACTTTTCCTTTCCTTTACATAAACTTTCATTTCTTCCTCTTTGCCACTCACTGAAATAATACTGAGAAAACAAAAAATTGAAAAAATGGAAACTGGAGGGTTAATACACTTGAATATGACTGAGAACCCTGCCACGTGTTTTGAAAGCCATTTGACAACACAGAGCAGGAGGTGCGGTGCCCTGTAGTTCAGAGGGTACATTGTTTACCATGAAATGCCGGATTTGCATATGGTAAGTACTTTCTTTTATTAAAAAACAATGCAAATAGTCACACAAACTCCTCTGTAAATAGCAAAGGAGAACACTTAGCCACCCCAACTGAGGAATTACACCAACTGAAATGGCAGCAGAATCTGGCCTAGACACTGAAAAATGCCCAACTTATCTCTGAGAAACTTAAGTAATTTTTCTTTCCTCTGTTTTGTGGCAGCTTTGCTCCTTTATCACCTGTAGAAAATCAAAAAGAGGTCAACCCCTCCTGCATAGGAGAAAAAACCTCTTATTTAAAAATAAGATTTCAGTCCTGTGTGGGTTATGAAACCCTACTGGCAAACAAAGCTCACAAAACCCCTTATAACCTATAGGATACACAGTTTATCTTTGCTCTGATTAGATCTTCCATACATTTTAATCTCTCCTCTTTCTTTACACACTTTATAATAACACTCTCTTCAAGCAAACACTCTTTAATCTTATAATTTGAAAACTAATTCTATTTCAGCTGTCTTTTTGGCAAGTGACCTTTTCTTCTTCTTTTGCTACAGGTAAAAAAAAAAATCCTGTCTTTCTGATTTTTATCCTCGACATTCTGTATTTCAGAACTGTTCAGCTACTGAAGTTTTTGTCAGCAATAATATTTCTCATTCTAAATTTCTTGGTGAACAAACCTTAGAAAATGTTCCTTCCTGAAAGCCATTTGATTAATTTGTCTAAATGCATTTCTTTTGTAAACCAGGTTGATTATTTGAAAATGTCAGGGTCTGGGAGCAGATCTGAGAGCTATCCTGGCAAACACTATCGACCAGATTAAAAACAAAGTGTAGAGACATGACAGCGAGGTGGACCAATGACTGGCTTGCCATCTGTCATGGATGGATTAAAATAGTCTTTCTGTACTGATATCTAGGAGACACTAATTCCAGTCCAAATACATGGATTGGCTCATGTAGAAGAAGATTTACTCAGAGAAAAGTTTTTCTTCTGAGTAGTTGAAAGTCATCTGTCATCTCACTAAAACAAAGTGCTCATCCTGATCACAGGAAAACTCATATGTCCTATGTACTATTTTCTAACTACTACAGCTAATTAACTGAGGGAATCATTACAAAAGATTGGTGTGCATCTTGAGTGGACTAAAGATAAAATAGTTAAGAGCTGTAAACCACTGGTTTAATCTTCATAGTGTTTTTGCCAGTAAAATGGCCATCGATCATACAGAGCCTGAAAGATTTTCCCACAGAGAAGAAGTTAACAAAGGAAGATTTCTCTGTCAGTTAAAGTAGCATGAATCCAATTTAACTCCACTGGTTTCACATGCATCCACTCCAGACCAAAGCAGTGTTACCACATAAGGAAAGTCTCAGGCCCTTTGCCCCAGAAATTAAGCTGCCTCCATTATTTGATGGGGCTTTTGGGTGCAGGCTTAGGTTGTGATGAATAACCTTTCTGGAGTGACAGCTCTCTCACTTAAACAGAGATAAAATTCAAACACTTTATTTAGACTAGATGAGATTGATACTATTTGGAATCAGCCTGGATGGTGGGACAGAGGAGGACACTCTCAGCAAGTTTATGGATGGCAGGTGATCAACAGTGGGGAGACTGTCAGTCAGAAGGACCTAGATAGGCTGGAGAAATGGCCTCACAAGAACTTCAAGTGCTGTGTTCTTCTTGGGAGTCTCATTAAGTGAAAGATGAGGGAAAGTTTAGTGGAGGTCACCAAGCTGGCCAAGGACCCGGAGCATATGGAGTCCCAAAAGAAGCTGAGAGAGGTGGGTCTGTTCAGCCTGGAGAAAAGAAGGTTCAGAGGGGAGCTTAGGGTTGTTTAGAACCACCCAGCTGAAACACACAGAGAAGAAGAGACAGTCTTCTCAGGGGTACACAGCATTGGAGTGAGAGGCTACAGAGACAAGTGAAAACATGGAAATTCTGATTAGATACTGGGGGCATAAAATGAGGGGGAGGTGGAAATTCTATAAAGGTGGTCAAACAATAACAGAGAGATTGGGATATCTTTGTAGGTGTTTGACTACCAACTACTTAAAGATCTGCACAACCTGCTATGAGCTCTGTGAAGGAGTTTGGTCTAGATGATCTCAGGAATTTTCTTCCAAGCTAAATTACCCTGTGATGCTCTAGCTGATATTTGGATGGCTAAAGTTAGCTCATGTGAATGCTATCTGAACAATTCTTCACAGAAATAAGTTCAGCTTCTCAGTAATGGTATGAGGGAACCAAAATCTAAAATTCCTGAATAAATCTTGTTTTTTGAAACATAAGGCTCTTCAAGAAAGCCACATTATCATTTTTAAGTTGCTGATGTCTTGGTAACATCCTTCTACAGAAGGTTTGTCAGATTACGCAGACCTGGCAAACATATTTCTGGACAACAGTAACTACAATAGTACAGTATGCTTTCATGTTTCACTTACTTCAGTTCTTTCCATTTAAGTTTACTACTAAATGTACCCATGAGAAAAAAGTACTTACAATAGTTAAGACTACTCATGGTTCTATCTCCCACTTCTGTATCTTGGCTGTAGTTTGTACTCACAGATTTAAGACTAGAAATTCCTTATTTTGATCTCTGTTCTATGCAACATAACAAAATAAGAGTTTTCCGCTCCCATTTTCCATTTTGAAAACAATTATAAGTGTATTTTTATTTAAATGGGCTTTATTAGATCACAGTAAAAAGGTAGTGCAGATATTAGGCTGAAAAGGCCAATAAAAAAATTCAGTATCCAGCATATAAAACCTCTTTGTATTAGTCTGAAGACTAGGAGAACAGAGACTAAAGCACTGATTACATTTGTGGGTCAATGCCTTAAAAAGTATTGGTGAAAAGATCATTCCGTCACAGAATGACATCTCTTTCCTATTTCCCTTTCCCAGACAGCAGAGCTAGAGGCATCTGAGAAGAGAAAGCTGAGCTCTGAAAACAAATAATTGCAAACATATATTGTCAGCTGCTGCCCACAATATAAATAACCTAATTTGCCCTGTACACAAGCCTAGAAGTAAATTATTCTAACAGCACTTCAGAAAAGATGAATTTTCTATTGTGGCTGCATTATTTGCTGTTCCTGAACAACACTTAAATGGGCAGGAACTTTTTTTCAGTTCATTTTCTAATTAATCTAGAGACTTAATGAATGCCAGGGAAAATGCTTTGACTGACTGAGATGGTTTCTTCATTTGCTCTAAAGTGACAGAAGGGAATAATGCTTGTCCTGTTGCAGAGCAAGGCCAGGGTAAGGGTAACAGTCTGGCTCCACCTGTATAACACTCTTGGGCACCTGGATGGCTTTGTCTGTAAGTCCTTTGTGGGAGAACCCTTAATCCTGGATGTCTTATGAACTATTGGGCAAAATATATCAGGAAATATTTAAACAATTTAACAGTCAAATTATAATGTCCAGGCTGCAGGCCCAGCACTATTTAATTTATTGCACCTTCAAGGAAAAAAAAATTATTAAAAATCCTCTCATTCTCTAGTTCTCTTTTTTTTTTTTTTGTCACTATCTCTGACAAAGACTTCAGCTAACTTAGCATGTCTTTACATCAGCAGGCACAGCATTCCAAGGGAGAGGTTTACAGAAGGAAAGAGCTAGTGTTGATGCTATGTCATCCTCACTACAGGCATATTGGAGGGTCTGCTCCAATAGTGGTCTGTTAGTGGTTGGGCAATATCTGTACATTTTTTAGCTTAGTTTCACCACAAATAAATCTGGTTTTGGAGATCCAAAAACTGATTCCCCATGTGAAGCAAAGAATAGCAAGCAGGGACTTGCTTCAGTGGTACACACTCCCTCTGAACTAAATGGCTAATGTACTTCTATCCCCACAGAGCATGCAAAAGATAAAAAAAAAAAAAATTTAAAAAAAAAAAATTCTTGCATCATCATAATGAAGAAAGGAACAATGACAGCCCTCAGGAGTCAGAGTGGTGATGGTGGGCTTATGGCATGTGTTGAAACAGCATCAAGGTATTCACTCACTTCTAGTTCTGCAGTAGGGAAGGGCAGATCCCCCACTTTCAAATGTGGGGAATTACCTGGTTTTTAAGCTGTGACTCCTGGACAGCACACTGCTTTCCAGTGGGCTTTCTCAATTATGTTGCATTCCGCTGCAGACCACTTCACTGATTGTGTCTTGTGATGAAGTCCTTCCACACTTAGCAATAAAACTACTTCCTTAAGGTGATGTTTTGTATGGTAAAAACCTGTAGAGTTTTGGTTTTCACACCATTTACACTAACAAAAATAAAGATTACCACCACTATGATAGCTAATTATCTATAATTAAACAAGACCAAGATGAAACATGAAGTAGCTTGGCCTTTTTTTTTCCAGTTCTTTTCAGAAACATTTTGGAAATTAGTGGACTTTTTCCACTTGAAAACATTAAAAACCCAAAGACAACAGACATAAATTGAAAAAGAGAGAAGTGTGGCTGGACAGAACAAAAAACTTCTTTCCCAGAAGACAGTCTAGCATTGAAGCAGGTTGCCCCAGGAGATGTGCAGTCTCCACCTTTGGAGGGAAGACCCAGACCTGGTTTTATTTCACTGCTGATCTTGCTCTGAACAGCAGCTTTAACTAGGGATCTCTTGAGTTCTACTGCCACATGAGTGAGGTTTTGATATTTAGGCTCTGACATACTGTTATTTCATCATTTCTCACTCATGAAGTCAGTGCACTTAATGGCTCATACCACCTCATTCTGACCACAAGGTGTGTATGTGGGTACAACTATACATACATTTTTACACATGTGGAAGGAGGAAATGAACATATCCAAAAAAGAGGGTAGAAAACCTTGTTATTTCTTGTCACAAAGGAAAGATTTTTCCATAACAGAGTCAGAAAGTTTCAGTTTTTCAGTTAATATGAAGTGGACAAGATGCTGAGAACAATGAGAAGTTAATTATTTCCTCTTTGAAGGCTGTTTGTTATAATTTACATGCTACATTTAACAGCTGTACTGCTATGATGTATATTTACAAAATAGCATTGAATAGTATACACTTAGCTGACAAAAAGATAAATGGATGATCATTTTTATATCTTAAAAGCTTTCCAGCAAGCAGGATGATTAAGCCATTTGAAAAATGAAAAAAAAAAAATATTGCTTTTGAGATAGCTTTGATAACTCCTTTTTTCCTCCCTTAAGGACCTTTCAGAGGTGAAACCAAAGAGATGGTCACACTGATCATTTTAGATGATTCACTACAACAGGATAATAAAAGTATTATGATCAGTATGACCCGCACTGAAGGAAGGAGTCACACTCTGCCCGGCTCTGACCCTGTTCTTCTGGTCTCTGACAATGCAGGAGGAGTTACTAGATTTCAGATAGCCTCAAGATCTCTTATTGATTGCAAAGGAGGTTCCTCTTCTTATTGACCAATTTCACTTTGTATGACATAAACTTCCCTATTTGTGCTTTCTTTGGATGAGAATTTATATAGGTTGCCTATTTCACTGTTCTGATGAAACTGCCTCAAAAAAAAAAAAAAATCTGTATCTTCAGATACAGGAGTAATGAACTAGCAAGCACATATTTCACTGTAGTTTAACTGTCTTTCAGATATAACCCTAAGAACCCATCAGAAGGACATTTTATGCTCCCTAACCTCACTTTTTTTAAGTGAAGTTCCCACTTTGCAGGACTCACTTCTCAGAATTCTTACATTTTGAGTCTTTTTAAGCATTTCTCAGATAATTATGTGGAGTGGAATTAATCTAAAAGTTTCATACCTTATCTAGGCTAGTCATCTAAGGTTTCTTTCCTGACACTGGTGAGAGACTGGCCCCCGCAAAGGGCAATTTTCATACCATCCGAAAATAAGTGTATGAAAGACTATAAAAGGCATGAAATTAATTCAAACAGTAATGTTAAATTTTGAGCTTGGATGCAATTTCTACTGAATTCATATCCTATCTATACCCTACATGAACTTCATCTATTGCTTCACGTGTTAATTATTCTCATCTGTATTAAATATTCTGTATAACACTGCTGAAAATGATTAGAATAGGCCAATAACTAACACTAAGAGCTTATCATAGTTTTTAAATGTCCTTTGGGAAATATTTCATTGGAAAATGTTGATTAATTGAAACCGATCCTTTGGTCCAGGATGGAATTTCTGGTAAAACATACAAAAAGACAGCTAGCCTTCTCAGAATAGCAAGTAGTCAAGTTGTAATACTAATTAAGTGTGGAAATCTTTTTCTTTAGGATGGGAACTTTATTCAATCTCTCCCATTCTAGGTAACTTACCTATTCCTTTGGGATATGAGGTGATTTCATGGTCTAATGAATCTTTAATTAATGATAGAGATTTGGATAATTCCAGCAAAAACTACTGAGGACAGCCAACAAGCTTCCTGCTGATGTAGCTCATCTGGGCCTCCTGCATTTCCATGAATTTCTTTGGGTACCAGAGCTACTTGGGGATCCCTTCTTTTTTTTTTTTTCCTCAATTTTCATTCCCCAAGACACTCAAACAGAAGTTTCCACATATCAGATGTGTCTTTCACATACAAATATTCAAGAGGAATAAGGATATACTTCAAATCTTTAAAAATTAGGATTAAAAATAATTTCTAGACTTCTCAGACTTCTATTTTAAACAAAAAGGATGGGCAAAAGATGGTATGGTTGGTTACAACATACAAGCATAATGAATAAGCTTGAATTTAAAAGCAATCCATTATTCACAAGCTTGCTATTAATTCTTTCATAGTGAAATGATGGAAGGAAAGGGGTAGTCCCATAGGAGCTGACTGGTGGAAAAACAGACACATTTACTACAGGAAAGGGTGGCAGAAAATGAAATAAAGAATAAGGGGTGTCATAGGCAGCAATGGAGTGAAGTTGCCTAAATGAAGTTGATGAAGCATAGGGCTGAAGGAGCAACCAGTCAACAGAGAAGCCTTACAGAATACAGTCCTTGGATTGTCCTGTATCTGCTTGGGAGCCTGGTGACTGAGTTTTGGTGAGAGATTTTATCTTTTATATTTCCTATGATTTTTAAACAAATCAGCAAAACTCATCTCAACATTTGACAACGACATTGCAGGTATTTCCAACTAAGACAGGCACCCAAGGTTCCTTTTCTGAAGAAAAATAGATACTGTTTGGTTGCAATTCACCTGGTCTATTTTCATCATTTTATGAATCACACAGTCGAGGATGACAGTGATGGACTAGCCTGGAAACTGGCATCACTCTTAATTACAGTGCTGCTTTTGTTTCTCTGCCTTTGCTCCACCGCCTAACATCTGCATCACAGGAAACCACTGATTTTCCCTTCCACTCAACTCCTCACTGATAGTGACATTTTTAAAACCTTTACGGTTTAAACTGTTTCACACAATGCACATGAGTAACAGTATTATTTGTACATGCAGCTGTCAAGCTGATGAACGCTGATTTATTGCCAACTTTTGATAGAGAGTACACTTCACCTCCACAAAACTGGTTTTGGAATGGCGATTGGATATAAGAATAATGTTACTGTTTGGGAATATCTATGAAAGAAAACTATGCACTCCTTCTATCCAAGCCAGTCTCCTTTCAACATTTGAGACTTTTGAGTTACACAGAGCAAATTCAGTGACCAGCAGTCTGACAGCTTGACGTCTATTCCCATAATTTGCTTAAAAAACTCTGCCACTTCTATCACAATTCCAGAACATTTCAGACACATGTATGGCTTAGAATATATCCAGTATGTGATATAAAAAAAAGGATTTTAAAAGAACTTCTATAATAATTAGGCACCATGGATGAGAAGCTTTATTCCAATGCACACCTCTTTGCAAAAGAACAAAACGAGAGTGGGAGCAATAAAGAGAAACATCTGCATTCAAATCTGACTTATCATCTGAAAGCAATTTAAATTCTGTTACTGTATGTTTAAAAGGGGGATAGGAAAGTTTAGACAGTTATTTTGAGTAGCTGTCATGAAGGTTATTTAGTGAACAGTGTGGATGTTACATGGGGAAGAACTCTGCCTTCCACATTATTTAGCTTTGACAAAGAAGGGTGAAGTCACTTGATAGAGATTTCAACCCACTCAAGAATAGAAGGGATATAATGTTTTACATTTTTTAGATACCTCCCATAACTGTGTGCTAAAAAATATTTGCTTGACACATGTATATACCTAAAATAATACTGGTCTGAGATCTTAAACTTCTCCCTTTTGCTATAACATT
>VXBX01006574.1:235-25858 GCA_013400415.1 Scytalopus superciliaris
TAAAATAAACATTTTAAAGGTCATAGCTTTTCATATTTTACTTCTGCATTTCTCATCTTCTTTTGTTATTTTTGGTCTGAATTTCCTGGATATTTTGAATGTTTGTGTATACTTAGGTACATATTAGTAATATCTTGATATTTTGATGTTAAATTAACCTTAACACAGATCCACTAGATAGCTGTTAATAATAAATATCCAGGTAACTGAAGGTACTGATACTTTTGAGTTACCTCTGAAACAAGGTGGTGGTTTTGCAATTTATGCAAATAGTTAAATAAATTAATGTTTAAAAACATCAGTGGTTAAAATCCATTCTTCTGGGAAACAGTACCTCTTCAAAATACCTTCAAAGAAGTCTTGCTTAATTTACAGACCCTAAAGTTAAATGCCATTTGAAGATGGGGGCTATGAGGGGCTGCAGGGAGAGTAGTCAGATGTAAACCTGTGCTTAAAAAGCACTTGTGTGCTTTGCTTAGACGGGTTTTTTATACAAGGATGAAAACATGAAATGGACCAAAGAGAGAGATCAAACTGTTAATATACCCTTGTAAAGTTTATAGAATTGGTACTAGAATTATCAGTAATGTTTTGATCTTTGTATTGTTATTATGAAACTTACAATTTTTTTAGCATACTAGGTGGAATGAATTAAGAATCAAAACTATTACTATACTTGATTAGAATTCAATTAATAATTTCAGTCAAAATATTAGTGATATTGGCATTCAGAATTTCAAAATGTGTTGGTATATTTTATTTTCAAGATTTTATAACAAAGATTGTAGAAATTCCATTTTATTTACCTTACAAAAATGTCAGATTTTTTGTCTACCATCAATATTTTTCATTTTCAGTTTCATTAACCCATAAGCAAAACACATCCAAAAGTGTAAAAAGTAAAAAAATTGAACTGACTCTTTATATTGAGTAGGAAGGGGATGTTTAAAATACATATTTTTGTATTTTTTCTGATTTTTTTTTTTTTTAGTTCAAACCCTGATATAGATCTAGTTCAGTTTTCTTAGCCACTTTCTTTATTTTACAGGTCTTTAATTTGGCCTGAGCACTGAATTTTAAATTAATCCATTGTTTACAACACTCTATCTTGGAATCCAAACATTAACTTTCAGACTTGTTGCTTGTCATGAAAGTTTGTTTATTGCATGCTATTTTCTTTCATATTACTTTTCATTTCCTAAGATTTATATGAAGATTTCTTTTTTTAAGTATTCACAAATACTGCAGCTGTAATCATACCTGATTAGTTAGTTGAGTGCCAGCTACTTTGTGGGAACAACTGTATAATGTGAGAGCAATTATGTGATTAGTTTATTTCTTCCAAGCTTAAGCATTATCAAGAGACCAAAAACTGCATGTTATGAGGTAACTTTTTTTTCAGCAACTTTATATATTGCCACTATATGATGTTAACTATTTTATCATGTTGTTAAGCAATTGTGTTGGATTCTGAATTAGGAGTATAATTTTTTACAGTGATATATTTATTTTTTTTTTCTAATGTGTGTTGGCCTTATGGCAAATCCTATGGTCTATACTGCAAGTAGTGCAGACTTTTTTCCAGTGTATCAGAGAAAGAATAAACTGTAAACCTATAATCAGTACAGTAATTTTAGTAGGGCTGCAGCAAGCCAATTCCTCCTACCTTTGAGATAATTTCTTACAGTGCTGTGTAAGCTGACACTTCAATGCTGTTTCAGGATCTGAGCTAGCATCTTCCTATCTGACAGTGTGTCACTTCAGATAGAGGTTTAAGCTGACAGAGAGCTGGTTAGGGGATTTCCCAGACTGTGCTACATTACACAGTGTATTCATGACCATAAATGATTTTTTATCAGTTTCATTAATATTTTATATTGGCAGTATGCATACTGGTACTTACTGCTGACAGTAAAAGTTTTGGTAAAGCCTTCTTAGAAAACAATTACTGTTTTTGAGATACCATAAAATAGTCTTTTTTATTTTTTTTCCTTTCTTTTTATATATTTTTGGGGTTTTTTTACATAGTCCTGGTTTTTCTTGCAGACGTGGTTATGGCTAGGTTTGCTGTCCTACACCACCCACATCAGTGATGGGAGAGGTGACTTCAGGGAGAAAAACAACTGCACACTGGAAGGATGCCATTTTGTTCCATTTCTCCCTCGGAGAAGCTGCAGAGGCCTGTGCTGCAGATTCTGTTCCTTTCTCACTGCTGCCTGTTATTCTCATCCCTCAGGAACAATGCAACTCAGAATGGTGAACACAGCTGAGCCTAGCAGAGTGCATGTACTGTGGTGCCAGTGCCAGGAGCAGCTGCAGAGAGCGAGTGAACCGAGTTGAGAGGAGCCAAGCACAGCTGAGTGCAGTGGAGCAGTCTGGAGTGGGTAGTACCATGCGAAGTCAAACCAGTGGAACAGAGTGGTCTGGACAGCGGTCAGTGCAATGCAGACAATCCAGCTTTTTGTGGGCTTCTCCGTCATTGTTTTTCATTGTCTCAGGCTTGGGAGTGAAGAACACGACCTGCAGAGAGAGTCTGCTGTCTTGACTTTGTCTCAGGAATAACTGTGTGTCACTGCTAAGTTTCAGGAACATCCACCATCTTGTTTTTGTCTTGGAAGTGACATGGCACTGAATCGAGGTGGTGAACACCTTTTGTGTGTAAAGCACCTTCTCTGCATAATTCTGTTATTAATATTGTCAGCATTGTTATTGTGTGTTTCTTCTTCCATTGCTGTTTGCTTTCAGTAAATTGTTATCTCAACCCATAGTCTCTGCCTCCGTCCCTTTCTCAAAGAGGTGGGGAGGGAAAGCAGAGCAGCTTATTTGGAGTTTAGTTCCCAGCTGCTGTTAGGCTACCACATACATTTACCATGCTACTTTACTAGATAAAACAAGGGGAAAAAACCCTAAGGGATTGCACAAGTCATTCTCCATGATCTTGTGTCACTGCATCTGAGTATTACAGAAAAAAAAAAAATAGATGAGTTGCAATTACAGGAAAAGCAGGCAAATTTTAAAAAAAATTACCCATGTAGGATCCTAATTATAACTGAAGTTTTTTTAAAAAAAATCAATACTTAGTCGTTGAAATGTGAACTATTAAGAGGTAGCTCAAATTTCCCAGTTTTCACTTGTAGTATTGATTTCTAAAAGCCTTTTGCATTCTTGCTGATTGGTTGAGGCACATCTTTCAGTTGTAAAAAAAAAACAAAACCACCCCAACCAGTTTTTTGTTCAGATTTAGTGGCAAACATGTATTTAAATACATATTACACTGAAAATATCTTACTGATTTGAATTAACAAGGTGTGTACTATTTTCTCAGAATGTATAAATAGCACAGAAATGCTCTTTTGGGTCAAAATAGATATAATTTTGGTACAGTAAATAGTACAACTATGAGTCATAATGTGTTGCTCTGCTTTCATTCGTATTATTTTCTGTCCATGTTAGTGACATTAGCAATTTCATTAGCTGCAACTGAACAAACTTTCATGTATGTGGAAGTAATTTTATCCTAAGCCTCTACTACTGTTATCACACAAAGGATGAGACATCCACAAAACAAAGCCTCTCTATTCTGTTAGTACTCCATCAAAAAGATGAACAATTAGTCTCTCTGGAATAATGCTTGGCAATCTTCACCTCACTAACACTTTTGGAACATTTTGACAGTTACCTTGTACAGAACAGGTACAAACCTACTCAAGGGTTGATAAAATAAGACTAAATGATGCTGAAAGCCAAGTAAAAGAATTCTCTCTTGCAATGTCCAGTTAAACTGTGATCACATAATTCTACCCAGCATATGAATAAATTTTTAATCAGCTTAAATCAGCATGGAAACAACGACTTCAATGAACAGTAATGACTTATTTCGGCTTTTAGTTAGTCTATGACATTTGTAGTATTTATTTGTGTATTGGGTTTTTTTACCCTTTTATTTGTATCACCTTTAGTCACAATAAACAGATTTAAAACCATAAATGTTAATAAAATCTCTTAACAGTTAGTGGTTCCTGAATTCCAATTCTGGGGTACAAAATTAATATCTAAGAATGAGTTATTAGTCCTAGAATTTAATTATAAGTTATGAAAGGAAATGCAACTGTTACAACTGTTCTAAGATGGGAGTCTAAGGACACACAGTTTTCTTGAGTATAATTTTTTTCTATATATTTTCAAGACAAAAAGAAAGGATACCTGGAATAGTTGCCTATTCAGAGTCATGAGTTGCATTTCTCAGGAGCCTGGATTTAGACTGGCAGTGTTTAACATCTTTTCTGGTGACACGGACAGTGGGATTGAGTGCAGCTTCATCAAGTTTGCCAACAACACCAAGTTTTGTGGTGCAGCTGACACACTGGAAGGAGAGGATGCCATCCAGAGGGACCTTGTCATGCTTGAGAAGTGGGCTTGTGCAAAAATCATGAAGATCAACAAGGCCAAGTGCAAGATCCTTCAGGTGGGATGAAACAATTCCAAGCACAACAAGAGTCTGGGCAGTGAATGGATTGAGAGCAGACGAGAGGAACAGGACTTGGGCGTGTTGGTGGACAAGAAACTCAACATCACCCAGCAATGCACACTTGCATCACAGAAAGCCAAATGTATCCTGGGTTTCATCACAAGAAGTTCAGCCAGCAGGCTGAGGGAGGTGATTCTCCCCTTCTACTCTGCTCCGGTGAGACCCCACATCGTCTACTGCATCCAGTAGCAGTTCCTGCAGCTCCCAACAAAAGAAGGATGTGAACCAAGCAAGTTCAGAGGAGGGCCAGGAAGATGATCAGAGGACTGGAACACTTCTCCTATGAAGGCAGATTGAGAGGGCCGAGGTTGCTCAGCCTGGAAAAGGAAGGCTCTGGGGAGACGTACGCACTTGAAGAGGCCTAGGAGAGAGTTGGAGAAGACTTTTGACAAGGGCATGTAGTAATGGGACAAGGGGAAATGGCTTCAGGCTTAAAGAGGGGACATTTAGATTAGATACCAGGAAAAAAAATTTTTGCTGTGAAGGTGTTGTGGCACTGCAACAGGTTATCCAGAGGAGCTGTGGATGCCCAGTACCTGCAAGTGTTCCAGGTCAGGTTGACTGGAACCCTGAGCACCTTGATCTAATGGAGGATGTCCCTCCCCATGGTGGTGTGTTTGGAATGAGATGATCTTTAGATTCCCTCTGACAAAAGTCATTCTGTGATTATGCAATTTGCTGCAGATTAGGTAGAGCCTAGACTGGATTGACAGCAAGAAACTAAGTATACATTAATAATGTTTATAATACATTATCAGTGATAAGCAGAAAAAGAAAATATTGTGTGTTTCATTCCTTGTCATTCTTAGTGTTAGTTTAGAATTATTTTGAGTTTTCTACTGAGTTCCACTTCACAGCTAGGAATTATTCCAAGGATCTATTCTGCATTTGATTGAACAAGATGATCTGAAAGATCTTTTCTGTATCTCTTTTCAAACTCTCAGAGAACGTTTTCTAACCTTAAAATATGGTTTTCATATGGACTTTATAAAAATGATAGCATGATAATAGAGTTTGACAAATTCCAGTCATATCATTTTATTGGCTTTTTTTTTTAAGCCAATTTATATGAGTAGACCTTTAGAATATTTCTGTTTTGTTTTTTGGTTTTTTCCCCCAGGTGATATATGTGTGTGTGTCGTTTTCCATATTTAAATCTATATACAGATAATATCTTTAAAAGTGTTCATGCTCTATAGAGGCAAATAGATTGCAAATATATTCCTATAAATATTAAAAATTATAAGTAATGAATTTCAATACAGTTTAAACTCTAGTTCATCTGTTTGTGAGGAAAAAAAAAACAAACCCACAAATGGCTTTTAGTTTATAGTTATGTCTTCATTTCTAGTATGGGTGTATGTAATTGTTTTACGCAACTAAAAAACCAGTATGTAGGGAATAAAATCTACCCAAAGGGCCTAAAATCCATAGGTTTTATCTAAAAGCTGGAGTCATGACAAATATTCACAGTGTTCTCTCATCTATGTCAGTGATAAGTGAGAAAACCTATATCGGTGTTTGGTTAAATCAAAAAAAGCAAAACTTCTCATGCCACTAACTCCTACACCCATTCAACATATCAGCTGAAGACAGGCAGCAGACTTGGTATACATTTGATAAATACATGCTATTGCATTTGTGTGGCATTACATTTTCAGTGCAGTAGAGATAAGCCAAAGCATGAAACAATTTAATATAAATTTGCGACCAGTCAGGTTTGCAACAAATTAAAGAAGGACTGAAACAAGTAGTGTTTCACTGAACCTGCTCATATAACTTTAACATAAAAGCTATAAATAATAAAGGAGCTAAAGGACATATACTGTACTTTATCTTAAATTAAGAGATATTGCCACCACTACAGAACATTGTCAAAAGATAATGGTCTCTTGCTACCAAACACTGTAAACATTTAGGTGAAGCCAACAAATTTATTTTCCAAGTTATTGATCTTAGGACAAAATTCTACTACAATGACTTTATTTCTAATACATCAAATGATAGATGCATATATAATAACTTTATGTAATGGATATTGATGCAGTAAATTGATAGCAACTTGCACTGCTATCATTGCTCAATTATGTATGGACTGGCTACAACACAAATACAGGTACATGTGTATGTATGTGCCTTTCATACATTCAAAGACTGATGTACCAACAGAAGCAGAATTATACCTATACCTATACTATTATACCTTTTTGAAAATTAATAGACTTTTTTTTCCATCATCTGAAGCAATTTTTGTTAATTAATATTTCTGCTGAAAGATTGAATGGCATAGATAAACCAGCCACTTGTTTTAAGGTACCTTCAATCTTTATAGGCTGTGCAATAACTAAAAAGAGTATGAGAAGATGGGAAAACCACAGACTGAAATGCAGCTTTTTTTGAACGAAGTAAGCAGGTAGCAAGAAGCAGGAGGAAAATAATCTCAGTACATCCCCATGCAACTCATTGCTTATGTCCTTTTGTACAGGATGGCTAATAGGAAAGAACTTTATTTCCTTGAATTACCGGAGTACAGGAATATCAGACAGTAATTTGGACAATAACAATACCCAGGTTTTTTCTTTGTTTGAGGGTTGTGAAGCTAGTGTCCAGTTTATCAGCAGAACAAGATGTACCTGCCATTATTTGTATAATCTCAAAATAATCCTCACGGATTTCAGTGAGATTTTTCCATTAAAGGAAAAAATCAAAAAAAAAGGAACCAAACCTCCAGACTTTGGATTTTTTATGTCAAGTTTTGCATGAGCTACACCTCTTTAATCCTGTGGACTACAATGAGATTACATAGATAGTGATGGCATAATGTTTGAAGACAGTAATTATTAGCAAAAGACTTTTAAGTAAAGAAGTTGTTTATAAAATGCATTCCAATTTAAGGACTGGAAATTCAGGACAGACAGTACTGAAATAGTATGGTAAACTTGAGAATAATGAGAATTCTATTAAACACATTTTTAGCTATTAATGGTAAATAAAACAGTATCCCATCTTCTCAAAGACATTAATTAGTTTACAATAATGACATTCTGTAAAGATAAATTTTTGCATACATTTAGTAAAAGGAAATGAAGATCAGTTATCAATACCACTTAACCTCACCAATCTTAATACAATGCTTAAGATAAAGCTTTCAATACAGAGATAAGTACCAGCAGCAGCACAATCACTGCAGACACTATTAGACAACTTAAATGTGTAATATCCTTTTCATGAACGTTTCAGGTGTGCCACCATATGGTGTAGACTGATAGTCTTGGCAAGTGGCTTCTACCAAGGCTCATCACGGGAATCCCTTCTACAAGCTCCACAGGATACCTCATTCGATTTTGGGGCATTGTACTTATGCAGAAAAAGAGAAACTAAGATGCATTTTCTTGAGGTTGTTTACATGGCCCCAACCTTCTGGAAGATTATTTAAACATAAACATCAAAGACTGATAGAAGGCAGCCTCTTTTTCATTATGCTGATTCAAATACTCCCTGCAGAGAGAAATGAAAAATGCCATCACTGGATTTTGAACCCACCATCAGCAGCAATACAGCCCAATGGAAACCTTGTTATTCTGTGAAAGCTGAGATGGGCAGACACTGTAGCAGGCACCTCTAATGTGTTCTGAGGAAGTTCCAATGCAACACTTATTTTCATTGATTTCTGATTGATAATGACCCCCAATGGCTTTTTAACCTGCTGTTTTAACCTGGTTGCTTTTAAGCGAATATATCTTTTTGTACATCTCTGTAGCTATAAATAGTGATATAAATAATAATATAGTATAAATAGTAATATAAACAGTTTTCTATCAACCAATTTCCTGAACCAAAAGAGAGAATCTTATTTTTTTTCTTCTTCTTGACTCTGTGAGGAACCTTTAGCATTAGTTCCTAGTCCATAAGGTGGACAGACATAGATGAACTTTGTTAAGCTCTATAGAATCCTAATTATTTTTATTAAAGTTTTAGTTAACGGACATCATTAAGAATAAGAAAAAGTAATCTTTAGATTGATGCATGTAATGTATGGTATAAATGTGGTGAATTTTATTTAGGGTATCTCACTGTTTATTTCCTGGTCTTACTGCTTACAATTTGAATATGTTGAATGTTATAGAGGCACTTGAAGCCAGAAGGATAACCTCAGCAAAAGAAATGTTAAGAAATAAAGGTGAATTGAAAAGGATCATATTGAAGTCTTTCAGAATACAAATCTCCTACAGAGACTTTAGCAGAATTTTTCTTTGTTGAATAGTTGCTTGATCAGAACCATAGAATTTGTTCTGACCTATAATCAGTTTTTCCCCAGCTACAACAATAGTTGTTAAAAACTGTTTCCCAGCTTGTGTCAATTCCCATTTATTTTAGTTGTAGTATATCCTATAGAGTCAGAACTCCCACAATAAATGTAACTATTATGAGCAGTAACTCATTTGAACTGCTTCAAATACTACATGTAAATATATTATTACATCTATAACCAAGAAAAAGAATGTTTTTAATAGATTGCTTTTAATTGAGTCTAGAATATTTGTTTCTATAATCATTTGTGAGCCTTTGTAGATGCAGATTAGAAGACTGCATGCTAGAAAATTCCAATTGCCTGTTTAGTACCCTAATTGTCATGTGCACATAAGATTTCTTAAACACAGAGAATATGCAGATAAAATTGGTTCATATGCAGAGAGCAGAGGATAGATCAAGTAAACTTTTGTGCAGCACTTTGGAAGGAAAGTTACTGTGATTAATGTGGTATGATAGCTTACAGATGAAAAAAGAATCAGTTTGGGGGTTCAAAAGGGAAATGAAACTGGGGATCAGAAGCTGGATGAGTTTACGCAAAATGGCATGTTTGGGAACACTCTTAGGTTTTGAGGGATCTGAAGAGTTGAGTATAAATGACAATGACAACAATGACCATTGCAATCAGAGGTTGCAGGTATAAGTGACATGAGAAGGAGCAAAGTCTTTTCATTCACTTCAGCTGAAACAATCATGGAGAGAGCATGTGGGCATGCACAAGGAGACCTGTTTTATCTTTAAAAGCCAGAAATTTATAAGTCAAAGTTCACAATCAGCTCATCAGTTTATCTGCTGAGGCCATTGCCAGCTACATCCTGAAAGATACATGGACCAGACCAATGACAAGCTTAATAATATTTTAGAGGGAATGTTATTCTTGAATGATCATGTATTCATACACAGGTTTCGGGTTTTTTGCTCAGTACTACTCGGTACTACTCAGCTTATATGCCATTGTCTTTTGTAGTTGCCATTTTTCACCAGGAGTAACAGAACCAGAATTTGTTATGGAAACCCTATGAAAGGACGCAAAAAATAAACAGCTGTAAATTGGCTTTTTATAGTGCAGATCTATTTCAAGTTCCAAATGCACCTGTGAAATGTTTTTAACTAACCATATATTGACTGATGGCTATTTTTGACCCAAAAATTTACAAGAGGTGTATGAAATTTTAAGGACTCCTAAATCACCACATTCCAGTAACATAAAATAATTACTATAATAATTATTGTGCCATCTTAAAATGTCACTATGACAATTAAGAATCAGAAAAAGGAAGGAATAACAGAGATAACAGTATTTGAGTGTAAGTCTTGTCTTCAATTGTTCCCCTGGATTTGTTTTTTCTTCAGTATATTTCATACCTTAAGAACAGATGCTTACAAATGCACATGTACAATAACTGACTTCATTCACAAAAAAACTTGTTGTGTAATTTTTTAATATTCAGGGGACTTTATATATTTTAAAACAGATGTGTTGAAGACAGACATCAGCTATAACTCTCTAGGTATGCTCAGCATTTGAACTAGATTGGAAATGTAAGAAACTGACCCTTTAAAAGTACTTAGTTATGCCATAAATCTGATAGTAAATGAGATAAAAAGACAGGCATGTTTGGAATTGAATTAATTAATTGAAAGGTGGAGAATAAGTTATGGATTCCAAATCTGTACTTTAAATTCAAAATTGCACCAACTGTAAGTAAATTAACTATTTTTATTGGACTGCTTTATTGTAATTGAAGGACTGTGTATCACTGACTAGTCCAAACCATGAAACACCATCATATTACTAGGCATACTAAAAATCACACTGTTAAATATGATCATCAGTCAGTTCAGGTAAGGTAAGGACTACTCATTTTATCCAAGATCTTAATGGTGAGGTTAAAAGAGTAACTGATCTTCCAGTTAAATAGCTGAAATGAATTAGAAAGACTTACTGAATGGGGAAAAAAAGGAATTGTCATGCCTTCTTTTTTTTTTTTNAGAGTTCACGGAAGCACAGAATCACAGAATAGGTCAACTTGGAAGGGACCCACAAGGATCATCAGCTCCAGCTCTTAGCCCTGCACAGAACCATCCCCAAGAGTCACATCATAATTCTCCACATGGAATTTTGCATATCATCCATATTGGTGATTAGTTAGGGTTAGTTATGGGATGCGTTAATGTTAGTTATGGGAGAACAGGAAAAGGAATAGCATACCAATTTCTGATAAAAGTATGATGTTGCTCTTATTTATTTGGAATACAGAAACTTACCTGTAGACAAATTTGGGTCAAGTTTTCATCCTGTTTGAAGATTACATTTCTTATAAAAAACAGGTGTTGGTGTTTGGCATATGGACTTTTGATGAGGGAACAAAAAAGAGAATACTGGGAAATAAAGACGCTTCTATGATTTATGGTGGTAGTTTTTCATATTTTTGTGAATCAACAGATACAATTTGCAGAGAGAGTTGACATTTTTTCCTCCTTTTTTTAGGTGAGGATCTGAATCTTCACGCTAAAGAATATCTCTCATGTGCTTCCTCTCTGGATAAATTAGCATTTCAAGGTTTATGACATAAAGTGGAGAAGTTCTCTCACAAAGAAAGAATAATTTAAAATGTTCTTTACTATAGTAGTGAAACAATTTCAGTAGAGGGTGAGAACCCCAGAACTTACAGAATTTGCTGAATCAAAGGCAAAAATTGGCTTATATTGTCTCATATCTCTGGATAACACCTTGTAGTGTACCCTGGACACAGTCTAAACTGTTGGACAAAAGAAGCAGACCAACATAATAATTTCTTCCACAAACTCCGTGAATTCAATTTTGAGGTAGGATCAGAGAAATCCAGTGTAAGAAAATTGAATTTACTGAATTCAATTGGAATTAGAAAACAGTTTAAAGTCTGTACACACAACAGCAATTTCTGTGCATATTTGGAGTCTGGCATTGGTAGACCTTGCCTGCCCTTTTACAATTTTTCTTCTTTTTGCTGAAATGTCAGACAGCTTTTTGAAAGGCCTATGACTTAAGCATGCTCATGAAAATAAAGTTTCACGTTAAAGTGCATTTCCTTTGCAGTTTCAACAGCTGAAAATAGTTTTTTTCAGTTCTTTGACTTCTACATTTTTGCATGTTATTCACCAGCTGTTAGGTTTTGCTTCTATTCTTTACTTAAAAGCATGCATGGATACATTTTGTCAAAGAGCTTAAATAAACAACACAATACTAATGAAACAATAATATGATCCCTTCAGTAAGAAAGTAAAACACCAGAACCTTACATTCTTCTTTTGCACAGGAAAGAAGTTTATTTCACAAAAATACCACTATATATGTGTAGCTATCAAAAATGTTGGCATTGAACTAGATTTAATTAATGTTCTTGTTAAACAAAGCATCAAACAATAGCTCTTTTACTTCACAGGCACTGGATTAGTTTCCAAGGAAATTACTAGGGTAGTCATAATTTAAAGGTGATTCCATTTTTTACTGTGTATTGGTACAACTATTTACTATGAGCATGGGTTTGTTTTCTTGCTATGTAATGGAAATCCTTCTTCTCTTGGGCTGCATTTTGTTTCAATTATTTAAAAAACTCCAACAGACAAACAAACCAAACAAGAAAGTTCCTCAACACAGACTTCCCCAGAAAACAAATAACATTGCAACCTTTGGATAATTCTTTACGTCCTTTGTGGGGTTTCTCTTCCTTTAAAGTCTATTCAGTTCAAGTTTTGCTGCTGACAGTTAAAACATGGTACAGCTCTGATCAGAACAGATTGCAGCCAACCTTTCATATTCTGTTCCCCTTATTATCCTGATACTTGTCATCATGTTTATCCCATATCCTTTACACAGTTGCCTATTCTGTGTACAGCTGCACACGTTGTTACATCACTGGGCTTCATTCAGCAGCCCTGCTGTGATAGTTTGGTCCTCAAAGGGAAAATAACGGTAGTAACATTTATGTCCATTTGGTTAAGCCATTTACTATTATGTTTTGTGGTTTACAGAAGAGATGAAAGCCAGGAGAAAATAGTATGAAGATGGAATAGACAAAATGTCCTTGTGCTGTGACAGGCCTTCAAAGGAAGGCTACAAACCAGAAGGATCATTTTGCTGATTACAATGTACTCCAAACGTCATTGTGAAACAGCTCTAATCACTAAGTACAGTACCTTATACCCATCAAAGTGATAAAAATATCTCATATTATAAGATTAGATAAAAGCATGGCAAGTAAAAAAATATAGGATTTTGTTAGGTTTATTAAGTTTACCTGTATTTGAAGCTTTTTAAAAAAATCTTTTCATAAAGTCTTATTAGTCTTCAGTTCCCATTCTCCCTTTCATTAGGAGGAACAATGTCTCTTAGGAGAAAGAAATGAAAGAATCATTGTTCTTGGCAGTGCATTGACATATTCCATTTTGCAGTACTTGGTCCAATCCAGAGCATGCAAGGACCAAGGAGGAGGACAGAAAAGCAGGATTGGGTGTACTTAAATATGTGTGGGTAAATAAAGGGCACCAATATGACTTGTACTTAGAAATCTCAGAAAACACAATATTCTGTTGCTATAATGCAGGTATAGGCATATATTTCAATAAAATAAAGTTAACTTTAAAGGAGCTTTATTAGTGAATAATTGAGAGGGAAAGTAGTATCTACTGAAATTGAGAATTTCCCACAAATTTATAATCTGTTTTCACCTATAAGGATCACCACCTCCGTAAGATTGTGCTCTATGGTGAACTCACCACCAGCTGCCACAAGAGGCGAGCCCTAAAGAGGACTCACTGAAAAAATACACTGAAACAATATCTCAGCCTTGGCTATATTGACCACCATCAGTGGTCCACTCTGGCCTCCAACTGGGAGACGTGGAGACACACCATCCATAATGCTGTTGCTTCCTTTGTTGTTCCTCAGGCAGAATCAGTCTCGAAGAGAAAAGACAATGCAGAAAGAGCTGTGCCTCACCAATACCGCCTATGGAGTCTTTCTGCTGTGCCTTTTGCAACCAGACTTGCCCGTCTCGTATCGGCCTTTTTAGCCATCAGTGCACTTGCAGCAAGCCCTTCACAAATCTTCATTCGCAAAGCCTAGCCATAATATGATATGACGAAAAGATGGCATTAAAATCATAGGTTACAGTAAGTAGAGATTTTTTCCCTTTTATGGATATATATCTCTGATCGTGTTCACAGCCTTCCTCTGGACTTAATCCAGCAAGTTCACATCTTTCTTTTGTTGGCAGTTCCAGAGTTGAATGTGGTATTTCAGGGGGAGTTTCATGAGAGCAGAGGGGAAGAATCCTCTCCCTTTATCTGCTGGTCATGCTGCTTTTGATGCAGACCAGGATACAGTTGGCTGTCTGACCTATGAGTACCCATTGTTGGCTTTTGTCGAGTTTCTTATCCAACACCTCTAAGTCCTTCTTTTCCAGGCTGCTCTCAACCCATTACTTTATTACCAAAAAAGATTAATTTATAACAAAAAAGGGTTACTCAGCCTCTGGAAGGTCTGAGACACAGCAAAATAATTAAAATTCTATTATGCAGAGTATGTTGCGATTTTTCTGTAGCACACTGTAACTCATGAAAGCATAGCAACAGTAGCTGGACCAGACAACAGTTTTGTTGAAGAAGCAAGGATATGACCAGGAGATTTCAAGAACTCCTTATCCACTGTCATAGCCCTCCTGAGAAAAGATCTTTGACAGACATAGTGGACTTTTCTTTAAACTAGGTTTTCTGGGGGAAAAGCAACAATAATAATACAAACAAGCAAACACACCCCCACCCCTGGCTGAAACAACAAAAATAAAGTGTTTTGGGTTTTTTTTAACAGATCCAGATAATTATGTCAGTAGGCATCCATTTTGCTTTTGACTGTAATAATTGTGACAGAGGTGGGTGTTTACAGAAATCTAGTAAGTGCCACAGCAACCACCTCTGAACATGCCCTTTGAAACAAAAGGAATATTGTTTTTAACTGAGTTCAAAGGGATGCAGGTCTTGCTAAATGTCAAGAGGAACTGTTGGAACTTGTTGTCAACCTTGCCAGAACACCCGGCACATGGTAGAAGTCAGTTCTGGTTTGATGATTGGAAAAATAAGGTAGCAAGTAAATAATACCACAGTGTTATTTGAGATAGTAAATGCTTAAGACAAGTGAAGTCAAAATTTACTTTGAATGCAAAGATCCAACAGCCATATATTTAGTATGTTTTTTTTCCTATTTTTTCTTTTTTTTTTTTTCTTTTATCCATCTTGCTAGTTAGTACAGAGTTAATTACAATTAGAGAAAAGAGTTTTATCTTTACAGGTTTGGTGGTAAGAAAACTGCTCTCCAACCTATTCCATGTGGCTTTGCATAAACTGTGCTATCTACCTAGACGCATCCTATTATTCGTGTAAGATGTGTGGCATTTCAGAAATATGCCTTCCTGCCCTACAGCCTGTATGGAGTCATTGTCATTCAAACAAAGCACCTGCTTAATCAGTAAGATTATATCAAAGTAAAAGCTAAATTAAGTATTGTAAAAGTTGGAACAAGATATAAAGGTGAAATAAATGTGTGCATTTTTCCCCACCTTTGAAGGATAACTGCCAGCTGTAATTTCTTCTGGATTTGTCAATCCACTGAAATTACTTCTAAATTTCTTGACATCCTTTTGCTAGGGTTTTATTTCTTCATAGAATCAATGAATGTTATATTACACAGTGGGCATCTTATGCCCTGAATTTATAAAGTGTTCATTTCTCTGCATACTTCAGAGAATGTACCTGAGAAGTGTTGTATTTTAACACCAACATGTCGTTGAAAATGCAAGAATCAGAATAATTTAAGATGGCTAATTTAGTCCAACCATAAACCTAACACAATGAAGTCCACATCTAAATCATGTCCCTAATTGTCCTTTAAATACCTCCAGGAATGGTGATTCCATCACTTTCCAGGGTAGCTTGTTGCAGTGCTTGATAACTCTTTCAGTGAAGAAGTGTTTCATAGAGTCATAGAATATATTGAATTGGAAGGGACTCATCAGGACTCCATTCCTAGTCCTGCACAGGACACCCCAGGAGTCACACTATGTGCAAAGAGAGAGCCAGGCCCTTTACAGTGGTGCCCAAGGACCACAGGCAATGGGCACAGACAGAAACACAGGAGGCTCTGTCTGAATGTCAGAAGACACAGTGAGGGTGACTGATCACTGGCACAGGGAGGCTGTGAAATCTCCCACCTTGGTAATATTCAAAACACATTTGGACATTGTCCTAGACACCCAGCTCTAAGCAGCCCTACTTGAGAAGCATCTTCCAAACCCAATCTTGCTGCACTTTTGTGAAAGTACCAAATCCACCTTATTCCCCACTGACGTTGCAGAAGACATCTATTATTTTCATCCATGTGGTTTTAGTGTTCACCGTTTGGTGCTCTGTCTAGGAAATCTTCACAGTGTTTTAACAGATTAGAAAATCAGGACTGTCTAACATGTCTCAAGTTGGGGGCATAAAACTGAAGCATCAAAAATTACTTGTTACTTTGAACTGTAAAATGTTGATCGCATTGAAAAAAGTCTTCCAGAGGGAAATGGTTCTAGGTAAGAAATTTTTGAAGTGAAAACTTCCCCCACCTATATAATATTGGAAATGATATACCCACTTCAGTGAAATCCCTAATTATATAGTATGAAATCCTTCATCAAAAAGCCAAGAAATTAATCAAGTCTATTACTAACTCTTCAAGCCACCCCAGTTGTATGTGAAGAAGGTGTGAAAAACTAAAGTTCTGTAATCTAAAAAAATATTCCAGCTTTATACCTTTCTTTGTTGGCTGTAAGTATTTGTGGAGGATTCACAGTAGTATTCACTCTGTGGGTGATTTTTGATATGGGTTTTTCTGTTCTAAACTCAAATTGTATTCTAAAATTAAAACACAGGTTGGATTTCACATTTTCTATGCCAAGAATTTTCTGAATCAGACATACCAAGTAAGCTCTAGTGATTTTCTGAGTCACTTATGATTTTAGTATTTTTTATAATTAAAGCTTTTGAGAGAGACAGTTCTAAGCAGCTGCACTAGGCTAACTAGCAGGTGCTCATGCCTCCACTTGAATTAGTTTCTGTCCTACTGTGATAGCTATCTGGGCTGGAACAAAAATAGCATCTGAGTGAACACAGGACAGATTATGCTTTTTTATGATTCTTCTACCAAAGAATGTAGTAATCTCAATCCAATCAATGCATCAGTTTGTATAGTAGGAAAAAGAAGAAAATAGATATGTCTGAGAATATGGAAAATATGCAGATTTACCTGTGGGAACTAGAGGGTTTAGCTAAAAGTGTCCTGTTGTTGCTTTTAAGTATATATAGACATAAAATTCTGTGGTCTTAACTTACCATAAAAGCTTTGGAAAATGCCTCCAACATTTGAGAGAAAGTAGATAAGGTAACAATAGAAAAAAATCCTGAAGTACAATCAACAAATAAAGTGTCAATGGCTGAGGTAATGATCTGAGGACAAACATTTGAGTAGCAAGAATGCTTGAAAAAGAATGGTGAGTAGAAGCCATAAAGGACAAAAAGCACTGTGGACTGAATTATGTAAGTAAGAACACAGGAAGCACAGTGCTGATCACCTGAGACTGACAAATAAAGGATGAGGAGAAGGGAGAAACAAATTTCAAAAGAGTATTTAGACCAAGATTAAGGAAAAGAATATTAAAAGCAAAAATGAAAGAGGAGGAACACCAAAATCATAAGATTGGATATTTTGTATATGAGAGAAAAAAAAATAGATGAAGCAGATGAAAGTTAATAAAAAGGTTTAAGAGAGAAAACAGTCACCACAGAAAAAAGGCAATAGAAACATGTATGGAAATGAATGTGAAAATAATAAGACACAATTCCTTTCAATGTAAAATTGAAAAAATAGGATTATAAATTACTAAGGTGTTGAATATAGCCTCTACATAATTTCTTATTACATTTGAACACATTGTTACTTGAACACAAGCCCTGTGAGGAGAGGCTGAGGGAGCTGGGGTTGTTTAGTCTGGAGAAGAGGAGGCTTAGAGGTGACCTCATCACTCTCTATAACTACCTGAAGGGAAGTTATAGCCAGGTGGGGGTTGGTCTCTTCTCCCAGGCAGTCAGCAATAGGACAAGGGGACACGGGCTTAAGCTCTGCCAGGGGAAATTTAAGTTAGATATTAGAAAAAAATTCTTTACAGAGAGAGAAATCAGTCATTGGAATGGCCTGCCCAGAGAGATGGTAGATTCACCGTCCCTGGAGGCTTTTAAACTGAGATTGGACGTGGCCTGAGTGCCATGATCTAGTAAACAGACTGGAGTTGGACCAAGGGTTGGACTTGATGATCTCTGAGGTCTTTTCCAACCCAATCAATTCTATGATTCTATGATTTAGGACATTCACCTTTACATCCAGGATGAGAGTCTCTGATCATGTCTTTTGCTCAAAGTCTTATATCCCCAAGCTATCAAATGACATTTGATACTTAGGATCTGGTGAACATGTTTCTCATAATTGGTACTGATTTCTGTTTTGTCTTTCTCGAAAACTTGGTTGAACTAGTTTGTAATGAGGAATTTAGAATGAGCTTCTTACTTGCTCTTGCTTCAATCAGATTGGCTCTTTCCCTGTCTGGTTCATGAAAATGATGATCATCTAAACCTTTCTCTGAGCAGGAACACTTTACACTTTCTTCTGGGGCCTTTCATTACAAGAGAGGATCCCATAATCATTGTTAGTCTTTTTGCAAGTTATTATAGGGGAAAAAAAAAAAAAGATTTTCTGTGCACTCAATATCTCACATATAGACTTTTCTGTTTCATCTTTTCCTCATATATTAGACAACTCTATAAGAAATTTACTAATTAGAGGAACAAAAACAATGAATCCAAATTTCAAACATCACTGTTGATGGAAGTTTCTTCAAACTGTTTTTAAAGACTCCCACTGAGGAACACTCCACAACATCCACAGGTAGCTTCAGACTAAATTTAGCATCTGAACATGAAAATAAGTTGGTTGAAGAACTGTATTTTGGGATTGTCTGCCCTCCGCAGTTTTGGAGAACTTTGCTATTTGTTGCAATAATGAATTTAATATGTAAACATTCAGATGCCAAATTTGCAAGTTTGAATATTTTCAAAGTGTTAGGAAATACATACACATCACAATGAAAAACTAAGGCTCCCTTAAAATTTTGGCACTCAGAACTGAAACACTAAAACTTGCCAATCATTTTGAATTACTATTGACAGGATTGAAAATACATCCCCCAATAAAAGCAAACAAGCCAACAAAAAATAATTGAAAGTTTTTCCAGAGGAAAATGGTTATTGATGGCAAAACTTTGGCCACTGAAATAATTTATCTACTCAGTGAAAATCACACAATTAATCAAGCTTCTTTCTAGAACCTCGAGCTGTTTCAGCTGCATGTGAAGGAGGAGTATCACTACTTTGAAATGTTTGTGTCTAACCAAACTCTTTCTTCCAGCAAGTTCAGATTCTATTTTCTTTTCTTAAATCCTACACTTGGAGAACAAATTATTCACTTCCTCTCCATATCAGATTTCTATGGAGACAAATATGGTTTAGCATGTCCTTTTTTAGTTTTCTAGGGAAAATTAAGCCAGTTCTTCCTATAGTTTTTTGTACCTCATATTTACTAGATCATTCCTGTGTTTTTTTCAGGGTGGTTGTCTTCTCTTTATATCTCTCACAAAATGCAGTGCTTAAAACGTTGCAAGTTTTACTCCTTATATTTTACATGATAAAACACTCTTCATACATCCTAACAGATGCATTAGAATGCTTGTGTCTTTCTGATAACTACCTAATAAATAGTCTAGTATTTGAATAGGTAATTATTCTGTCTAAGCTTATGAAAATGTAGATGTCCACACTTACTTTTATCCCTATTTTCTCCAATTTGTGGAAATAATTTGAAATTCTAATCCTCTCTTCCAACACCTGTTGTCTATTGATGTTTCATGTCACCTGCAATAAAAATCGTGCTCTCTAGTTTATCAAACAGGTAATTGGATGCTCTAGTTTTATGTCTCTTAAGGTATCATTATTTATCATTATTTTGAAACTATGGAGGGAATCCTTTATTGCTATTGCTCTTTCAGGCTTTCATACCAAACTAAATCGGACAAAGTGTACAGACAAAACATATATTCGACATGGATTTGCAAACTGGAAAAGGTTAGATAAATATCTGAAAGCTATCAAGGTTCCACCTGAAGCAACTGATGTTCTTCAAAGGCCACAAACCTTGTAGTAACATAATAAGCTTGTTATATTCCCAGGGGGAAAAAAAATGTAGAGAGACTATATTATGATGAAAATTGCACATATTATCTAGACAAAGAAAAGCTTATGTTGCAAGTCCATTATACTGAAGAGTGTGAAAATATGCCTGTAAATTTCCTACAGCATTTTCTACATTTGATGCTTTATCTAGAATACTTAGAAAAAAATATAAAAAATCCTTTGGGGAAGACATATTAAGAAAAGAAAGGGGTTGATATTAGTTTTCATCGAATCTTTACCTGTGAGAACTTTTCCTGCAGTCTTTTTCTCTAATAGAAATCTGTGGGTGCTTCACGCAACAAACTCTACACTATCACCTCTTGGTCTCTGAGAAACTAATTTTTTCACATTGGATTTGATCATGAATTTTTTTTCTTCTTCTATTCTTAAGTATCTCTTAGACTGTTAGTCATATCAACTAGTAGTATGTATATATAAAATCTTGTATGTATCTCAATTAGTCACTCTAAGCTCTACATTCAGTCAATGAAAAGACTCAGTTGTTAACAGAATCATAAAACTATTTTGATGTCTACTTTAGAGTATTATGACTAATTTATTTCCTTAGACTGTAAAAGGAG
Organism: Scytalopus superciliaris; assembly: GCA_013400415.1. Classification (NCBI taxonomy): domain Eukaryota; kingdom Metazoa; phylum Chordata; class Aves; order Passeriformes; family Rhinocryptidae; genus Scytalopus; species Scytalopus superciliaris. Next base: position 21,008 of record VXBX01006574.1, read on the forward strand.
ATTTCATTATTAGTTCTGTATCACAGATGTCTATGCTTCTTCAGATGAAACCCTTTTCTTTATTTTTTCATCAGGTTTCCTATTTGCAATCCCTGCCCTCCCACTCTCACTCCTATTCTGCCTTCAAGTCCACAACCACCTCGTGGCAGAGCACACTCAGGTGCCATCAGGGAAGGAAATATTTCTGCTCTCTTCTGGGATTCCACATGTTCCATAAATAATCTGTCACGCAAAAAAAACCAGACATCTTTTCTCGTCACCTCTTTTACTAACATTCACAGAACCCACATAACAAACACTTTCAGCTAGAAATTACTATTATTTTCTTTTTTCATTATTTTCCCCATTGAAATATCCAAACGAGTGAGAACAAAAAAAGACACATTCATAAATCCATTTATCTTAACTAAAATAATGAAATTGGAGGAGACTAATAAAAAGCCATGATAGTGACTTTATAGGCGTAAGAAGCAACTTTTGCAAGAATAAGTGATTTTACACCTTTGAATACTGACAAGAACGCTCAAGAAGATTTCACTGGTTTTTATATTGCGTCACCTCTGATGGTGATGTTATTTGGTTGGCAATTACAGATTTTAAACAGCTCTCACTAATTTTGTAATGATCACTTAAGCATGACTGGTTTATGTCAGATATATCTACTAAGTGTAACAATGAAAATAAAATCTGTTATTTTCCCCCCTCTCTGGGTATGCTTTTTACAGTGTCTTTTAAAATAAAATTATCTAAAAGACATCTTACAATATTAAATAAAAATTTCAAAATAGTAAATAAAAGATAATGCCACACAGACTTTTCCAGCAGTAAAGTTATAGTTCTAGAAATATAAAGTTTAATTTCTCCTTTGTTACTTGATAACGTGGAACAATTGACCTGGGAAAGAGAAGTAGTTTTAAAATCTTTTCAGTCTGCAGACCAAGTATATTTTGCACTGCAGACATGGCTCACTCTAGTAAAACTGGCTTGTTTACGAAATAAAAATATAGTACTTATAGTCTCTGGCTTCTTAGTATCAGTTCAGAATCCATGTTCTGCAGAAGTTACTAAAATAATTGATAAAGGCAGTAATTGGGTGACTCAGCAATAAAAAGTACAAAGAAAATACAGTTCTTCCTATTCCCCAAAGTTAGAAAGCCTGAACTCCCGAGGTAAGTGATCACAAGGAAGATAATGTTGAAATGCAAATAGTCCAGAGGAAGAGATGTCCTCAAGAAAATGCAAATGACAATATTTGAAAAACTTCCATTATCAGGAAAAAAATATTATAAATAAATTTCCTTCAATGTAATTGATACTACAAAGTTTTGCATTCAATCATGATTTGAGAAGTGTCTCTAAAATTATGCAAAATTTTAACATACTCATAGTTCCAAACATATCTGAAATGCAAGTGTGATATCTGTTTCAGGTGTACAGCTCTTATTTCAAACATGAGTGGCTGATTACTCAGCTTCATTCATTTCAGGCTGGCTGTCAAAAAGAAAGATTGTTGAAGTCAGTTCAGAAATATCTTACTTCTCTCAGCCAGATTGAATGTCAGCTGTTTTCCAAAGCAATGAAATTAATAAAACTGATTCTGCAGTAGAAGCAAGCAATGCAGTAAGCTCAGATGTCCTCTCATTCATTAATCACTGTGTCAAAGAGACAAATAAAGGCCTGTTTCATTGGTTACCTACATACCAGCTGATCACCCTTGCATAACCTATACTTACCTTGCTTAGTTGGTTAGGTCTGAAAAGCTCATTAGAAAACTTTGTGCAGGACATAATTCCAAACATGATAATTGTTGGTAAAGCTAGTAATAATAAATTAACAATAAACACTGTTTTTTATTGAACTTAATTACATTCAACTATTAGATGAAATTAAATTATTAATTGTAATATCAGTCTAGCATCTGAAGTAATTAGCAATGTTCAATTTATTACTGAATTTTCTTATGCTGTTAGATGTGTAGTGTAAAAGATTAATATCATTTTCATCCTTTGACAGAAACACCACTAATTTTGACTGTATTGTTTGTTTCTTGGATGTATGAGTGGGAAAGTAGTTTTGGAAAAACTTTCATAGGACAGCACTATTAGAGCCCTTTAAACATATTTTATTTCCAGATTTTTTACAAAACCTATGATTGCCTCTGATACCTTAGTATTCCTATTTTTTCTTTCTAGGACAGATATGTTGGACACAAATATCTTTGCATAGTTCACAATGTTGGGGAAGGCAGCTCCTATGAGAGGTGGAAGCAGCACTTCACTCGCTGGACGTATGAAGAAGACCCTGTTGAGCCAGCAAGGGAGAGTACGTTCACTAGCTTTACCACCCCTCCCTGAGGGAGGTGGTATTGGACTTTCCACAGGAGTGACAGTGTCTTTACCCCTCTCTGAGGCGGTATGGGACTTTCATAAGGACAAGGACTATGGCATGGTTAAGGCTGAGAAGTTTATTAGTCGTAATGTTTCAGTGTTGGTGTTTTGGGTGTTCATGGTTATTTTGTTAATATGGCGGTTTGGGTTATTCTTTGTTCCCTCAACCCTCCATGTTGTTCTTCCCCCTCACGGTTTTCCCGCCTTCCCCTCAGACCTTCCCGCCGTTTCCCCAGACTCTTGGATATTATTGGTTCTTTGCGGGGCCGTTCCCCCATTCGCTGTCCCGTCACCTTGGTTACCGACCTCACCCAATCCTATCCTTGTTCCTACCCTGCACCCCATAATATCCCTCCGTTTCCCCCTATAAAAGCCTCCATTTTAAATAAAGTTCAGCTCACTTGGAGCCGACCCCCTTGGTGTGTGAGTGTGGTTCCTGGTGGGCTCAGCCCTTACGGTCAACGGTCCTCGCACCTTAGTATTCCTATTTTTTCTTTCTAGGACAGATATGTTGGACACAAATATCTTTGCATAGTTCACAATGCAAAGCATCATTATATTTCTTCCCTGTTTTTTGATTCAGAATTTTTCAGCAGCTGCAGTTTACTGATTTTATGTGTCTATTCTGATATTTTATCTTCTTTTTATGTTATTTCAGTTTTCTTTTACATTTTTGTTTCTTTTGCTTTGTAGTTGGTTTGTTGATGTGTTTCATTTAAATGTTGCTCTGGTAATGTTTTTCTACTATTTTTTCCCTTAATCGAAATGTCATCTGTGCAGACCTCAGTAACTTATATGACATCAGAAATGTGTTGCATTTTTTGGTAAAGCACCTTGTGTACTGAACACAGCCCAAATGGCAGTTTGAGAAGCAGTGTTTCCCAACGGGGTTGCTGAATGTGCACAAATATATCTTGTTTTCCTAAGGGCAGTTAGCATGACCCTGGTGATGTACAAAGCATAAAAAGTAAATATATTTGGTATCAGCCATCACCTTCTGAACACCTCCCCTTCAAAATCAGAAGAGAGTATTAGCAAACTAAATTAATTATTTTGGATTTTGCTTACAAGCTGACAAGTCTGTTAAAAGTGTGTCAAGTGTGACAATTTTTCCTACAATGGTCGATGACTATATGCATTCTAGCAGTTTGATTCACAGTAATTTGCAGAGCAATAGTCTCAATCTAACCGTACAGAGAGGACCTGTGGCAATGAAATCAGAGACATTTAGACTTCTTCACTAATTTTGAGATTGTTATATTTCACAAATTTTGGAAGACCTATTCAGAGAGTTTTTAGGTGTTGTATTACCTGATTTTTGTAGTGAATATACTTTTAATTAGGCACAGGAAATTACATTTTCATTTTTTAAAAAATTATTATAATATAAAAATCATCCAATACTGACACATTATAAGTTTTACACATACATTTGCTCATATGTGTAATTCATAGTGAAATGAAGCTCATAATTGCTGGGCCTGTTTTTTTCACTTTTTTAATTCTTTCTCCCCTTACCCCCTCCCCCTCCTAGTCTATCATGAGTTCTTCATAAAACTCATGTTCCCCTTGGATTTCCACCTTAAAAGTAATAATGTTTGATTTACTTTATGATCAGTAACATATTCATCTTCTTCCTGTAGTATTGGTCTTTGAATGAAAAGTCCTCTAAGCTAATCAAACTGTTATGTTATGAGATTGCTGGTCTTTGCAAATATTTCATAATAATCTAATATAGTCTCATACTTGTGTTTCACAATGCTTGCATTTTATTTCTAAATAATTAGTATTATCATGTTAGGATTCATTAAGTGAATTTCTGTAATTTCTTAGTATTTGTAAGCTCCTTTGTGGACTTTGCTTGCTTGAAATTCTTTCTTTCTTGTGTTATTTTCTCTCTGGTTTCACAGTGATCCATTTTATCAGTTAAAGTGGAACTTTTGGTTTGGGATGGGCAATTTGACTTCTAGCTTATTATTACAGCAACATCTTAGCTATTGCAGTACAGAAAACATTCCTATCTAATTAGTGCTAGAGATATCAAAAAGATACAACAGATCTTGTCAGTGCTTTTTATTGTTTTTAAATGCTGTTCTGGTACTGATAGGCCAAACAGTTTCCAAAACAGACATTATTTTGCACACATGCAACATGCTGCTATCACATAGGAGGCAATTTTAAGGAATTCACATGAATACTACTCTCAAATATAAGCATTTTTTTTTCAGATTAACAGCAATCTTTGTATTAGAATCAGAAACAAAGGAGGTTTTTTCCCCTTTATTTTCTGTGAAAACAAGATGAAAAAAATCAATTTGAGCCTTCGTTTAAAAAAAAAAAAAAAAGAAAAGAAAAAAGAAAAGCTGTTATTTCAGGTTCCTTGTGGTTTTGATTTGGTTTTAGGTTTTGGGGGGGTTTTGTTTGTTTCTGGGTTTTTTGTTGCCTTTTTTTTTTTGTTGTTGTT